>CM038673.1:351023060-351381910 GCA_021605145.1 Aegilops bicornis | reverse complement strand
TTTGTTCGGGCCCTCTTAATGGAGGTAAACCCTACGTCCTGCTTGATTGTATTTGATGAGTATAGGGGTTACAAGAGTTGATCTACCTCGAGATCGTAATGGCTAAACCCTAGCTGTCTAGCCTATGAAAATTCTGATAGCCTTTATGCACTAAACCCTCCGGTTTATATACACACCGGAGGGGCCTAGGGTTGTACAGAGTTGGTTTGTAAAGGAAGGAAATAACATATCCAGACACCAAGCTTGCCTTCCACGCATATGGGTGTCCTACCCGAACACAGGGGGAAAGTCTTCTGCTTGTATCTTCATGGCCCATCAGTCCGGCCCATATCAAATAGCACGGACACCCGAGGACCCCCTAATCCAGGACTCCCTCAATTGACACATTGCCAATGGTGTTCGGATACAAGATCATGTGACTCGTAGTCACTTACCATTGGTTAGTTACGAGTGGTGCATGCTGCTCATGCCACTGCTAACCCTTTTGGGCACTCCACTGATAGCCATTTTTGTGGTAGTGGCGCCAAAGCTAAGTTGATGGAGTGCATGAAAATTAGACAAGATCCGGATGTGTTTTTTTAGAGAAGGAGATGGGCAAACAGAAGTACCATATGGTGGATTGGCCAATGATTTGTTCCCCTAAGGAGGTGGGGGGCCTTGGGGTGATCAAACCAAAATTATGAACTAGTGTCTTACGGCTAAATGGGCATGGAAAATTCTTACGAGCGAAGCGGGTCTTTGGCTTGAGATTTTTAGAAACAAATACATTCCTAGGGGTGGATGTGATTGGCAATAATACTAAAAGGTCTCAATTTGCAACTGCCATCTGAAAAGTTTAGCATCTCCTTAGGTTGGGCACTAGCTTCAAGGTTAAGGACAGGAGTCTCATCTCTTTTTGGTGGGATCATTGGTGAGTAAACGATGGTTTACAGGCTAGGTACCCATGATTATTTGCCATCTTGGAAAAAAATCAAATGCCAGGGTGGCGAACATGTGGATGGCTAATGCGTGGACAACTAGGTTTCGCTGATCTTTAGGGCTAGTGGAGGTTGTTGATTGGCAGCAGCTTAGGCATGAGTTATCGCATATTAATCTATCGGGGGGGCATGACAAAATTACTTGGCGTCTCAAACCTTCTGGAAAGTCCTCTACGGGATCATTATACAAAATAAATATGCAAGGCAACCCCTAGATATGAGACCATGGGCATTTGAAAGGCTCGGATCCTAGCAAAGATCAAAATTTTCTTATGGAAAGTTGAACGAAATCACATTCCGAGTGGAGAGCAAGTTGTCAGCCATGGCCCCAACGGTGACAAGTGTGTTTGGTGTGGCCAAGACGAGACTCGTGACCATATCCTTTTCAGGTGCATCTTGGCCTTGCTTGGAGTGTGATTCGAGAGGCTACCCGTAGTTCATGGAATCCATCGGGGTTTGCTGATTTGCACGACCTCCTTCCGGGAATCAATGCAAAGGACCAACGAGTTGCTTGGGTGGGATTTGCGACTTTAGCTTGGTCATTCTATACAACTCGGAACAAATCACTTATTAAGGGGAAATTGTTCAATCATCCTACATACTTAATATACAAAGTCATGATTCTTTTACAACCATGGAGTCTTCTAGCGAGACCAAAGGACATGCAGCAGCCGGAGCGCTTGAGGACCAGCATCCGATCTCGATGCCATGAGCTGTGGAGGGCCACACGTGGGGACAATATCGGATAGGGAGCTGCCCGCGTGTCGGTTGCGTGACCGATGTGGTAGACGTTGTGATTATCTTAGCCTACAGACGCTATGTCGTCTTCTTGCCTTGTGGCTTGTATCGCTCTTTTTTGTTTCGTGCTATTTCTTTTTGTGCACTCTAAAATTGTTAGGTTTGTCATAAGGACCTCGGTTTAAGGCCGGGCTATGCTTCTTTGCTATTTTTTGGGTAGTGTTTGTAACTTTCACCAACTTTTTAGAAAAATAAAATCAAACTTGGTTGAAAAATCTAAAGAATGTAGTGGCTCAATGTGCATGCCTTGGGTGGAAAATTTGAGCTCATTTTCCCCATCCTTCGATAGATTTTGTTGTTTTTCCTCATTTTCGACCAAAAGTGATTAAAGATTCAATATTTAAAAAAGTGAAAAGTCATTGAATTGAAAATACCAACATGTGTACCTGAGAAATTTGAGCTCTTTCCGCCTGATATTGTTTTTGCATGTTCTGTAGCTTTTAACCGAGTTTCGGAACAAAACCCATACTTTTCCAAGAAATCTAAAGCAATTCCAATGAGAGAGAGAGAGAGAGGTTCAAATCGAGCCGGAGTAGCAAACTAGCTAAAGATGAAAATGAGCTCAACCCAATGAACAACCAATGAGACGTGGGACCCACATGTCAGATTTGCATCAATTGACTATTTAGACAGTTAAAACCCTAATTTTTTTTATTATAACCGTCCTAAAATACGTGTATTGATACAAATTTCTCTCAGGTATTCTTTCACCACCATACTCCACCCCCACACCCGTGGCTAGGCGTTGCTAGAGTAGCTCGTGCATCTCAACCTAATTGAATTAGTCCTCAACTGTGTGGCATTGCAAGAAATTCGAAGGGGCACATAGCAGCACGCACACACACTTGGTGAGCTGCACATTTGGCTCATGATTCCAAAAGGGGGTGGGTCCTCTTCATGTGTTTAGCCCTCGATTACTTGGGAGGGGGGGGGGGGTGGTGCATGCACGATTTTGTTAGAGGTTGTGTACTCCACTCACCCCACCTTCCATGCTTTCTTTTATGACTTTCGGTTTAATATCTATTATATCTTACAAAAATTAGCAAACTTGATAATCATAATCGTAATATTAAGTTTTTGTCAAATTTTACCAAGCTACATATGAATCAGCTCAATTCATAAGTTTATGTATAGGGTTTAAAGTTCTAATATTTGAACTTGATGAATTTATCCTCCATTCTTATCAAGTTTTAATAGCTGAAACTTGGTGAAAGTTTACAAACTTGTCAAAATGTATTTAAGATCGGTTTTGTTTCAAAGCCCTCAAAACAAGAAACATAAATATGCAAACGAAACATAATTGAATTTTTTGATTCAAAGGATATAATAGATTAAAATTTGGAAGTTAAATGAAAAAGCATGAGAGGTAGGGTGAGTGGAGCATGCAATCTTTGGCAAAAGCATGGGCATGAAATCCCAAAGTAATCAAGGCCTAAACACATGCAACGGACTTACCAACTTTTCCAATCTTGATGCAAACGTGTGGTACAAATGTGCGTGCGCAGGACGCTGCATGCAACAAATCCTTTCTCATGGCGTGGCCACTGATTGGAGTACACAACTTGGTATAGGAAAAAAATACAACAACATATGCACGAATTCATACGTCCTACGTGTCATTGCTTTTATTCCAATCTTAGGGCCTCTTTGATTTGCAGAAATTTCAAACCACAGAAATAAGAAACATACATGGTTGGAGTTGAATGCCCACTTGAATTCCATTAGGATTAGAAAACCACATGAATTTGGACTAGAGAGAGTTTGATGCCCCGAGAAAAAGAGAGAAATTGTGAAAAGAGGTTTGAGTTGATGGAAATTTTTCTTGATTTCAATCCTACTAATCAGAAGGCTATGAAATTACCACATGAAACATGTGGTAAGCAATCCAAACAATTCAAAAAGAAGGCTATGAAATTCCTAAAAATTCAAATTCTTGAAAAAAGAAATTGAATGAAAAAACACTTAGTATTTGCAGTACGTACTACTTGTCTGACAGTACCAACTTTCCCAAATAACCCGCGTGCCTTTTGATGGTGCAGATCGTTTCCTTTGGTCTCTGGACACAACCAAGTACGCAAGTTCCCATTGGATCCTTTGGCTCCGCAGCTTTCTACAGTCAAACGCTCACCAAAAAGGCTACCACTGATGTCGCCAAAGTCCATGCACGAACATGATGATGACGCTATTACTGTCAACGGCTCGAAGCAAACAACCACTATATTCAATCCTGGAAATGATATATGGTACACCTCTCTACCGAGCAGCTAGAGAGAAAGTTACATGCGCTTTCCAATCTGGAGCGATCGATGCCACTGTCAGCCTCATCGCGTTGACCTATTTGCTTGGATCCTGCGTACTTTATTCTCTAGCACAACAACCTTTAGTTAGCGCCAGCCCTAAGAGCATGATTAATAGTATAGACAATAACGAGTTATGAAGATGTCACGTCACTTGTAGTCAACCTAATTACCTATTTATATAATACTCCCTCCGTTTCATAATATAGTGCCTATAGATTTTTTGAGAAATCAAACTTTGCAAACTTTGACCAAGTTTGTAGAGAAAAATATTTATATCTACAATAGAAAAAATATATAATATGAAACTACATCTTATGATGAATTTGGTGATATATGTTTCACATTCTAGATGTAAATATTTTTCTCCACAAACTTGGTCAAAGTTGGTGAGGTTTGACTTTTCAATAAATCTATAGGCAGTATATTATGGAACGGAGGGAGTAGTTAGACATACTAATATGCTACCATTAATATATGATCCATCTTTTCCTTTCATAAAGTGCGTTGGAGCCAGGGCCGGTCCTGAGATTTTGGGGCCTAGGGCGAAACTAAAACTCGGGCCCTTTTATGTAGACATCATAACAATAATATGAATATGCATATATTTGAAATATTATCAATAACACTTGAGTGCATCTAAAATCAGTATTCATATCAAATACTTTATGTATATTATCTTAAAAATTTCTTTAAACATTTCTCGATGCAAAGTCACTTACGATGGGGTCGATGTCAATGCCATTCAATAATTCTTCTTGATGCATAACTAGCTAGAACCATTTAACCTCCCTTGAGTCATTGTTGACTTCAAATAATTGTTCAGTAAAATTCAACTTGGAAAAGCTTCCTTCGGCCGAAGCTACCGTCACAGGCACAATAAATAAGAAGCTATACGCTATAGAGATATTAGGATAACAATCAACTTTTCTGACATGTTTGAAAATCTCCATGGCAGACATTAGACTACCTGGCAAAGTGAATCTCATAATCTTCAATTCAGAAAAAAGAGCGTATCTCAACATTTGATAAACCATCAAGAGCGAAAGGTTCTGCAAAAAAATTGCAACACTCTTCAAGTTCAAAATTTCTTCTTGTTGTTGCTGATCCGATTCCAAATTTCTATTAGTTGGTTGCTCTTCCTTTTCCTCTATGGAAATCATCGCCAACTCATCATTTTATTGAAGCAGTGGAGTATTACTCTTGAGAAATTTGTGAATATGTCTGCATTGTGATTGTACCAATTTTTTCACAACTTTCTTTTTTTCGCTGCCCGATGGATACTTCATGTATCTGGAAGACATGATAACAGACTGCTTAAAAAAGAAATGGTTGCATCAATTGGTGAACAGTGCCGGCTATGCATCAAGGAACGGCAATATGATTGTGATATTCTTGATGGTCCTAAATTCTGACGAGCGTCAGTGAATGTGCTGCTATACAGGGCCTAGAGGATAGAGTCCGAGAGCAAGAGCAATTCAATTTAGCAAAGCCGTTGATGATGGGGCCCCTGGGAATTGTAATCAGCGGCGCCGGTGAACTTGATTAGGAAGGAATTGAGGAGGCAAGAGCTGGGCAGGCGGCATGTATGGCGTCGGCGACCTAGGGCTGGGACGGGGAATTGCTTGCATTGATAGAAATATCATGGAATAGGGGATCGTTCTCGCTCGTGCTAGAGTCGGCGGTAAGTTTTGTAACATTTTTTCTCTCTCCTCTCTTCTCTTCTTTACCTAGACACAAATCTCATGTGACATCTTTTATAGTCCGCCTATATTATCCTATTGTACTTACTCTAATCTATACTCACTACATCTTTTTTTTTAACATTGTACGACCGCGAACGCCCGCATAGACGCGCACAAACACAGTCACCCCTATAAACACATCCTTTGAGATACTGAGCCGGCATCACATCTTGAGATTGATGAATTCATCACATACGCCTCGTAGTCGATGAAAATGTCTTCTCCTACTGAACAAAAAGTATAAGCACCAGTGTCAAGCCTGATGGTTTGGTTCCAACATAGGGAACCTAACCATATGACCTACGCTCAGTTCGCCACTCCATCCTTATTTATAAGTCATGTGTTTCAATAAGTAGTTTAATTATACATATGTGGTTTTCTTACAGAAACACTTTTGTTTGCGATTTCTTTTACTACTGACCAGAATAGAGATAATGTTGCTCCCTCAGTCTCCCAAAAGAATGTCTATAAGTGTTCTCCAAAGTCAAACGGTGTCAAATTTTACTAAACTAATAGTAGAAAAAAATGATAAATAACTACAATACGAAGTTAATATCGCTAAATATAAAATAAAATAAAATCTTACAACTCTCTATAAAAATGTAAAAAGTTCTTTGGTTTTGTATAGGGCATTGAAAACGTCTTACATTTTGTTAAGGAGGGAGTACATTATATTTGTTTGGTATTGTAGTTGTAAATATGTTTTCCCATAAAGTTGATCAAACTTTATCCCATTTGACCCGACACAAAAATATAGGCCTTCTTTTCTTTGAAGAGAACGGAGGGAGTACATGGCATTTGTTATTCCGTTCAGTGGCTAATTACTGCTTCAGCTTCTTTTGTTCCGCTAAAACAAAAACCTATTCATTCCTTTGGGGAGACGGGCCTGCACATCGACCATGCGCATGTCCGTGCACAAATGAACGCATGGTCTCGTCTCGCTTGGCTGCTGGCGCCCAGCTGCTTCCTGGGTTTGCCAGGGAGATTGCGAAGTTATGAGCAAGATTACAAAAGGAATTGAGCAGAAGCTAGCGACCGAGAGGAGATTAGACTCACTGGCCCGACGACGCTGGTGCAAAACAGTAGCACCGATGAGCCGAAGCAGGATGCCCCAGCTCTCATCCAGGCGGTCGAAGCAATGCAGCAGGGTTGCAGATAGCCCGTGCGTGCCGCGTAAATGGTGCCACCAGTGGGGCCTGGGGAAGCAGCTCGGACGAATCAAGGGCAAGTACCCGGAATATTTTACCCTGCCGAGTCGTGTAGGGGGGCGGAGTCCACAGCGCCCGACCGTACGCGCCATTATGCCCCGGTTTTAGGACATACAGTACAGTGTTTGGTCCACTGACATTTCAACTTTGCCACATCTGTGCATGGCTTCTATCTACCCCATGATCTATCTGTACCCACACTACATGCCTCACGCATGTGACTCGTTTCTACCCGACTTTTTTTAACCCAAGTTGTTATAGATTTTCAGGCTTTAATACAGGGACTTTGTACACAATTCCCGACCATCTAATTTGTATGGGCCTGCATTTCTACCACGTCAAAAGAATGATGGGGTCCATTTGTTATTCGAGAATGCTATTTTTTTGCCGACTGTCAGTTAGCGATAGGCACGACCGCGCTCGTCCCCGCTTAATTTCGGTAAAAAAATAGAAGTGCTGGGGGAGTCGAACCTAGGATCTAATAGATCCAGCGGTATTAGGAACCTAGCAGCAACCACCTAAGCAAACTCTATGTTGTGATTTAAATCTTGTTACATACTTTTCATATCTTTATGTTGAGGTAGACTTTTCTACTCACGGATCTGATCGAGTGTTATTCTGCTGTCGTTTTTGGTTTTTCTTACAAACTTTTTGCCAAAACATATACAAAACATACATTTTTATCAAAAATAAATTAGAGATGTGAGTTGAGCTCACGATTTAACATATAAGACTAGACTCTTGTACTCTTTGTACATAGATATGAGCTGAGTTTATGGTCTTAACATGATAATTTATTCACCGCAATCTTGATAATTTACGTACAAATATTGTAGAAACCTCGATCAGGTGAAAAACCATTTTTGAAACACATCCTGATAACTCGTTGAAAATAGCATGATAATATAAGTACCGTATACATGATAATTTTGGTCCAGTGAGGGAGTGTTGTTTGACGATAATTTATGTGTAGATAGCATGGTAACCCACGCATAACAAACTTGATCACTTATATACAAAAATCATGATAACTTTTGTACAAACATCCTTATAGCATGCTAGTGGTCCGGCGCACGAAAACGACTTGTTTTTGGCGAGATATGGATCTCATAACTTGATGAACAAATATTATGTTAACTTTGACCTAGAAAAAAGTTGCTTAAATATACTCCGCATCTTCAAAGGGTACGTAATACTCATGGTATTTTTGACCCGGCAGAAAATAGTGGTTAAATACATAACTTGATGACTTCAATATAAATAGCATGGAAATATGCACACCATAGACCAGATAACTTAGGGGCACAGGCAATGTGATAACTTTGACCTGGGATTTTTCTTTCTTAAAATCATATCTTCAATTACTTATGTGTAAAATAATATGGTAATATACGCACCGCTTACCTGATAACTTAGGTCCAAACACCACAGTAACTTTTATCCGGAAAAGAAAATGTTGAAGACACATCCGCAATAACTTCTGTATAAATAGCATGATAATATATGACAACAAACCTGATAACTTAGGTACAAATACCCTGATAACTTTAATCTGAGGAAAAAAGGTTGTTTAAAATGTAACTCCGGTAACTTTTGTGTGCCCACACCTCGATAACTTATGTACAAAACACCATAGTAACTTTTTACTTGGGCGAAAATATTTGTTGTGCGTGAGTTATCATGGTGTTTGTGCGTGAATTATCATATTCGTATGATATACATTATCATGCTCTTTACAAAAAAGTTACTGGTATGTTACAACAACTTTTTTTCTTCGGGCATAAAGTTAAGCAGTGTTTGTGAGTGAGTTAACAGGTTTGTGGCTTATATATTACCATGCTCTTTATAAAGAAATTATTGGGATTTGTTACAACAACAAAAATTCATGTGGTCAGAAAATTTACCATAATATGTTGTGCGTGAGTTATCAGATTCATGGCGTAATAAATTATCATGCTCTTTTTCCAGATAAGTTATCGGGGTGTGTTACAACGACACTTTTTCTTCACAGTTACCACAGAGATTTGTGAGTGAGTTATCAGGTTCGTGGCGTATAATTACCATGCTCTTCTACAGATAAGTTATCGAGGTGTATTATTACAACATTTTACCTAGGGTCAAAAGGTTACAGCGGCGCGCGAGTTATCAGGTCTGTGATGCATGGATTGCCATGTATAAAAGGAAAAGAAATTTGGTAAATAAAAAAGAAAGAAAGAAAAATAGCTTGTTTTCTTGGTCGCGTATGTAGAAGTACAAATATTTATTGGCATTCTATGTAATCACAACTTGAAACTAGACCAGATGGATATGACAAATGATCTTGAATCAAGAGGTAGTGAGTTCAACTCCCACCTCATACCACTTTTTACCATGTTTTTTCTACCACGCTAGGAAATAAAACGAAGCGGGAGAAGCGATGAGATGGGATTGAGAAAGAAGGATGTGCGTCAGAAAAACCGCACGGGATCTGTTTAGCACAGTCCGGTATAAATATTACCCAACCTAAATTATAACAAGAATTTAAGCTAGATCAGTTGGTTGTGAATAGCTATGGTGAACCGTAGGTAGTGGGTTTGAGTCCCACTTTGTACATTTTTTTACCACGCCAGAAAAAAAAAACGGGAGAAGGAAGGGGAACGAAGCGGGGAACGGGAGAAGCGATCGTGCGGATCTGTCGCTAACCACCAGTCGGCTGGTGGTTAGCACAGTCCTTTGTTATTTGTACATCATCAACGTTTTGTATATTGGATAGGAGGAGAGAGGAAATTTCTGCTGAGGTAAGAGAAAAAAAAAAGAGACTGATGGGGACGTAACGAGCGGCAGCCCCGAGCAGGTAAGATTGGATTCCGAGCGGAGGCATGCTTCCAAGCAACGGCAACAAGGGACAAGTGACCAAAATACAGTAAGATCGAGGCCACGGATGCATGCATGCGGCCGAATTTCGTATTTTGACCCTTTTTAAAAAGTATTTCAGGATCTGGTCCCGGTTTGAATTTTTTTCGAGATTTAACCCTTTTGCCTACCGCCAGGGCATCTGGCGGTAGGGTTAGATAGCCTACCGCCGGGTTTCATGATTCATTTAAACTTATCCACGCCAAGACGCGGAGACGGCGCCGTCCCCTCCGTCGCACCCTCATCATGGGCCCTGGCGGTAGGTCGTCTAACTCTACTGCCAGGGGCCTCGATTAGGGTGCGGGCGCTTATTTCGCCCGAGACCGCCCTTCCCTTCTCCCCACCCCTTCCCTCCCCCAAGTCGGCGGTTTCTCCTTTCTTTCTCCCCAAGTCGCCTCTCTCCTCTCTCATCTCCTCCACTCCCTTGGATCTTCACCGATTCTTCACCGCTTTTGGCGGATCGAGATGGCCCCGAGGAGAGAACCGTAAGCTCCTCCGATCCCTCCAATTAGTTTTTGCAAACTTGCTACCGATTCGACGCATTATTTGCTTGAAATCCCTCATGTTTTGAACTTAGATTGATTTTTTCACCTAAGATTGATTGTAGTTGTAGTTCTTAGTTCTTTAGTAACTAGTGGTATTGGATATGTACTCTAATCAATAGTTCATATGTTAGTGTGAAGATGAACCCTAGTTCATAATTTTTTTGTTAAAAAATTATGATGTATTGTTGATAAAGGGATGAACCCTAGTTTGATGATGCATGTTGATATGATGATATGCTCTAGTGTGAAGATGAACCCTAGTTTGATGATGCATGTTGATATGATGATATGAAGATATTGTTTGGAAAATTTTGTTTAAAAATATGAAGCTATGATGTATGTTGGAGGTTTTTTTATATGATGCATGTTGATATGATTTGATCCATCATGTGTAGTAGATGTTGTTGGAGGAATATGCTTAAAATTTGATCTTGATATGATTTGAGTTCATTGTTTGTTTATGTATGCTTATGCTTATGGTGCTTTTGTTTATGAAACTCTATTAAGGCGGCCACCTCTTGCGGACAACATCGCCCACTGCAGATCGCATGTCGGATCGGCATTCGACAAGGGTCATCGTGCCCGTTTCATAGAGAACGGAGAGGTAAGTGATATGAAAGAAATTTTGATCAAAGTTCTCGGATTGATGAAAATGATTTCCTAACTTTTGGCGTTCACTTTTTAACAGACGCCCAGCCATCGCGCATGAGGGGTCACGGGTTCATGGGCATACGGACTACGACGAGCGCCACGCCGCCGTTCTTCAAGAGAGCCCGTCTGTTGGGTTTCGTCTTTGCCAGTTCAAGCGTCGGCCACCACGACGCTTGTCCACGCGGCTCTCACAGCTCTGATTGACCGTTGGAGACCGGAGACCCATTCTTTCCATCTGCCATGCGGGAGATGACGGTGACCCTAGAGGACTGGGGATGATTATCTGCAATGCCGATCGAGGGTCATGCACTCACCGGTCGAGTGGAGAGGGCCAACTGGCGGAGAGGGTCACCACCCTCATCGGCCTGCCCGGTGCCAAGAGTAACCGTGACATCCGGTGTGCCGTTGCCTGGCTCTCGAGCACCGGAGGACATGCCCCAAGGCGCAGATGAGGCGAATGTGGAGTTGTACGCGAGGGCCTATCTGTGGTATATTCTCTCGAGGTCGTGTTTCGCATAGCTCCGGAACTCGCCAATCTGGCGATTCGTTCTTCCTAGCGGACTGGGATGCAGGGTACAGTCGGGGGACGGCATCTCTCGCCTACCTATACCGTTCGGTAAGAGAGTGTCTAATTGCGTACCTACCAAGGTATATGTAATAGGTAATCTGGTGGCCGTATCAACAAGAACGAGAGTGGGACTTTGATCTGAACGCGATATGCGATGCAGACCGTGGTCTCTGGCGGTGCATCGTGCCCATGATCTGTGTGTACGCCGTCGAGTGGCATTTGCCACAACGCATGGCCACACAGTTTGGGATTTATCGATACCCCACGGGCCAAATTTCACCGATATCGGGCGGGCACGCTCCACCTGTGAGCTCTTTGTTCTCCGTGAGATTATCATGTTTCTTGTTGCTTATGATGATCTCATTGCGCTTATGATGATTCTTGTTGCTTATGCCTTGCAGCATGAGCCGGCAGAAGAATCACCGATCATGCATCGGGAGAGGAGCATAAGACTCATGTGACGGAGTGGAACCGACGGAGGTGGCGTAAAGACGTGGAGAGGAGAGTGACTAATCGGGATGATTACCGGGCCGACACATGAGGTGGTACGATGATGGCCGTAAGCACCGCCTTCCTCTCAGCCTCGATGGACGGCGGAAGACATCGCGAGTCGGAGTGGGCTGACCCCGATGAACAGGCATACCGCATCGCATCGAGACATGCACAAAGTGGATTTAGGGAGTTTGCACCCTCATCAACAGAGTGGTACGCTTGAACCGACAGTTGTATTTAAAATATTTTATTCGCCAACGTGATCGACTTATGCCGTTGCAGTCCGGTGAGCTGAACAGATGCATCTTTGAAGCCTCGGATGCACTAGGTCATCTTCCTAGGAGCGCATAACTGAGACCAGAGTCGGGGACGATAAAGGTACAATTTCAGTCTCCTCGGAGCAGATGCATCTTGTTCACTTGCAACAATCGATCTGAACTTATTATGACCTTGCTTCATTGTGAGTGCAGAAGTTCGTGCAGCGTTATCGCAAGCCGGGTAAGGCTGCTTGGGTGTCTTTGGAGCTGGGTCGATTGAAGCTCATCACCAGAGCCACACAGGGTATCATCGGCTCATCGAGCCATGCTCCCTCGTCGTCTAGGTTGGTTGGAGAGGAGGAGGAGGAGGAGGAGGAGGAGGAGGAGGAGGAGGAGGAGGAGGCCATATATGAAGAAAGGGAGGAGGAGGATGATAGCAAAGGGGAGGAGGGGATGAAGATTATGGACCTCCAAAGAACTCAAACGCCTCAAGCATCTCAAATTACCAAGAAGAGGAATCAAGAAGAAGGATTTGCTGAGTCCGGACCCTTTCCAGAGACCGGTTCTCGACGGCCCAAGAAGAAGACCAAGAGAATCGCTCAAAGAGTAACAAGGACCGTATTTCCAAGAGGGAAGGAGCAACTGATTATGCTCTTCGATAGTTGGCTCTTTTAGTTTCGTTGAACTTCGCTTGATTGAACTATTCGGTGGTTATGAAGCTACGTGGAACTATGTGTTTGCTATTTGTGGATCTATGTGTTTGCTATTTGTGAAACTATGTGAAACTCCGTTTACTAATTAGTTGAAGTTCGCTTGAAATGTTCTATGCACTTCAAATTTGTTAATGTGTATGTGATGCCCAAGTTTAATTGTTTGAGATTTGTGATATTGTTGTCATATTTGTGAAAATTGCTATAATATTATTGTCATATTGAATTTGAAAAGAAGCAAGCAAATGAACTTAAATTCATAAAACACAGACCTCATCACAAGGCCCTCAAGCGGTAGGGTCGACAGCCACCGCCGTGGCAACTCAATTCTTCGTTCTGTAATCGTTAATCGAAAAAACATGACCCTACCGCCAAGGCCCCTGGTGGTAGGGTCAGACAGCCTACCGCCAGGGCAACTCAATTCTTTGTTCTGAGAATCGTTACATCGAGACAGACCCTACCGCCAGTGCTCTGGTAGAGTTTGACAAGCCTACCGCCCGAGCCTCTGGCGGTAGGTACTTATCCACGTCGAGCCAAACGGCCGCCGTCCCCCTTCTGTCGCACCCCTACCGCCATGGGCCGTGGCGGTAGGCTATCTAACCCTACCGCCGTAGGTTCTCAGGTAGCAAAATGGTTAAATCTCGAAAAAATTTCAAACAGGGTCGATCCTCAAATCCTTTCCAAAAGGGTCAAAACACGAAATTCGCCCATGCATGCGTATGCGTGTCGATGGAGGTTGAAGAAAGTCGGCCGGGTCCAATCCAGAACAACTTCGCACAATCCACTTAACACGCTCAAGTGACGACATCGCCATCGTAGAAAACCTGCTCGACATCGCCATCGCCGGACCGTCAACCGAGCAAAATGCACTCCAAGAGTCGTAACTCGTCATTCATTTGTATTTGTTTCGGAAAAATAAGGAAACTGTTTCAAAAGAAAAGAAAAAACCTACCCGGTCCATGCAGCCGTGCTGCCGCTTAGGGCCGGATGTAACGGCCGTGAGACGGACACAAAAGCGGATAGATACGGCGACACAAAGCCGCATGTATGGTATAATAAGAGATAGTGATAGATGATAAAATGGCCTGGAGGGTGTCGCTACTTTCGGAGGTGACAGTGCCGTCGATCGAATCCAAGGAGGTGAGTGAGACTTGAGCTCACCTAGGAGGCGGTGTATGGCGCAGACGCCTACGGCGGTGTATGTATTGGTGCCAGGTGTAGGTTTTTAAGGTTTCTAATTCATTTTTGGTTTGCAGTAAATGTGGTCAATGATACTGGCGGTATGCATCCTGCAAATAATCTCATGGAATTTTGGGCAATACTAAGGTTTGACCACCCCGCAAAAAAAATACTAAGCTTTGACCAAGAATAATCTCATGGCATTTTGGACAGTTTGCATCTGTGACATAGTTGAGCCTGGTTGAGGTAATGCAGACTCAAAATCATATTCTGCATATTCTTTGGTTGCTTGCATATAGGTTGGCTGCATCAGAGAATGAACTTCTGTCTGGCGTTTGGTGGTCTGCATTGGTTGGGTCGATGCATAGGCACAGTGTCTGGTTGCATAGACTGAACATGATTAAGAGTTAACAACCACACGTGACACACATAGTTATACTAGAGTGCTTCGGCACCTGCGGTCTGATGGTGGTCGCGACACCACGTCTGATGCAACGAGCTCGAAGTCGCGGGAGAGCAATCTCGTCAGCGGCGCGGCGACCCAAGGGCTAGCGTCGTTGCCACAGGGAAGTCCGCGAGGAGGGACAGAGAGAAGGGTGCGGAGGCAGAGGACGGTGAAGAGAAATGCAGTGCGCGCCCATGAAGGCGTGAGAGTAGTAGGACGCATGAGAGGAGGCCAAAGGAACAACACTGACGACGACTTCAGTGTAGTAGGACATGGGAGAGCAGGTCAAAGGAACGATACCGACGACGACATCATCGTAGTAGGACGCGCGAGAGCAGGCCGAGAGGAATGACGCCTGTCGTGGGAATAAGTTTAAAATTATAGGGTATGGGAAGGGATAAGGGTGGATCTAGCTACAACACAGGTGTCACACAAGAGTTTTACGAGTTCACACCCCTCTCTGAAGAGGTAAAGACTCTACGTCTCGAGCTCTGGGAGCTGCTTTATTTCTTGCGTCGGGATGATTACAAAGAGATTGTGAACCCCTATCTACGAGCTATAGGATGGCTTATATAGAGTGCGTCAAGTGCCCTTGCATGGCGCGTTAGAGGGAGTTGAGAAGATACATTGATTAGTTTGGTTACGTGCATAGATTTTGGACACTTTGCATCTATGACCCAGTTGAGCTTGGTTGAGGTAATACATGATAAAAACCTTATTCTGCATATTATTTGGTTGCCTACATTAGGTTGACTGCATTAGAGAATGAACTTTTGCCTGGCGTTTGGTGGACTGCATTGGCTAGGCTGATGCATAGGCACGGTATCTGGTTGCATACATTGAACGCGATTAACAGTTAACAACCACACGTGCCAAACATAGTTATACTAGAGTGCTTCGGCGCCTGCGGTGGATGGTGGTTGCGGCACCAGAACTGTCGTGGACTTAACACAGCAGATGCCCTAGCAAAAGGACTTAGGTGTGGAGCCATCGCAACTAGGTTAGCTTGAAGGGGTTAAACGGGACAAAGGACACAGAGAGTTTACCCAGGTTCGGCCCCTCTCAACGAGGTAAAAGCCTACTCCTGCTTTAGATTGTATTGCGTGGGTTTCGATTACTAGGGAGCGAATACGCTTGACCTAGTTCTCGATGAGTTGTTTTCTTGAGTTAACCCGCCGTCGGATCACCCCTTTATATACAGGTTGATGCCCGGCGGCTTATAGAGTCCGGCCGGCTCACACAAACGTGACCAGCTCGGTTTCTACTAAGTTTGCCTTACAATACAAGTTAACCATATGGCGGCTAACACACGTGGGCCTTTAATTGTCCCCGGGTCTTGGGCTTTCAATAAGCCTGCTTCATGAACCACCATCTTCATATCTTCTTGGGCCTCGTCGGGCTTATTCATCTTTAAGCCGCCAGCGGCTTGACCCGGCCCCTCCTGGGTGGGCCATATCCAATAATCATATCCCCAACATTAGGCCCCAGGTTGATTTGAACTTGTTCACATCAATCTTCACTTCTTGACTTAGCTGAATCTTCCATCGTCAATTCTGTATTCATGCATTGTAACCCGTCATGACGTCACACCTCAGAATCGTGTTAACCCTCCATGACATCATTTCGCATTAACTTCGCACAAAGCCCGAGACCTCTCAACAAATCTTTATCTTTAATGGACCTCTCGAAAATCGAGGCGTCCACATAGCCACATAATCATTTTTCAGCCTCCTTGATTCCCACGCATGCCATCTATCCACTTCCTTATAAATAGGGACAGGGGTCCTCCTTTTCACTTTTACCCCTCCCCGTGCCTCTTCTCCTCCTTCCTCGCGACAACTGACGCCTCTGGAGCTCCGCCGCCCCCGTCGACTGCATCAACCTTGGCCGCTGCATCAACCCGACCTCGACCAGAAAAAGGCGGTGCCCCTCCGCTGTTCATCAGCATCTCCAGGTACTTAATTTGACTCATATCAGATCTGCACTAGGGTTTGCTTAGTTCATCGGAGTTCTTCGCCATTCTTCCTCTGGCTTCTTTAGACTGCATAGTTAGATCTGAACTCAACATCGAAGTTATGCGGTAGTAGTTTTACCATTCATTTTCAATAGCAAAAAACACCCTCTCTATAGAAGATCTCATCTGAGCACACGAGCTCTTCTGCCGCCGCCACCTTAGGTTTAGAATTTATTTTATTTTCGGAACTGCTGTAGATCCAAAATCATAGCACCAATCTGTGGAATCTGTTTGTCCATCACTTAGCAAAAAATCACTTACAGATCTGCTGTACTGAAAACGTACGGGCGGCTCATACGATAAACTATAACCCGCCATATAGCATTAGTCCCTTTGTTAAGCCGCCAATATATGTTCACAATCTGCATAACCCGACATTGGCTTCCGGTTTAACCATGCTGATCTTTATAGCACTTACTCTTCTACCTATGAACTGGCCTTGCATAATCGTACTTACTTGTTGATCACTGGCTGGCTTAACGGCATAATCTTAAACCGGAAATATTTTTAGGCTTTCATCAACAAAATGACCAAAACTGTCACCTCCTGCAACTGGGTTGCCTCCAGGGTTACCGAGCAAACATTGAACGAGCATGTTCAAGTGGGCATCTTAGCCGCGAAGAACGTGATTCATTGGAGAGTCCCAGGCATAGAAACCACTCCTAACCCCAAAGAAGGCGAGGTTATTGTCTTTACTTATCATATGCTCCGAGGGTTTACCCCACCCGACTAAAAAAAATGTGATGTGCTGCATTTCTTCAAGCTTCATGCTCAAGATATCGAGCCCAATTCTGTTTCAAACAACTGCAACTTCCAAGCCTTCTGCGAAGTGTATCTTCAACAGGAACCCACTGTTGAACTGTTCAAGGAATTCTACTACCTGAACCGCAAGAATGAGTTTATAGATGGGCCTAGCTTAGAACTAGGGGGCATTTCAATTTAGAGGCGGAAAGAAGCCACATTTCCTGTTGCTGCACCTCCTAACCATCCGAAGGATTGGAACCAGACTTGGTTCTATTGCAAAGACACTTCTCCAGAAGGTGAAAAATCCTCTGTTGGGTTACCGTGAAAGCTGGCTTAGCAACAGACATCCCCTCCTGGAGTGAATTAGCACCGAAGAATGGGCCAAATATATGCCCATATTTTCAAAGATCAGAGCCTTGATGGCCAATGGCTTGACTGGAGTCAACCTGGTTTGTTGCTAGGTCGCATGGAGGATCTTGCCCTTAAGCCGCCGGTCCGGCTTAATGTGCGAGTATACCGGTGATGTTAAAGATCCGCTGCGTTATACTCCAATCTGTCTGGATGTCCCGGGGGAGGCTGACTAGTGATTCGAGGATGTGCCATTATACCTGAGCAACATGATTGATGCATGGACTAACTCTCCTAGAGAGATGTCATTTTTATCCAAGAGGAACGTCGATGTGAGCCGACTTTAGGTCCAAACTTATGAGTTTTACGCTTTGGATCCTAGAAGAAGGTCCAAGCAGGCCCGCAGAGGGATGTTAAACTCACCCAAATGCAGACTATCGGTATGACTCTTTATTTTGAGAGACAAGGGGTCGTCCGAGTGGATGTCTTCTTCCTTGTGCGCTCCCAATCGGCCAAGGTATTATATTAGGAAACTGCTCCAGATGAGATCAACGGATCTTTGAGTTTTGATACCTGCATGTCCTTGCTTTATTACAGGGGTTATTGTGATGGAGATTGTGGGCTCTTCGATTCCCGGTCCAACATCGCCACCTGTCCCATTTCCTCTAAAACATGAAGTCGACGGATGTTGTCAGATGGAAAGATCGACGATTGCAGGTCCTCCTCGCAGAGCATATGACATTATAAATAAGAAAGACAACAGTAAATTCCAGATCCCCTTTTCCTCTTCGCTCTTGAAGTCACTGTCACCTTCTTCTGCTCTCCCCCTTGCCCTCTGTGTCCTCGCTCGCCATGGTTCAAGACAAGACCTTGGTGCTGGAGAAGCAGAAGAACAAAGGGGCGCGAAAGGGCTCGTCTGCCAACTTTGCACCACTACCTGGCTGGAATCAGGGGGATTGGCTTCTGTCGGTGTCAAAACCGGCGGATTTCGGGTAGGGGGTCTCGAACTGTGCGTCTAGGCGGATAACAGGAGACAAGGGACACGATGTTTTACCCAGGTTCGGGCCCTCTTGATGGAGGTAAAACCCTACGTCCTGCTAGATTAATACTGATGATGTGTGTTACAAGAGTGGATCTACCACAAGATCAAAGAGGCTAAACCCTAGAAGCTAGCCTATGGTATGATTGTTGTTCGTCCTACGGACTAAAACCCTCCGGTTTATATAGACACCAGATAGGGTTAGGGTTACACAGAGTCGGTTACAATGGTAGGAGATCTACATATCCGCATCGCCAAGCTTGCCTTACACGCCAAGGAAAGTCCCATCCGGACACGGGACGAAGTCTTCAATCTTGTATCTTCATAGTCTTTGAGTCCGGCCGATGATGATAGTTCGCTATCCGGACACCCCCTAGTCCTAACTCCTTCAAGAGTCTCCTGAACCAGGCTTCAATGACGACGAGTCCGGGCGCATATTGTCTTCGGCATTGCAAGGCGGGTTCTTCCTCCGAATAATTTATAGAAGATTGTGAACACCAGATAGTGTCCGGCTCTGCAAAACAAGTTCCATATAACACCGTAGAGAGAATAATTTTTGCATAGATCTGCTGACGTATTCCGTGGCGCGACATCGCACCACGGCCAGGCCTTTATATGAATCGTTTTTATTGTTCCACCTCAGCGTGTTTAGCGAGGCGGTTTCCTTGGCACGTCTTATCAAAGCATAGATCGTGCCCCCTTATTCCGGGATTCTCATCAATACGGACGTGGGTAACCCAACCGTGCGTCTGCTGGCCTGCCTTCTCTATCAAAGGCGAGTCCTAATCGACCACGGGTGGGCTCTTGGTATTCAACCTCTTTATAGTGAGACCAAGGCCCTCTTCTTTTACACCCTTCATCGAAGTTCGCCTCGCTCGAAGTTCCAACACCCAAAGCTTCAGATTCAGCGCTTCGGACTTTCGACGATGTCCAGCTCCGACCAAAGACGGCCGATGGATGTCTTCCTCTGTCACAGAAGAAGATGTGCTAAAGCTGCAAGACGCTGTGTATCGACCGTCGAGATCTCGCATAGGCTGCCTCGCCTGTGGCAGGTCACTCCCACTCCTGAGCCCGGCGAGAACGTGGTGTTCGTGTCCCACTTCCTTCGGGGCTTAGGCTTCCCGATGGACCCCTTTGTGTGGGGGCTCATGTTTTATTATGGGCTTGATTTCCATGACTTGAACTGAGTCCATCCTCCATATCTCGTCATTCATTGTTGTATGTGAGGCCTTCCTCCATATTACCCCCACTTTGGATTATGGCTCAAAACCTTCAAGGTGGAGCCAAAGATGATCAAGGGGCAGCAAGGAAAAGTGAGGGGCGGTCATAAGCAAATGTGCTGATGCTCCGTGGCCCGAGGGCTCTTTTCAAGAGGAGCTTGGTTTGTGGCAACGGGAGTGGTTTTATATCACCTCCTGTGGGCACCAAATGGGCAGCGCCCCGCCTTCCGCCAGTCCACCACAGCCGGTCAAGGCCATGGGTCAACAAGGCTCGACTGGGGCCATCCAAGGATGTTCCCCGCCGCAGGCCGTATTCGAGATCTCCGTGAAAGAGGGATCAATCTGGTTGCAAGTGGCGCAGGTTATGGTGATCCGCGCCTTCAGCCTCAAGAACGCCGCCTCCGCCTGTGGGAATTCAATCCGAGGGACCACGAGCTCTCCAAAATTTTATGGGCACGACGCCTCGTGGAGATGTATAAACTGTTCTTCGGATCACAAAGAAGTGTCCGGACTTGACCGAGGACGCAGGACTAAGCTGCAATCGCCAGATACTCAAGTAAGTAGTCCTGTAACGGACAAGCTGTTCATTCATTTATTATATATATATGCCCTTTAAAGGAGCCGTTTCTTGAACAGGAGTGGATAGCCAAGGCAAAGTTGATAAGGTGTCCGGCTCCTCCGGAGACCACGCCGGATCCCATGCCGACCAAGATGTTGAAGGTTGCGCCTTTGAAGAAGGCGAAGGGAGGAGCGGGGGAGCAACTGCCTCTGCGAAGGAGGCTATCAAGGAAGGAGGGATTAAGAGTCCCACCTTCCGAGGAGAGAAGAGGACCGCTTCAGAAGATCCGGAGGCCAAGGCCTCAAAGAGAGGAAGGGAATCTTCGGCAGAGAGTCCAAATACCGGGAAGTAACCCAGCCGCATTATTTCCCCAAGGGATCAGCCCTCCAAATGAGCCGTAAGTAGAAAGAAGGGTTCTTGTAAATAAGGAGCATCCTCAGATTTATTTATGAAGATAACCGAAATTGTACCTTGTAGTTCGGACCTCAGCCCTTCTCGCCAGAGCTCGTCTTCGGGGATCTTCTTCCGGAGATGATGGAGAGCGAACGCCTCCACCTGCCGCACCCTCATGTGAAGCGGACGGCCTGGAGGTGTCGTCATGAGGGTTCCCCAAGTCCCGGGGCGGAAGGTCCGGCGCCGAGTGGTGTGCTTGGTCGGAGGAGTCAAGGATTTGCTCGGGCGGCGGTTATCTCGTAAGATCACCGTGCTCTAATGGGTACGGTGATTGAAAGGATTGCATCCGCAGAGAGCGGATTACCGAAGCCGCCGGAAGCTTACCGACGGGTTTGAGGTACGCAAAAATAATGTACCTTCGACAGTTATGCATATAAAATGCGCCATGTATAGATAGTAGCCCCGAGACTCGGTATGTTGTCAAAATTGACGACGGACGAGGATCAAATTCTCGCTTTAACATATCGCCACTCCTAAACAGGTGGCGGGCGTCCGGAGGCCAGCCGGATCGATGAATATGCCGAACTAAAGCGGCAGCTAGATGAGGCGGATCACGGACATCGCTACCGTCCATAAACGGTTTGACGAGTCACAAGGTATGCGACTTCTATGCGGACACCGGTAAGGGAGCTTGACGCCCATGTCTTACTGTTTGTATGCTTAATGCAGATGGTCGCGCCGTTGAGGAGCTGTGGGTAGCACTGCCTCGAGCGAAAGAGCAAGCCAGAGAGTAATACGGCCGCTTTAAAGGCGTCAAGAGCTAGAAGCTGAACGGGCTGCTCACTGCTGAAGCAAAGAGGAAATGGCCGATATGGCCAAAAAGTTAAGGAATGCTACCGATCGCTGCGAGGTTCTTGAAAAAGAGCGTCAAGTGGAACAAGAATGCCTAAATAAGGCCGTCGCCGAATCCAAGAATGCCCAATCGGCTTTGAGAGCTGCCAAGGAGGAGCTGAGTCGCCGGGCAATTATGGCCGGAAAACCGCTTTCACTGCGGAGGAAATATACAAATCCAAAGTATGCTCAGTTGGATAAATTGTGGAGTTCAGAGGATGCTTATCTGGACTTGGCGGCGAGCGTTGTGGACGCGGTTGAGCACTTCCGGGGCCAGAAGGGGCACAAAAGGTATGAGCTATATTGGTTGCAATTCCATAGTCCGGAGCGTCCTCTACTGCTGACCGATCGGTTGGCCGAATGGGCCGAACTGAATCGATTGTCCGGATTTGCCATGAAGCATGTCTTGACTCACTTGTGGCCGGTCGGACCCCAGCCGAAGAGCTATTTTGGTTTAGTGCAGCAGTTTCTTGGAGCGGTGCAGCGTGACGACGCGATGAAGCGATTGGCATGTATTGAGGGAGCGCGGATGGCTCTTGCCCGTGTCAAGACATACTGGGCAGAGATGAAGGCCACTGACGTTGCATCCTAGGATTCGGACAGAGGCCGGGTACCTGCCGAGCACTACTTTGAAGAAGTCCTGCCGGGCGCTCGTTTAATAGAGACGCGGTGCTCGAAGGATATTATGTTTAAATGACATGTATGATTTGTGAAAATGATGTTTCAATGTAATAGAAGTGCTTTTTATACTTGTGCGTTCAAGTAGTAAACTACTCCTCTCGGCCGCTTATGTATATGTGTATATAACTGAAAGATGGCAGTCCTTGGCTTCATTTCACGCACATAGTGCGGGGTGTTTGCAAAAAGCGCTTTTTACACTTAATCCAACGCCTTGGTCCTGTTAAGGAGGTGATAGCGTAGCAAACCGCATAACCGGACTATAATGCTTTATCACTTTCACTTAGCCATAGGAGTTCGAGGATGGGGCTACTATATAGCCCTCGGGGCACCGCACTCTCCCGAATTCAAAGCGTATGTGTCTGACCGAAAACCGTCCTTCGTTAAGGCGGAGGAATTCTAAACATTCCCGTGAGTCATCGAGTGGTTGACCAGCCTCTCGCTATATCATGACGGTCGATTTCGGCTTTCTCTCGAGGTGCTCGCCCGGCGAACCGGGCACAATCGCAGAGTTCTCCGGTGCCGCGTTAACCGTGAAAACGGAACGTAAGGCAGCAAAACACAGGAGCCGCAACCCAACATTTGACCAAAGACATGATTCGAGCTGATGCATATAAGGCCTAATCTCGAGACGCCGAATACTCCCTAGGGTATTCGGTCTTTATGAAAATGGGCGTAATAATGCCCTAAGCCCCGGTGTCTAGGTACGCCAAGAAAATTCGTGCGCGGCCAATGCCAAAGCACCAGCCTCCTCCTCGGTTATATTAAGGAACCAGGGGATGTATATCAACAAGAGACAAAGGAAAAAGGTTTACGCAGGTCTTAATCAAAGAATCCTTGCAACGGGTCCTCATCGCACGCCTGCTACCGTGTCTCCGCAGTCAGATCCTGACGGGTGTAGCACGTTGTTCATCCGTAAAAGAGAGGAACTTAGTTTGAAAGCAAAGGATCGTGTGAAAGATGTACGTAATATTAAATGAACAGAGTACGGTTCAAGAAGTGAATAAAATTGAGCTTTATTGTCTCTTGTTATACATGCATGCGGCCCCTCGTATGGGGATGTGCCGCTAGTAGGCGCCGGACTCGTCTAGCCGTGTCCGGGGTTTGAATGACCAATTCAGGTTCTTTGCCTAGCAGAGCCGGATAGCTGTGGGGCTGTCAAGGAAGTATCCCATTTTCCCGTACTCGAGTAACACTTAATACTTCCTTTTAACGAGATGATGCCGCGTGGACCGGGCATTTTAAGTGTTACAGATGCATAATGCAGTATTGCGTTAAAGCGGGCGAAAGCTTCGCGTCCCAATAGTGCTTGATGGCTACTTTTAAACGGGGCGACATGGAAGAGTAACCTTTCGCGATGGAAGTTGTCGGATGAACCAAATACCACTTCTAGCAGTATGGAGCCCGTGCAGAGGGCGTATGGGCGGGCAAGACTCCTTTAAAGGAGGTGTTGCTACGGCGAATTTTGGTTGGGTTTATCCCCATCCTGCGGATTGTGTCCTGATATATCGTGTTTATGTCACCGCCGCCATCCATGAGGACATGTGTAAATTGGAATCATCGATTATAGGATCCAATATCAAGGCAGTCCATCCCGCTGCTCCGGATATTATCGGAATAGTCCCGATGGTCAAGGTGATTGGTTTTGACAACCAGCAGCGGCACGCTTTTAGGGGCGCCGCTTTGTTTTTCCTTTTGATCACGTGAAGTGAGTTTACTGTTTTAACCTCCGTGGGAAAGTTTTTTGTTTTCCGGTTCTCGCTTGTGGTGCTCGTCGTCATCTTTACTTGGTGTGTCGAGCCCCTTGTGTTCGGCGTTCACCTCACGGACTGTTTGAAGACCCAACAATCTCTGTGGGTATGGTTTGCGTGCTTCCTGAGGTACCATGTATTTGACACAGCCTATCCGTAATCTTGTTTAGGTTGGATAGCTCGTCCACCGTTATCCTTTAGGGCAGTGTTTTGTTGTTCGCCGAGAGCTTTTGAATCCGGCGTTGACCGCCGTACTATTTGGGCCATTTTCCTTATTCCGCTACCGATCTTTTTCGTCGTGATTTCCCATTTCCATCCCCTGACTTGGATGTACTCGGTCATTGGTGTCGCATCTAGCCAGCCAATTGTCCTCTCCCAGCCAAGCGGGTCATGAGGCTTGTTAATGCGGCCATTGTTCTTGGCTTTTCTTGGCCGAGGTGTCTGCGAGCCATTCATCTCGGACGTTGTGTTTGAAAGCTGCTAAGGCTTTGCGTCCGGACAATCGACTATTTGGTTCTTTTAGTAAGGAACCTGTTCTGCACTTCCGGCTGACTCTCCGGGCTGTTGAGTTATGTGACTTAGATCGTCTGCATCCCGGAGGGCCGACATAAGTCCCCTGAAAATTTGCCCGAAATGCATCCTCGAGCTCTCCAGCCTTCCAATGGTATTTTCGGGAGGCTTTTAAGCCAATGCCGAGCTGGCCCTTTGAGTTTAAGGGTAAGTATTTTATGGCGTGAGATCGCCTCCTCTAGCCATGTGTATGTGGAGGATGTAATCCTCGATCCGCATCTGTGGTCTGTTGTTCCGTCAGATGCTTCTATGTTTATGGGTTTGAATCCCACCGAAATTCATGATCCAACACCTCATCGGTGAAACATAGGGGTGTGCGCCCCTATATTTGGGTGTGCCGTGATCTTCGGAATTTTGGCGTATTGCATTGCTTTGACGAGCCTGCTTTCTTGGCCCATAGATGGACCTAACTGGGCCATCCTCTTGATGTGAATCTTTATGCGGATCGCATATTGGCTTGTGTGCGGCGCCATTCACCGCTCTCTTTTTGCCGTGGGGTCGTCCATCCGACCGGGTGGCCTTCTTACTTTTTAATTGTGGGGGCTCTAAGGCCTCTTCGTCAATTCGGCAGTAGCTTTCTTTCGGGTAGCTCTTTGTTCGGCGATCGTCAGCCAGACTTGTCTCATGTGTCTGAATACTTTGCTCCATCTCGATCCTCGAGTGCATCTTCCGCTGTTTTGAGCTTCCGCTTCGCTTTTTTCAGGCTACGCGCATTGGCGACGAGCCTTTTCTGGAGGTTATTTTGCTCCAATGGTTTGTCCGGCGTGAGGTCGTCCGGACTGTTGTCTTCGCCGGGGACAGATTTTTTATCCAAGTTGTCTTGTTTGGACGATTGCTCGATAGCTTGTTCGTTGTCCGCCGGTTCGCCCTGCTCTATGGCTGGGTCTTTGTTGAGGCGGGACTTTGTTCGGCGTTTACATTGCCGTTTTGACTGCTTTTCGAGGGATTTATCCTTCGTAGCGTCCCGTTGTTCCTCATCTTCATTTCCTTTAGGTGTATCCACCATGTATACATCATGGGATGAGATTGTCCAACATCCTATAGGTGCTGGTTCATTGTTGTCTCCTACATCGCCGCCCATACCGTCGATGTCTTGAGTCGAAATCGAGCACGCCGTGTAAGCTTTCGGCTGCTGGCTATGAAGTGGGTGGTGGGTGGGCTTTGAATTTCTTCGCCGTCAGATCCCAACCGCCCCGGCCGCAGTCCGCCGTGGCTCTCCGGATAAAGAGAGAGACTTTAGTGAATTCAGGATGTCGCCAAAGGGCGAAGTCTTTGAAGATGTCCGCGTCGTGAACTCCATAACGGGCGCCCAATCGGATTCGATTGGCAAGGGCGCGGAGGGTTGAGTCCGGAGAGGTGTCCGCACCTTGGAGTCGAGGTCTTCGCAGCGACAGGAGGGAGTTCGGCTCGATCGCCAGAGATTGAAGCTCCCGAGGCGGTGTCCAACCACTCGCCCTCGATCGGGAATCCGGCTCCGGATTAAGGGTCGGAGTGGACTCGTGCGGCCTCCAGGGCCTTTGTTAAGCAGAGCTAGATCATGCCCATCGAGACAAGGCGGCGCGCTTGGCTGCGGCTCGAATTCGTCAAGATCAAGTCTCCGCGGATACCGGCCGAGATAGTTTAAATCTTCCAAATCTGGCTCGACAGCCGGGCGTAGCTTCGATCTGCTCCGGATGGCTGCTTAATTGGCCCCGCAGTAAAGCCGCCGAACACGAAGATCTGTCCGGGAGAAAAGTCTCACCTGGACCGCGTCGTTGTTGATGATCGAAGGAGCCATCGGGCCTATCGGTGACGACATACGAGGAACTCTCAATGAAAGCACCAATGTCGGTGTCAAAACCGACGGATCTCGGTAGGGGGTCCCGAATCGCGTCTAGGCGGATGGTAACAGGAGACAAGGGACACGATGTTTTATCCGTGTTCGGGCCCTCTTGATGGAGGTAAAACCCACGCCCCGCTAGATTAATATTGATGATGTGTGTTACAAGAGTGGATCTACCACGAGATCAAAGAGGCTAAACCCTAGAAGCTAGCCTATGGTATGATTGTTGTTCGTCCCCACGGACTAAAACCCTCCGGTTTATATAGACACGTGATAGGGTTAGGGTTACACAGAGTCGGTTACAATGGTAGGAGATCTACATAACTGCATCGCCAAGCTTGCCTTACACGCCAAGGAAAGTCCCATCCGGACACGGGACGAAGTCTTCAATCTTGTATCTTCATAGTCTTGGAGTCCGGCCGATGATGATAGTTCGGCTATCCGGACACCCCCTAGTCCGGAACTCCCTCAGCTTCCCTCTAGCGTGACAGAGAAGGAGGTGCTCAATTTCGTCGCTGACGACCTTGTTCTAGAGCATGGATGCCGGCTACCGGACTCCAGCGAGCTCGAACCCACGCCGCATCGTAAAGAAAGGGTACTCCTCACTTCCCACATAGATAGGGGTTTCTCTATGCCTTCACATCCATTTTTCCGTGGTATTCCGAACTACTTAGCGGTGTGATACGTCTTCAACGTATCTATAATTTTTTTATTGTTCCATGCTATTATATTATTCATCTTGGATGTTTTTTATGCATTACTATGCTAGTTTATATCATTTTTGGGGACTAACATATTAACCTAGTGCCAAGTGCCAAGTGATGTTTTTCCTTGTTTTTGTTTTTTATAGAAAATCAATACAAAACAGAGTCCAAACGGAACGAAACTTTTTGACGATTTTTCTTGGACCACAAGACACCCTGGAAGCTTCGGGGGGGGGGGCTAGAAGGGCCACAAATGGGCCACAAGCTCACAGGGCACGCCCTGCAAACTTGTGGGCCCCTCGTGGCTCCTCTAACCCTAATTCTTCTTCTATAAATACGTAAATATTCCCCATAGACCAGAGGACACACCAAAAATACTTTTCTACCACTGCAAGCTTCTGTCCTCGTGATATCCCATCTTGGGGCCTTTTCCGGTACTCCGTCGGAGGGGGATTCGATCACAGAGGACTTCTACATCAACCTTGCTGCCCTTGCGATGATGTGTGAGTAGTTTACCACAGACCTATATGGGTCCATAGCTAGTAGCTTGATGGCTTCTTTTCTCTTTTTGATCTTCAATACAATGTTCTCCTCGATGTTCTTGGAGATCTATTCGATGTAATCTTATTTTGCGGTGCGTTTGTTGAGATCCGACGAATTGTGGATTTATGATCAGGTTATCTATGCATATTATTTGAGTCTTCTCTGAACTCTTTTATGCATGATTAAGATAGCTTTGTATTTCTCTTCGATCAATTGATTTGGTTTGTTCAACTAGATTGATTTTTCTTGCCATGGGAGAGGTGCTTTGTAATGGGTTCAATCTTGCGGTGCGTATTCCCAGTGGCAAAAGGGGACATGACATGTATTTGTATTGTTGCCATTAAGGATTAAAAGATGGGGTTTGTTCATATTGATTGGATCTATCCCTCTACATCATGTCATCTTTCTTAAGGCGTTACTCCGTTCTTGTTAACTTAATACACTAGATGCATGCTGGATAGCGGTCAATGTGTGGAGTAATAGTAGTAGATGCAGGCAGGAGTCGGTCTACTTGTCACGGACGTGATGCCTATCTTCATGATCATTGCCTTAGATATCGTCATAACTATGCTCTTTTCTATCAATCGCTCAACAGTAATTTGTTTACCCACTGTAAGTGTTCTTTCAAGAGACAAGCCTCTAGTGAAAACTATTGCCCCCCCGGGTCTATTTTTATCTTATTACTTTTAGATCTACAAACCCAAAAACCCAAAAATACCTTGCTGCAATTTATTTACCTTTACTTTATTTTGGACTTCTATTTATCTTTTATACCTATCTCTATCACATCTCATCCTTGCAAGTAACCGTGAAGGGATTGACAACCCCTTTATCGCGTTGGGTGCAAGTATTTGTTTGTTTCTGTAGGTGCAACCATTGGTGACTTGTGTGTTCCTCCTACTGGATTGATACCTTGGTTTTTAACTGAGGGAAATACTTATCTCTACTTTGCTGCATCACCCTTTCCTCTTCAAGGGGAAAACCAACGCAAGCTCAAGAAGTAGCACGGTGCAACTTCATCTTATTCCTCCTAATGTCATGGTTTATCTGGCCGTATTTGTTTCACAGTTGTCAGAATTTTATCAGGTGTCCTCCTCACTTGGCTATGTTCAAGCATATTTTTTCTTGCTGCCACAAAACATAAAAAAAATCTTCTTCGAGTAGTAGAAAGATGAAAACCGTCTAGTTGTGTGGTGGGTTAGTTGTTCAAGTCAAGAGCACTGACACATTTCCCACCATAAGATTTCTAGAGACGGTCAAATCGTGGCAGAGTACTTGGTTTTATTGCAAGGATATCCCGACTGTTGAATCTTCAGTCGGCTCCCAATCTATACATCCGAGAGAGTTGTGCCTCCCCCTCCGAATGCCCTTAGGGTTTCCAAGGAAGAGAAAACTGAGGTGGACATCCTGGTGTCTTCTTTAGAAGGAAGAAAAGGGGTTGGCTTGGAAGGGCTTGACATGTTGTAAGCCTTCATAAGTTGTCGCATCCAGCCACTCCAACCAAGAGAGAGGCACAAGTATATGTATGGTGGCCTAAATGGCCTGACCAGGTTAAATAAGAAAGCCATCACCGTGGAAGAAACTGAGGGCCGAGTAAAACGCATGACTACTGAACTTGATGATGCCCTGATAACCCACAAGTATAGGGGATCACAATAGTTTTGGAGGGTAGAGTATTCAACCCAAAATTATAGATTCGACACAAGGGGAGCCAAATAATATTTATAGGTATTAGCAGCTGAGTTGTCAATTCAACCACACCTGGAGATTAATTATCTGTGGCAAGGTAATCAGTAGCAGTAACGGTAACAGTGATAGCAATGATTTTGTACCAAGTGTAACAGTAGAGCAGCAATAGTAACATATCAAGAACAATATATGGAAAATTCATAGGCATTGGATCGGTGAATTCATTGGATGATATTCATCATATAACAGTCATAACCTAGGGCGATACAAAACTAGCTCTAGTTCATAAATGTAATGTAGGCATGTATTCCTTAAATAGTCATACGTGCTTATGGAGAGAACTTGCATGACATCTTTTGTCCTACCCTCCCGTGGCAGCGGGGTCCATAAGGAAACTAAGGGATATTAATACAACCTTTTAATAGAGAACCGGAACAAAGCATTAACACATAGTGAATACATGAACTCCTCAAACTACGGTCATCACGGGAAAGTATCCCGATTACCGTCACATCGGGGTTTATGAATCATAACACGTAATAGGTGAATATGACTTGCAAAACCGGATCTAGAAGATAGATCTAAATTTGATAACATAAACGGTTCAGATCTGAAATCATGGTACGCAGGCCCAAAGTGACATGCATTAAGCATAGCAAAGTCATAACAACATCAACCTCAGAACATAATGGATACTTTCTCCCTTGTATTAGAGAGAAGGATTCATCGCGTTTTACGATACGGAGCCTACGCCAAGCCCTGTTCTTCCTCGAGAGGGCAGATTTGGATTCCGTTTTGGGCTCCGCAGAGGGGAAATCATCGCCATCATCATCATCAACCATCCTCCATCACCAATCTCATGATGCTCACCACCGTGCGTGAGTAATTCCATCGTAGGCTTGCTGGACGGTGATGGGTTGGATGATATTTACCATCTAATCGAGTTAGTTTTGTTAGGGTTTGTTTGCTAGTATCCACTATGTTCTAATATTGATGTTGCCATGACTTTGCTATGCCTAATGCTTGTCACTAGGGCCCGAGTGCCATGATTTCAGATCTGAACCTATTATGTTTTCATGAATATATTTGTGTTCTTGATCCTATCTAGCAAGTTATAGTCACCTACTACGTGTTATGATCCGGCAACCCCAGAGTGACAATAGTCGGGACACTTCCCGGTGATGACCGTAGTTTGAGGAGTTCATGTATTCACTAAGTGCTAATGCTTTGGTCCGGTACTCTATTAATAATATCCCTTAGTTTCCAATAGGACCCCGCTGCCACGGGAGGGTAGGACAAAAGATGGCATGCAAATTCTTTTCCATAAGCACGCATGACTATATTCGGAATACATGCCTACATTATATTGATGAATTGGAGCTAGTTTTGTGTCACCCTATGGTATAAACGTTGCATGATGAATGCCATCCGACATAATTATCCATCATTGATCCATTGCCTACGAGCTCGTTTCATATTGATCTTTGCTCCGTTACTTTTCTGTTGCCACTGTTACGATTGCTACAAAACTACTACTATTACTCTTGCCACTGTTACAGTTACTTCCATACTACTTTTGATACTAAATACTTTGCTTCAGATATTAAGTCTCTCGGATGTGGTTGAATTGACAACTCAGCTGCTAATACTTGAGAATATTCTTTGGCTCCCCCTATGTCGAGTCAATAAATTTGGGTTGAATACTCTACCCTCGAAAATTGTTGCGATCCCCTATACTTGTGGGTTATCAGATATGAACACCATGAACATAACTATCATAGAGGCCATGTTGGTTTTGATTCAACTACATGCATGAACATGTGCCAAGTCAATCCACTTGAAACATTCAGAGGAGGATACCATATCATCATACCACATCACAGTCATTTTAATGCATGTTAACATCCAAGATAAATCATTATCCACTCCTAGCTACTTAAGCATGGCATCAAAAACTATAACCTCTAATTGCCATTGCAAACATGTCTGATCATAATATGTTGAATCATGGATACTAGGTTAAACATATTTACAAAAACAGAACAAGTTGAGTTCATACTGCTTTCTCTACGCTTACGATCAGTTCATCAAATATCATCATTATTGCCTTTCACTTGCATGACCGAATGATATGAAAATAAAAATAGTGCAAGAGTGTCGTGGACTAAGCTGGAATCTTCAAACATGTTATTCAAAAGGAGAAGACAAGGTAATATGGGCTCTTTGTTAGATCAATATCAATGCATATGAGAGCCACTCAAATTTTTCATCGTGGTCTTCTCCTTGGTAACTCAATAAAACAAAAGCGTTTCAGAGAAACACACTAAAATATTTTTGGAGTTTTCAGCCTTTCCTGAAGAAAGCAAATTAAAGAGAAAAACAAAAATGAGAAAAACTATTTACACGGGAAAGCTCCCAACAAGCAAAAGAAGAAAAAGGAAATCCTTTTGGGTTTTCTTTTTAATACTACAACTAACTAAACTAGAAACAAAAACCAAAAAGAAGCAAGAAACATTTTTTGGATTTTCTCAAAGTTTTTCAAACACAGAAGAAGAAAGCGAGAAAATAAATCTAGCATGGATAACACAATGAAAAAGTGTGAACATCGACAACTGGAATGAAATGTGTGAACATGAATGTAATGTCGGTGGAAATACGTACTCCCGCAAGCTTAGGCTTTTGGCATGGCTTGGTAATCACCACTCGTAGTAGCCGTCTGGCCCCATCTAGAAGTGCTATGGAGCGGGTACCTGAGCGTCCCACTCCTGATGCTGCTCCTCTGCCTCTGCCTGTGCTTTCCGGTAGGCAATAATATCTTTAGGCATGATCATGTATCCTCCCCTGGCAATATAATCAAACAAAGCAGGTGCAGGCAATGGAATAATATCACGGGTATCCACACCGAAAACCAGGTTGTAAGGAATATTATTAATAGAATCATTAATATCAGTAAACTGGTGATCTTTCATCGCCTGGTGATCCAAATATACCTTAGGTAAACAATAATCATGTTGGCGAATCTGAACGTTGAAGTGACTCGCTAAACGGGTAGCATAAATGCCGCCATGAATTTTGCCCTTGGCTCTGTTAAGGTGCAGACGACGTGCAATAATGGCTCCTAGGCTATAAGTGTTATCGCTGTATAGTGCACGGCGTAAGATGGTGAAGTCAGGAGCACAAGGTGCACCGACTTTCTCTCTAGCAATTAAACACTTAGCGATGAATAAAGAAAAATAATGCACAGAAGGAAACTGCAAACTAGTAGCAGCGACAGTCGGCACGCCTCTCTCGTCACCCATTGACAGAGTACAATAAAAGTCCTCAAACTCTGCAGGCCTAGGCTCTCTTATTTTCCCGTCAAAGGGATCAAGCATACATTGCAGAAATCAATTAGTGGCATCTGATGGGTTTCAACATATAAATTAAACTGCACCTCAGGGGGATTATTCCTACTCAGAAAATGGAAATTTTGCACAAAGGAATTTGTAAGGAGATGGTATTGCTCACACTCATCTGTGATGAAGTCGTTAAGCCCAAGCATTAGCAGCAAATTGTGCGAACTCTTGACAAATCCCAGCTCCATCCATGAAGGGGTTATGCGGCCATTCACATGGCCGCACCTCCGCCCTTCTCCGAGTGCGGAGGTCATTATCTGATGATTCCCCAATGGCTCCCTTGGATCTCTTTTTGGAGGCAAACTTCCTAAAGAAACTCATCTTATCCCTATGAACAAAATGCTGAAAATTTTAGTCCACAAATGTTTGTCAATAAAACTTCACAAGATTGACAGCAACTACTCACAGGGAGGCATAGAGGCTATATTGAGCATTCAAACTACTTAGAACTCTAAGAAGTCAACATGCAAGCTCATCGGCAGCACCAAGAGTAGCTAATTATTCAAAATATAAACCACTAAAGCAAAAAACTAATTGGAGCAATGGAGGAGTCACATACTAAGTAGCAATCCCCCAAAACAGTTTCAGAAATGGAGCTTCGAGCAAGGAGATCGAAATCCGCGGGTTCGAGAGCAAGAACACGAGAGAGAGCAATGGTGATTTTTTTCTGGAGGTAGGTGATGACATGGGCTAAATAGATAAGTGAGGGGGGCCACGTGGGGATCACAACCCACCAGGGCGCGTATGGGGCTGCTGGCGCGCCCAGGTAGGTTGTGCCCACCTGGTGCACTCCCCTCTGATGTTATTTGTACTAAAAATTCAGAAATATTCAGAAAAAATCGTGTTAAATTTTGAGGGCATTCTGAGAACTTTTATTTTTGGGTCATTTTCTATTGCGCGGGAAATTCAAAAATAGAAAAAACATGGCATTTTATTTTATTTAACTAAGAAAAACAGAAAACAAAAGTTGGAAGCAGAAGGTTGTGCTTACTAAATTCATCAACTTTATACCTCTCAAAGATGATCCATTAATAAGGTTGATCAAGTCTTATTAACAACCACCTTCGATTAGCATGAAACCGAAGAACTTCCGTAAAACACTAAGTTACCTCAACGAGGATATGCATGTCCCCAACAATAAGCATTTCATATTTCTTTTTGGCAGTAGGTAAAGGTAGTTGAAAACTTCCAATAGTGAGTGTCGGAGATTTTTCAATAACATTAATACCATTCACTTAGAATAGTTTTTCGGGAAGTGCACCGTATTTTCATTACCATTGATATGAAAAGTGACCTTGCTTTTATTGAAATCAATAACAGCCCCTGCGGTATTCAAGAAGGGTCTACCAAGGATAATCGACATGTTTTCGTCCTCGGGCATCTCAAATATAACAGAGTCAGTTAAGATAGTAACATTTGCAACAACAACGAGCACATCCTCACAAATACCGATAGGTATGGCAGTTAATTTGTCAGCCATTTGCAAAGATATTTCAGTAGGTGTGAGTTTATTCAAATCAAGTCTTTTATATAAGGAGAAAGACATAACACTAACACCAGCTCCTAGGTCACACAAAGCAGTTTTGACATAATTTCTTTTGATGGAGCAGGGTATAGTTGGTATTCCTGGGTCTCCAAGTTTTTTAGGTACTCCATCCTTTAAAGAATAATTAGCAAGCATGGTGGAGATTTCAGCTTCCGGTATTTTCTCTTATTAGTGATGATGTCTTTCATATATTTTGAATAAGGGGCCATCTTTAAAATATGAGTCAAGCGAGTGCGCAAACAGACTGGCCTAAGCATTTCAGCAAAGCGTTAAAATTCTTCATCATCATTTTTCTTAGTTGATTTAGGTGGAAAGGGCATGCGTTTTTAACCAATGGTTCTCTTTCTCTTCCATGTTTTCTAGCAACAAAGTCTCTTTTATCGTATCTTTTGTTTTTAGGTTGTGGGTTATCAAGATCAACAGTTGGTTCTATTTCAACATCATTATTTGGTTGTTTATCATTGTCTGGTTGAGTGCCTTCATGGACATCATCATTACCTTTTTCATTATCACTAGGTGAATGTTCATTGCCAGATTGAGTTTCAGCATCAGAAATAGAAACATTATTATTATTATTATTAGGAGGATTTTCTTTTCAGGTTCACTAGAGGCATATAAAGTCCTGTCATGTTTCTTTTTCTTCTTCCTTTTAGATGGACAATGTGCATCAGTATTAATTCTTTGAGAGTTTTGTTCAATTCTTTTAGGGTTTCCCTCATGATAAAGTGGTTTCTGAGTCATTCTACCTCCTCTAGTCACTACCCTTATAGCATGATCATTCATATTAGCATTCATTTCATCAAGCAATTCTCTTTGAGATTTAGCAACTTGTTCTAGTTGAGTTTGAATCATAGAAGCATGTTTTCCTACTCCTCCAACATCATTGGTAATTCTAAATAACAAGTCACTCAAGCGAGCAATCATATTGGAATTATATTTCAATTGTTTCATAACAATTTCATTGAAGTGATCTTGTTTTCTAATGTAGTTGTCAAACTCATAAAGGCATTGACTAGGGTGTTTATTGTAAGCGATGTCACTTTCATCAAATTTCTTTAAAGAGTTTACCTCTACCACCTTTGGTGGTGGTGTGTTGATACGTCTCCAACGTATCTATAATTTTTTATTGTTCCATGCTATTATATTATCTGTTTTGGATGTTTAATGGGCTTTATTATGCACTTCTATATTATTTTTGGGACTAACCTATTAACCGAAGGCCCAATGCAACTTGTTGTTTTTTTGCCTATTTTAGTGTTCGCAGAAAAGGAATATCAAACAGAATCCAAACGGAATGAAACCTTCGCGAGGATCGTTTTTGGAACAAACGCAATCCAGGAGACTTGGAGTGGACGTCAAGGAAGCAACGTGGCGGCCACGAGGTAGGTGGGCGCGCCCAAGGGGGTAGGCGCACCCCCACCCTCATGGGCCCCTCGTAGCTCCACCGACTTACTTCTTTCGCCTATATATACTCATATACCCTGAAAACATCCAGGAGCACCATGAAACCCTATTTCCACCGTGATACGTCTCCAACGTATCTATAATTTTTGATTGCTCTGTGCTATATTATCTACTGTTTTGGACCATATTGGGCTTTATTTTCCACTTTTATATTACTTTTGGGACTAACCTATTAACCGGAGGCCCACCGTAATTGCTGTTTTTTTCCTATTTCGGTGTTTCAAAGAAACGGAATATCAAACGGAGTCCAAACGGAATGAAACCTTCGGGAACGTGATTTTCTCACCGAACATGATCCAGGAGACTTGGACCCTACGTCAAGGAAGCCACGAGGTGGGCACGAGGTAGGGGGCGCGCCCTACCCCCCAGGCGCGCCCCACCCTCGTGGGCCCCACGAAGCTCCACCGGCGTACTTCTTCCTCCTATATATACCTCGCACCCCAAGCGATCGAGACGGAGCCAAAAACCTAATTCCACCGCCGCAACCTTCTGTACCCACGAGATCCCATCTTGGGGCCTGTTCCGGAGCTCCGTCGGAAGGGGAATCCACCATGGAGGACTTCTACATCATCACCATAGCCTCTCCGATGAAGGGTGAGTAGTTTACTTCAGACCTTCGGGTCCATAGTTAGTAGCTAGATGGCTTCTTCTCTCTTTTTGGATCTCAATACAATGTTCTCCCCCTCTCGTGGAGATCTATTCGATGTAATCTTCTTTTTGCGGTGTGTTTGTCGAGACCGATGAATTGTGGGTTTATGATCAAGTTTATCTATGAACAATATTTGAATCTTCTCTGAATTCTTTTATGTATGATTGGTTATCTTTGCAAGTCTCTTCGAATTATCAGTTTGGTTTGGCCTACTAGATTGGTTTTTCTTCCAATGGGAGAAGTGCTTAGCTTTGGGTTCAATCTTGCGGTGTCCTTTCCCAGTGATGAGGGGCAGCAAGGCACGTATTGTATTGTTTCCATCGAGGATAACAAGATGGGGTTTTTATCATATTGCATGAATTTATCCCTCTACATCATGTCATCTTGCTTAAGGCGTTACTGTTTTTCTTGAACTTAATACTCTAGATGCATGTTGGATAGTGGTCGATGAGTGGAGTAATAGTAGTAGATGCAGCAAAGGAGTCGGTCTACTTGTCTCGGACGTGATGCCTATATACATGATCATACCTAGATATTCTCATAACTATGCTCAATTCTGTCAATTGCTCAACAGTAATTTGTTCACCCACCTTAGAATACTTATGCTCTTGAGAGAAGCCACTAGTGAAATCTATGGCCTCCGGGTCTATTCTCATCATATCAATCTTCCATCACTTTATTATTGCTTTGCTTTTCACTTTGCCTTTTATTTTACTTTGCATCTTTATAACAAAAATACCAAAAATATTATCTATTATCTCTATCAGATCTCACTCTCGTAAGTGACCGTGAAGGGATTGACAACCCCTAATCGCATTGGTTGCGTTGAGCTATTTGTTTTGTGTAGGTACGAGGGACTCGCGCGTAGCCTCCTACTTGATTGATACCTTGGTTCTCAAGAACTGAGGGAAATACTTACTCTACTCTGCTGCATCACCCTTTCCTCTTCAAGGAAATCCAACGCAGTGCTCAAGAGGTAGCAGGAAGATTTAGGCGCCCGTTGCGGGAGGCTTACATAAAAAGTCAAGTCAAGATTTGGACTCCCACAAAGAGTCACTTCTGGCCCCGTACCAAGTACCTATCATAATCCCTTATCTCTCGCATTACATTATTTTTCCATTTGCCTCTCGCTTTCCTCTCCCCCACTTCACCCTTGCCATTTTATTCGCCCTCTCTTTTCCGTTCGCCTTTATGTCTTTCTTGGCTTGTTTTCTCGCTTGGTTGAAATAGTTGAGTATTTATTCCTAAACAGAGAAGCTAATATCTACGGATCCTCATCCGCTTGCCAATCTTTTTAAGAGATCCAATTATGATGAACCAATTCCTAGTGATTTGGATGCACTAGATTATCTCTATAAGCTTTTGCCTGAGATCCGTAAATCTGAAAATTGTGATGAAGTGCTTCACGATAGATCTTTGAATAAAAAGCATGATTGCAATGATTTTATTATAAATTCTATTGATGTAAATTATGCTAATAATATGCAAAACCCTAAGCTTGGGGATGCTAGTTTTGATATGTCCAATAGTCATGATTGGGGAGATTCTTCTTATGATCTTGAAAATTTATTTAAGCCCCATGATGAATATAAGATTGATAATAGTGTTTGCAATAATATTGAAAGTGGGTTTGGAGAAATCATGACTTTAGTTAATGATAATCCCACTATTTTGGAAGAGTGTCAACTTCGCATGCATGTGGATCGTGTTGAGAATATGTTATGTGATAGCTATATTGTTGAATTTTCTTATGATCCTACATGTAATTATTATGAGATAGGAAAATATGGTTATAGAAATTTTCATGTTACTAAATTACCTCTCGTTATGTTGAGATTGCTATTGTTCCTTTCCGCTTCCTTGCATATGCTAGTTTTTGCTTGCTACGATAATTTGTTTGCCTATAATATGCCTATGCATAGGAAGTATGTTAGACTTAAGTGTGTTTGTCACATGTTTTATGATGCTCTCTTTGTGCCTCAATTCTTGTCTTTCCTATGAGCATCATTGAATCTCAATGCCTAGCTAAAAAGGCTTTAAATAAAAGCGCTTGTTGGGAGACAACCCAATATTTTTTCTTGCTGCTTAGTAATAAATATTTTTTCTACCCTCTGGTTAGATGTGTTTTTATGTTTTAATTAGTGTTTGTGCCAAGTTAAACCTATAGGATCTTCTTGGATGATAGTTATTGATCTTGCTGTAATTTCCAAAATCTTTCTGTTCATGAAAACAATTATTAAAAATCACCAAAACGTGATAAAATACTGATTCCAATTGCTTCTGATCAATAAACAAATTGCCTAGGTCGTACTATTTTGGTTGAATTGTTGGAGTTCCATAAGTTTCTGTTAGTTACAGATTGCTACAGACTGTTCTGTTTTTGACAGATTCTGTTTTTCGCGTGTTGTTTGCTTGTTTTGATGAATCTATGGCTAGTAAAATAGTTTATAAACCATAGAGAAGTTGGAATACAGTAGTTTAACACCAATATAAATAAAGAATGAGTTCATTACAGTACCTTAAAGTGGTCTTTTGTTTTCTTTTCTTTCGCTAACGGAGCTCACGAGATTTCTGTTGAGTTTTGTGTTGTGAAGTTTTCAAGTTTTGGGTGAATTTTTTTGATGGATTATGGAACAAGGAGTGGCAAGAGCCTAAGTTTGGGATGCCCATGGAACCCCCAAGATAATCCAAGGACACCAAAAAGTCAAAGCTTGGGGATGCCCCGGAAGGCATCCCCTCTTTCTTCTACTTCCATCGGTAACTTTACTTGGAGCTATATTTTTATTGATCACATGAGATGTGTTTTTCTTGGAGCGTCTTGTATGAGTTGAGTCTTTGCTTTTTAGTTTACCACAATCATCCTTGCTGTACACACCTTTTGAGAGAGCCATAAATGAATTGGAATTTGATAGAATACTCATTGTGTTTCACTTATATCTTTTGAGCTTTATAGTTTTGCTCTAGTACTTCACTGATATCTTTTAGAGCACGGTGGTGGATTTATTTTGTAGAAAATATTAATCTCTCATGCTGCACTTAGATTATTTTGAGAGTATTACATAGCATGTTAATTTGCTTAATAATAATAATATGCTTGGTATTCAAGATTTGTAAAACTTTCTTTTGAGTGCGTTGAATACTAAGAAAAGTTTGATGCTTGATAATTGTTTTGAGATATGGAGGTGATAATATCAAAGTTGTGCTAGTTGAGTAGCTGTGGATTTAAGAAATGCTTGTGTTGAAGTTTGCAAGTCACGTAGCTTGCACGTATGGTAAACGTTATGTAACAAATTTGAAACATGAGGTGTTATTTGATTGTTCTCCTTATGAGTAGCGGTCGGGGACGAGCAATGGTATTTTCCTACCAATCTATCCCCCTAGGAGCATGCGCGTAGTACTTTGGTTTTTGATGGCTTATAGATTTTTGCGATAAGTATATGAGTTCTTTATGACTAATGTTGAGTCCATGGATTATACGCACTATCACCCTTCCATCATTGCTAGCCTCTTCGGTACCGTGCATTGCCCTTTCTCACATTGAGAGTTGGTGCAAAATTTCGCAGGTGCATCCAAACCCCGTAATATGATACGCTCTTTCACACATAAACCTCCTTATATCTTCCTCAAAACAGACACCATACCTACCTATTATGGCATTTCCATAGCCATTCCGAGATATATTGCCATGCAACTTTCCACCATTCCGTTCATCATGACACGTTCATCATTGTCATATTGCTTAGCATTATCATGTAGTTGACATAGTATTCGTGGCAAAGCCACCGTTCATAATTCTTTCATACATGTCACTCTTGATTCATTGCATATCCCGGTACACCGCCAGAGGCATTCATATAGAGTCATACTATGTTCTAGTATCGAGTTGTAATCATTGAGTTGTAAATAAATAGAAGTGTGATGATCATCATTTAATAGAGCATTGTCCCAATAAAAAAAGTCCAAAGAAAAAAAGGCAAAAATAAAAAATAAAAAAAAGGGGCAATGCTACTATCCTTTTTTCCACACTTGTGCTTCAAAGTAGCACCATGTTCTTCATATAGCGAGTCTCGTATATTGTGCTTCAAATTAGCTCCATGTTCTTCATAGAGAGAGTCTCTTGTTTTGTCATTTTCATATACTAGTGGGAATTTTTAATTATAGAACTTGGCTTTTATATTCCAATGATGGGCTTCCTCAAATGCCCTAGGTCTTCGTGAGCAAGCAAGTTGGATGCACACCCACTTAGTTTCTTTTGTTGAGCTTTCATACATTTATAGCTCTAGTGCATCCGTTGCATGGCAATCCCTACTCCTTGCATTAACATCATTTGATGGGCATCTCCATAGCCCGTTGATTATCCTCGTTGATGTGAGATCTTCTCCTTTTTTGTCTTCTCCACATAACCCCCATCATCATATTCTATTCCACCCATAGTGCTATATCCATGGCTCACGCTCATGTATTGCGTGAAGGTTTATAAAGTTTGAGATTATTAAAGTATGAAACAATTTCTTGGCTTGTCATCGGGGTTGTGCATGATGAGGGCATTCTTGTGTGACGGAAATGGTGCATGACTAAACTATTCATACCACAATTAAGAAGAATTACATTGAAATTATGCCAAGTATCACTCCGCATCAAAAATTCTTTTTTGTCATTTACCTACTCGAGGACGAGCAGGAATTAAGCTTGGGGATGCCTGATACGTCTCCAACGTATCTATAATTTTTGATTGTTTCATGCTATATTATCTACTGTTTCGGACCATATTGGGCTTTATTTTCCACTTTTATATTACTTTTGGGACTAACCTATTAACCGGAGGCCCAGCCCAGAATTGCAGTTTTTTGCCTATTTCAGTGTTTCGAAGAAACAAAATATCAAACGGAGTCCAAACGGAATGCAACCTTCGGGAACGTGATTTTCTCACCGAACATGATCCAGGAGACTTGGACCCTACGTCAAGGAAGCCACGAGGTGGGCACGAGGTAGGGGGCGCGCCCTACCCCCCCCCCCCCAGGCGCGCCCCACCTTCATGGGCCCCACGAAGTTCCACCGAGGTACTCCTTCCTCCTATATATACCTACGTACCCCCAAACGATCAGAGACGGAGCCAAAAACCTAATTCCACCGCCGCAACCTTCTGTACCCACGAGATCCCATCTTGGGGCCTGTTCGAGCTCATGGGAAGGAATCCAGCATGGAGGGCTTCTACATCATCACCGTAGCCTGTCCGATGAAGGGTGAGTAGTTTACTTCAGACCTTCGGGTCCATAGTTAGTAGCTAGATGGCTTCTTCTCTCTTTTTGGATCTCAATACAATGTTCTCCCCCTCTCGTGGAGATCTATTCGATGTAATCTTCTTTTTGCGGTGTGTTTGTTGAGACCGATGAATTGTGGGTTTATGATCAAGTTTATCTATGAACAATATTTGAATCTTCTCTGAATTCTTTTATGTATGATTGGTTATCTTTGCAAGTCTCTTTGAATTATCAGTGGTTTGGCCTACTAGATTGGTTTTTCTTGCAATGGGAGAAGTGCTTAGCTTTGGGTTCAATCTTGCGGTGTCCTTTCCTAGGGACACTAGGAGCAGCAAGGCACGTATTGTATTGTTGCCATCGAGGATAACAAGATTGAGTTTTTATCATATAGCATGAATTTATCCCTCTAGATCATATCATCTTGCTTAAGGCGTTACTCTATTTTTCTTGAACTTAATACTCTAGATGCATGCTGGATAGCGGTCGATGAGTGGAGTAATAGTAGTAGATGCAGGCAGGAGTCGGTCTACTTGTCTCGGACGTGATGCCTATATACATGATCATACCTAGATATTCTCATAACTATGCTCAATTCAGTCAATTGCTCAACAGTAGTTTGTTCACCCACCGTAGAATACTTAGGCTCTTGAGAGAAGCCACTAGTGAAATCTATGGCCCCCGGGTCTATTCTCATCATATCAATGTTACATCACCTTATTATTGCTTTGCTTTTTTCTTTGCCTTTTATTTTACTTTGCATCTTTATACCAAAAATACCAAAAATATTATCTATTATCTCTATCAGATCTCACTCTCGTAAGTGACCGTGAAGGGATTGACAACCCCTAATCGCGTTGGTTGCGTTGAGCTATTTGTTTTGTGTAGGTACGAGGGACTCACGCGTATCCTCCTACTGGATTGATACCTTGGTTCTAAAAAACTGAGGGAAATACTTACTCTACTCTGCTGCATCACCCTTTCCTCTTCAAGGAAATCCAATGCAGTGCTCAATTTTGGGGAACGTAGTAATTTCAAAATTTTCCTACGCACACACAGGACCATGGTGATGGCATAGCAACGAGAAGGGAGAGTGTTGTCTCACGCACTTTGTAGACCAAAGCGAAGCGATCACAACGTAGAGGAAGTAGTCGACGTTCTCCTCGCGATCCTGCCGATCCCAAAGGTTGCGTTACTCCGGCACCTCCGAGTCGATGATGACGTAGAGGAAGTAGTCGACGTTCTCCTCACGATCCAGCCGATCCCAGCGCCCGTTACTCCGGCGCCTCCGAGTTCTTGGCACACGCTCAGCTCGATGGCGCTCCTCGGGCTCCGATCCAGCAAAGCTCCGGGAGTGGGAGTTCCACAAGACGACGGCGTGGTGACGATCTTGATGTTTCACCGACGCAGGGCTTCGCCTAAGCACCGCTACAATATGACCGAGGTGGAATATGGTGGAGGGGGGCACCGCACACGGCTAAGGAACGATCTCAAGGATCAACTTGTGTGTCCTATGGTGCCCCCCCACCCCCATATATAAAGGAGGGAGGGAGGAGGTGGCCGGCCACAAGGGGCGCACATAGGGAGGGGAAACCTACTCCAAGTAGGTTTCCCTCTCCTTCCTTATCTTATTTGGAGGGGAAGGAAGGAGTACTAGTATTAGGAAGTAGTACTAGTAGTAGGAATAGGAAGAGGGGAAGGAGAAAGGAAAGGGGGCCCCCTCCCCAATTCGGATTGGGCTTGGGGCGCGCCTCCCTTGTTCCTTCTCTCTTCCTCCTACATGGGCCCAATAAGGCCCATATACCTCCCGGGGGGTTCCGGGAACCTCCCGGGGCTCCAAACTTCTCCGGAACCTTTCCGGTGTCCAAATATATCCGTCCAATATATTAATCTTTATGTCTCGACCATTTCGAGACTCCTCGTCATGTCCGTGATCATATCCGGGACTCGAACAACCTTCGGTACATCAAAATACACAAACTCATAATATAACCGCCATCGAAACCTTAAGCGTGCGGACCCTACGGTTCGAGAACAATGTAGACATGACCGAGACACATCTCCGGTCAATAACCAATAGCGGGACCTGGATGCCCATATTGGTTCCTACATTTTCACGAAGATCTTTATCGGTCGGACCGCATAACAACATATCGTTGTTCCTTTTGTCATCGGTATGTTACTTGCCCGAGATTCGATCGCTTGTATCCAATACCTAGTTCAATCTCACATCGCAAGTCTCTTTACTCGTTTCGTAATACATCATCTCACAACTAACTCATTAGTTGCAATGCTTGCAAGGCTTATGTGATGTGTATTACCGAGAAGGCCCAGAGATACCTCTCCGAGCAATCGGAGTGACAAAACCTAATCTCGAAATACGCCAACCCAACAAGTACCTTTGGAGACACCTGTAGTACTCCTTTATGATCACCCGATTCACGTTGTGACGTTTGGTAGTACCCAAAGTGTTCCTCTGGTAAACGGGAGTTGCATAATCTCATAGTTACATGAACATGTATAAGTCATGAAGAAAGCAATAGCAATATACTAAACGATCAAGTGCTAAGCTAACGGAATGGGTCATGTCAATCACATCATTCTTCTAATGAGGTGATCCCATTAATCAAATGACAACACATGTCTATGGTTAGGAAACATAACCATCTTTGATTAATGAGCTAGTCTAGCAGAGGCTTACTAGTGACTTATCTGTTTGTCTATGTATTCACACATGTATTATGTTTCCGGTTAATACAATTCTAGCATGAATAATAAAAATTTATCATGATATAAGGAAATAAATAATAACTTTATTATTGCCTCTAGGGCATATTTCCTTGATCTCCCACTTGCACTAGAGTCAATAATCTAGATTACTCAAGAATGATTCTAACACCCATGGAGTCTTAGTGCTGATCATGTTTTGCTCGTGGAAGAGGCTTAGTCAACGGGTCTGCAACGCGTTCAGATCCGTATGTATTTTGCAAATCTCTATGTCTCCCACTTGGACTTGGTCCCGAATGGAATTGAGGCGTCTCTTGATATGCTTGGTCCTCTTGTGAAATCTGGATTCCTTTGCCAAGGCAATTGCACCAGATTGTCACGTAAGATCTTCATCGGTCCCGATGCACTAGGTATAACACCTAGATCGAAATGAACTCTTTCATCCAGACTCCTTCATTTGCTGCTTCCGAAGCAGCTATGTACTCCGCTTCACATGTAGATCCCGCCACGACGCTTTGTTTAGAACTGCACCAACTGACAGCTCCACCGTTTAACAAAAATACGTATCCGGTTTGCGATTTAGAATCGTCCGGATCAGTGTCAAAGCTTCGCATCGACGTAACCATTTACGACTAGCTCTTTGTCACCTCCATATACGAGAAACATATCCTTAGTCCTTTTCGTATTTCAGGATGTTCTTGACCGCTGTCCGATGATCCACTCTGGATTACTTTGGTACCTTCCCGCCAAGCTTACAGCTAAGCATACGTCAGTCTGGTACACAGCATTGCATACATGATAGAGCCTATGGCTGAAGCATAGGAACATCTTTCATTTTCTCTCTATCTTCTGCGTGGTCGGGCATTGAGTCCGACTCAATCTCACACCTTGTAATACTGGTAAAAACCTTTCTTTGCCTGATCCATTTTGAACTTCTTCAAAACTTTATCAAGGTATGTGCTTTGTGAAAGTCCAATTAAGCGTCTTGATCTATCTCTATAGATCTTGATGCCCAATATGTAAGCAGCTTCACCAAGGTCTTTCATCGAAAAACTCTTGTTCAAGTATCCCTTTATGCTATCCAGAAATTCTATATCATTTCCGATCAGTAATATGTCATCTACATATAATATCAGAAATGCTACTGAGCTCCCACTCACTTTCTTGTAAATACAGGCTTCTCCAAAAGTCTGTATAAACCCAAATACTTTGATCACACTATCAAAGCGTTTATTCCAACTCCGAGATGCTTGCACCAGTCCATAAATGGATCACTGGAGCTTGCACACTTTGTTAGCTCCCTTTGGATCGACAAAACCTTCTGGTTGCATCATATACAACTCTTCTTCCGTAAACCCACTCAGAATGCGGTCTTTACATCCATTTGCCAAATTTCATAATCATAAAATGCGGCAATTGCTAACATGATTCGGACAGACTTAAGCATCGCTACGGGTGAGAAGGTCTCATCGTAGTCAATCCCTTGAACTTGTCGAAACCCTTTTGCGACAAGTCGAGCTTTGTAGACAACAATATTACCGTCAGCGTCAGTCTTCTTCTTGAAGACCCACTTGTTTTCTATTGCTTGCCGACCCTCGGGCAAGTCAACCAAAGTCCACACTTTGTTTTCATACATGGATCCCTTCTCAGATTTCATGGCCTCAAGCCATTTTGCGGAATCTGGGCTCACCATCGCTTCTTCATAGTTCGTAGGTTTATCATGATCTAGCAGCATGACTTCCAAAACAGGATTGCCGTACCACTCTGGTGCGGATTTTATTCTGGTTGATCTACGAGGTTCTGTAGTAACTTGATCTGAAGTTTCATGATCAACATCATCAACTTCCTCACTATTTGGTGTAGATATCGCAGAAACTGGTTTCGTGGATAAACTACTTTCAAATAAGGGAGAAGGTACATTACCTCATCAAGTTCTACTTTCCTCCCACTCACTTCTTTCGAGAGAAACTCCTTCTCTAGAAAGGATCCATTTTAGCAACAAATGTCTTGCCTTCGGATCTGTGATAGAAGGTGTACCCAACTGTCTCCTTTGGGTATCCTATGAAGATACATTTCTCCGATTTAGGTTCGAGCTTATCAGGTTGAAGCTTTTTCACATAAGCATCGCATCCCCAAACTTTAAGAAACGACAACTTTGGTTTCTTGCTAAACCACAGTTCATAAGGTGTCGTCTCAACGGATTTTGACGGTGTTCTATTCAGCGTGAATGCGGCCGTCTCAAGAGCATAACCCCAAAACGATAGCGGTAAATCTGTAAGAGACATCATAGATCGCACCATATCTAGTAAAGTGCGATTACGACGTTCGGACACACCATGGCGGTGTGGTGTTCCGGGTGGCGTGAGTTGCGAAACTATTCCGCATTGTTTCAAATGTAGACCAAACTCGTAACTCAAATATTCGCCTCCACGATCAGATCGTAGAAACTTTATTTTCTTATTACGATGATTTTCAACTTCACTCTGAAATTCTTTGAACTTTTCAAATGTTTCAGACTTATGTTTCATCAAGAAGATATACCCATATCCGCTTAAATCATCTGTGAAGGTGAGAAAATAACGATATCCGCCACGAGCCTCAACATTCATTGGACCACATACATCCGTATGTATGATTTCCAACAAATCTGTTGCTCTCTCCATAGTACCGGAGAACGGGTTTTAGTCATCTTGCCCATGAGGCACGGTTCGCAAGTGCCAAGTGATTCATAATCAAGTGACTCCAAAAGTCCATCAAGATGGAGTTTCTTCATGCGCTTTATACCGATATGACCTAAACGGCAATGCCACAAATAAGTCGCACTATCATTATCAACTCTGTATCTTTTGGTTTCAACATTATGAATATGTGTATCACTACTATCGAGATTCATTAAAATAGACCACTCTTCAAGGGTGCATGACCATAAAAGATATTATTCATATAAATAGAACAACCTTTATTCTCTGATTTAAATGAATAACCGTCTCGCATCAAACAAGATCCAGATATAATGTTCATGCTTAACGCCGCACCAAATAACAATTATTTAGGTCTAAAACTAATCCCGAAGGTAGATGTAGAGGTAGCGTGCCGACCGCGATCACATCGACTTTGGAACCATTTCCCACGCCGCATCGTCACCTCGTCCTTTGCCGGTGTTCGCAATCAGAAGTCCCTGCTTTGAGTTGCAAATATTAGCAATGTAACCAGTATCAAATACCCAGGTGCTACTGCGAGCTCTAGTAAGGTACACATCAATAACATGTATATCACATATACCTTTGTTCACCTTGCCATCCTTTTTATCCGCCAAATACTTGGGGCAGTTCCGCTTCCAAAGGACCTACCGCTTGCGGTAGAAGCACTCGATTTCAGGTTTAGGTCCGGACTTGGGTGTCTGCCCTTGAGCAGCAACTTGTTTGCTGTTCTTCTTGAAGTTCCCCTTCTTCTTCCCTTTGCCCTTTTTCTTGAAACTAGTGGTCTTGTTGACCATCAACACTTGATGCTCTTTCTTGATTTCTACCTCCATGACTTTTAGCATTGCGAAGAGCTCAGAATTGTCTTAGTCATCCCTTGCATATTATAGTTCATCACGAAGCTCTTGTAGCTTGGTGGCGATGATTGGAGAATTACATCAATGACACTATCATCCGGAAGATTAACTCCCAGCTGAATTAAGTGATTATTATACCCGGACATTTTGAGTATGTGCTCACCTTGTAACTGTTCTCCTCCATCTTGCAGCTATAGAACTTATTGGAGACTTCATATCTCTCAATCCGGGCATTTGCTTGAAATATTAACTTCAACTCTTGGAACATCTCATATGCTCCATGACGTTCAAAACGTCGTTGAAGACCCGGTTCTAAGCCGTAAAGCATGGCACACTGAACTATAGAGTAGTCATCGACTTTGCTCGCCAGACGTTCACAACTTCTCGGCGTTGCTCTCGCAGGCTCGCACCCAGCGGTGCTTCCGGGGCGTAATTCTTCTGTGCAGCAATGAGGATAATCCTCAAATTACGGACCCAGTCCGTGTAATTGCTACCATCATCTTTCAACTTTGCTTTCTCAAGGAACGCATTAAAATTCAACGGAACAACAAAGACGAGCCATCTATCTACAAAGAAACATAGACAAGCAAAATACTATCGTGTACTAAGTTCATGATAAATTTAAGTTTTTAATTAATCATATTACTAAAGAACTCCCGATTAGGCAGACATCTCTCTAGTCATCTAAGTGATCACGTGATCCAAATCAACTAAACCATAACCGATCATCACGTGAGATGGAGTAGTTTTCAATGGTGAACATCTTATGTTGATCATATCTACTATATGATTCACGCCGACCTTTCGGTCTCCGTGTTCCGAGGCCATATCTGCATATGCTAGGCTCGTCAAGTATAACCTGAGTATTCTGCGTGTGCAAAACTGGCTTGCACCCGTTGTAGATGGACGTAGAGCTTATCACACCCGATCATCACGTGGTGTCTCGGCACGGCGAACTTTGGCAACGGTGCATACTCAGGGAGAACACTACTTGATAATTTTAATGAGAGATCATCTTAAAATGCTACCGTCAATCAAAGCAAAATAGGATGCATAAAGGATAAACATCACATGCAATCAATATAAGTGATATGATATCGCCATCATCATCTTGTGCTTGTGATCTCCATCTCCGAAGCACCGTCATGATCACCATCGTCACCGGTAGCGACACCTTGATCTCCATCGTAGCATCGTTGTCGCCACGCCATCTATTGCTTCTCGACTATCGCTACCGCTTAGTGATAAAGTAAAGCAATTACAGGGCGTTGCATTTCATACAATAAAGCGACAACCATATGGCTCCTGCCGATTGCCGATAACTTCGGTTACAAAACATGATCATCTCATACAATAAAATATAGCATCACGTCTTGACCATATCACATCACAACATGCCCTGCAAAAACAAGTTAGACGTCCTCTACTTTGTTGTTGCAAGTTTTACGTGGCTGCTACGGGCTGAGCAAGAACCGTTCTTACCTACGCATTAAAACCACAACGATACTTTCACAAATAGACTCCGTTTAACCTTCTCAAGGACCGGGCGTATGCCACACTCAGTTCAACTAAAGTGAGAGAGACAGACACCCGCCAGCCACCTTTAAGCACGAGTGCTCGTGAACGGTGAAACCAGTCTCGCGTAAGCGTCACGCGTAATGTCGGTCCGGCCGCTTCATCTCACAATACCGCTGAACCAAAGTATGACATGCGTGGTAGGCGTGATGACTTGTATCGCCCACAACTCACTTGTGTTCTACTCGTGCATATGACATCAACGCATAAAACCAGGCTCGGATGCCACTTTTGGGGAACGTAGTAATTTCAAAATTTTCCTACGCACACACAGGACCATGGTGATGGCATAGCAACGAGAAGGGAGAGTGTTGTCTACGTACCCTTGTAGACCAAAGCGGAAGCGATCACAACGTAGAGGAAGTAGTCGACGTTCTCCTCGCGATCCTGCCGATCCCAAAGGTTACTCCGGCACCTCCGAGTCGATGATGACGTAGAGGAAGTAGTCGACGTTCTCCTCGCGATCCAGCCGATCCCAGCGCCGTTACTCCGGCGCCTCGAGTTCTTGGCACATGTTCAGCTCGATGACGCCTCCTCGGCTCCGATCCAAGAAAGCTCCGGGAGTGGGAGTTCCGTCACGACGGGCGTGGTGACGATCTTGATGTTTCACCGGCGCAGGCTTCGCCTAAGCACCGCCACGATATGACCGAGGTGGAATATGGTGGAGGGGGCACCGCACACGGCTAAGGAACGATCTCAAGGATCAACTTGTGTGTCCTAGGGTGCCCCCCCACCCCCGTATATAAAGGAGGGAGGGAGGAGGTGGCCGGCCACAAGGGGGGGGGGGGCGCACCATAGGGAGGGGGAAACCTACTCCAAGTAGGTTTCCCTCTCTTTTCCTTATCTTATTTGGAGGGGGAAGGAAGGAGTACTAGTATTAGGAAGTAGTACTAGTAGTCGGAATAGTAAGAGGGGAAGGAGAAAGGAAGGGGGCCGCCCTCCCCAATCGGATTGGGCTTGGGCGCGCTCCCTTGTTCCTTCTCTCTTCCTCCTACCTGGGCCCAATAGGGCCCATATACCTCCCGGGGGGTTCCGATAACCTCCCGGAGCTCCAAACTTCTCCGGAACCTTTCCGGTGTCCAAATATATCCGTCCAATATATTAATCTTTATGTCTCGACCATTTCGAGACTCCTCGTCATGTCCGTGATCATATCCGGACTCGAACAACCTTCGTACATCAAAATACACAAACTCATAATATAACCGTCATCGAAACCTTAAGCGTCACGGACCCTACGGTTCGAGAACAATGTAGACATGACCGAGACACATCTCGGTCAATAACCAATAGCGGGACCTGGATGCCCATATTGGTTCCTACATTTTCTACGAAGATCTTTATCGGTCGACCGCATAACAACATACGTTGTTCCTTTTGTCATCGGTATGTTACTTTCCGAGATTCGATCGTCAGTATCCAATACCTAGTTCAATCTCGTTCTTGGCAAGTCTCTTTACTCGTTCCGTAATACATCATCTCACAACTAACTCATTAGTTGCAATGCTTGCAAGGCTTATGTGATGTGTATTACCGAGAAGGCCCAGAGATACCTCTCCGACAATCTGAGTGACAAAACCTAATCTCGAAATACGCCAACCCAACAAGTACCTTTGGAGACACCTGTAGTACTCCTTTATGATCACCCTGTTACGTTGTGACGTTTGGTAGTACCCAAAGTGTTCCTCCGGTAAACGGGAGTTGCATAATCTCATAGTTACAGGAACATGTATAAGTCATGAAGAAAGCAATAGCAATATACTAAACGATCAAGTGCTAAGCTAACGGAATGGGTCATGTCAATCACATCATTCTTCTAATGAGGTGATCCCATTAATCAAATGACAACACATGTCTATGGTTAGGAAACATAACCATCTTTTTATTAATGAGCTAGTCTAGTAGAGGCTTACTAGTGACTTATCTGTTTGTCTATGTATTCACACATGTATTATGTTTCCGGTTAATACAATTCTAGCATGAATAATAAACATTTATCATGATATAAGGAAATAAATAATAACTTTATTATTGCCTCTAGGGCATATTTCCTTCACTCAAGAGGTAGCACACCGCTGCAACCTTTTGTACCCGTGAGACCCCATCTTGGGGCCTTTTCCGGCGCTCCTTCGGAGGGGGAATCGATCATGGAGGGCTTCTACATCAACACCATAGCCTGTCCGATGATGTGTGAGTAGTTTACCACAGACCTTTGGGTCCATAGTTATTAGCTAGATGGCTTCTTCTCCCTCTTTGGATCTCAATACAAAGTTCTCCTTGATCTTCTTGGAGATCTATTCGATGTAATTCTTTTTGCGGTGTGTTTGTCGAGATCCGATGAATTGTGGGTTTATGATCAAGATTATCTATGAATAATATTTGATTCTGCTCTGAATTCTTATATGCATGATTGAAATATCTTTGCAAGCCTCTTCGAATTATCAGCTTGGTTTGGCCTACTAGATTGATCTTTCTTGCAATGGGAGAAGTGCTTAGGTTTGGGTTCAATCTTGCGGTGTCCTTTCCCAAAGGATGCTAGGGTAGCAAGGCACGTATTGTATTGTTGCCATCAAGGATAAAAAGATGGGGTTTATATCATATTGCTTGAGTTTATCCCTCTACATCATGTCATCTTGCCTAATGCGTTACTTTGTTCTTATGAACTTAATACTCTAGATACATGCTGGATAGGGGTCAATGTGCGGAGTAATAGTAGTAGATGCATAATTGTTTCGGTCTACTTGTCACGGACGTGATGCCTATATACATGATCATGCCTAGATATTCACATAACTATGCGCTTTTCTATCAATTGCTCGACAGTAATATGTTCACCCACCGTAGAATTTGCTATCTTGAGAGAAGCCACTAGTGAAACCTATGGCCCCCGGGTCTATCTCCCATCATATTATTTTCCTATAAATTTGCTATTTCTGCCACCGTTTATTTTGCAATCTTTACTTTCCAATCTATACAACAAAAATACCAAAAATATTTATCTTATTATCTTTATCAGATCTCACTTTTGCAAGTGGCCGTGAAGGGATTGAAAACCCCTTTATCGCGTTGGTTGCAAGGTTCTTGATTGTTCGTGCAGGTACTAGGGACTTGCATGTAGTCTCCTACTGGATTGATACCTTGGTTCTCAAAAATCGAGGGAAATACTTACGCTACATTGCCGCATCACCCTTTCCTCTTCAAGGGAAAACCAACGCATGCTCAAGAGGTAGCAAGAAGGATTTTTGGCGCCGTTGCCGGGGAGATCTACGCACAAGTCAAGACATACCAAGTACCCATCACAAACTCTTATCCCTCGCATTACATTATTTGCCATTTGCCTCTCAATTTCCTCTCCCCCACTTCACCTTTGCTGTTTTATTCGCCCTTTTTCCGTTCGTCTCTTTTCGCTTGCTTCTTGTGTGTCCGTGTGTTAGACCATTTGTTTCATCGTCATGGCTTGTCCTTCTATCATTGTTAGTACTCCTGATCGTGAAGTTCTTAATTTTAAACAAAGGGAGGGAGAAAATCTAAAAGATGCTTGGTACAGAATTTGCAATGCTCGGAATAGATCCACTAGGAAGCAATCTACTTCTGTTCTTCTACGCAATTATTATGTAGGCATCACTCCTTGGAATAGATATATTCTTGATACCATTACCGGAGGGAATTTCTTGGGTAGCCATACTTTTGATTCTTATAATGCTATGACAGATTTGTTTGGCCCACCACCTCTTTTGGTTAATGGAACTATTTTAACTTCGGAACGTGTGATGCAAAGGCTTGAAATTATTGAAAATAAAGTTGCCACTGTAGAGTTGATTGAGACTTTGGATAAAAATATCCACAACCAAATTACCCAATATGGATCTAAGGTAGGAGTTACTCTGAATTTTTTTAAAGAAAAGGAACCCATAGTTAACGAAAAGATAGATCAAGATTCCACATGTAAGTGCATCTAGTGCCACCCCTAGTTGGTTTCGGAGTATTGACGACAAACCTGGTTGAGGGACTAATGTGTTTGTGAGAATTGCAGGATAACACAGGTAGTAGTCCCTCACTGATTCGGTTTATATACCGGAAATGACCCCTAAAAATGTGTGAAGACATTGAAGACAATGGTGGTATGTGAAGATAATCACAACGAAGATTATGACTCGAGAAGATATTCACGTGAAGACTATGGAGTGCGAAGACATAGCTGTTTCGTAGTTTCCTTTTCTTCCTTGTTGAGTCATAGGAACCACCGTACTATTAAGTGGGGTTCAAGTGAACAAAGTTAGAGTGACTGAAGTAATGCTGAACCAAATCCAAAGTCTTCGAGCGAAGACAATGAAAGCAAATCTTATCCAGAGCTCGATGAGTCAGCTTTAAGTTAAGCTGCCACGTGTGTTTGAAATCTGACCATTGGAGCACGTGTCAGTTCCTTAGTGACCCAGGGTCATTTCAGACAAATCAGGTCGGGTTGCCTAGTGGCTATAAATAACCCACCCCTACACCATAAATTGGTGGCTGCTCAGAGTTAGTGCACGACTTTTGTCGTTTGAGAGCAACCCACCTCGAAGCCTTTGAGAGAGAAATCCTTGCGAGGACAAAGCCCAAAACACCCAGAGCCAAAGAGTGTTAGGCATCATCAAGTCTTTTACATCGCGTGATCTGAAGACTTGTTACACTTGAGGCCTGTGAATCCTCCAGCCAGTTAGGCGTTGCGTTCTGAGCATCCAAGAGTCATTGTGGATCACCGGTGAACGAAGTCTGTGAAGGTTTGGAAGTCTACCTTGAAGTGATAGAGGCAAATGTGTCCCGATGTTTCGATGAGATAGCAATCGTTTTCTGTGGGAGTCGACTTTGACGATCCGACTACAAACATGCGAAGATGTCGCGCCTTAGCAATCGCTAAACCAACTTCCGAGGGGTTATTGACCACGCCGGAGCACGATCAACCTGACCACGAGGGTCTATTTCCTGCGAGCAAATGAAGAACAAGCAAGAAACTGAGATTGCAATCTGGATATTGCGAATAAAAGAGGAAAACTTTATTAATGAAGGTGGGGTTCTGTGACGCCTTGGTCTGGTCGTTGAACACAAACAAAGTACGCGAAGTTGCTGCTATGGCGAACTTTTAATCTAAACAAAACCCAAAGTCTAAACAGTGCCCTAAGGGATGTATATATGGAGGAAGAGGGGGGGGGGGGATTTCGTGGCCCTTGGGGAAGGGGTCCGAAACAAACCCTATCTCTTGTTTCCCCACACATACGGATTCTAAAAATAGCCTATACTTATGTATTTCTAAATTACATGGGCCTTGCCCAATAATAAGGTGACGCATCACCTAGAATAGCCTCTGGATGAAGTTTATGAAGTGGCATCTTGTATATTTCGTCCAAGGCTTCATGCACTCATTATGGTGGCTTCAAAGTCCTGAAATCATCACTTGTAACTCTGTTATTGTTCCCCTTGCGCATGCCATCAACCCCATGCTTGTTCTTGCTCCAATGTTCAATCCTATTATCCATGCCAGTCCCTTCACTTGTAAGCAAAACAAATGTATCCAATTTAGGCAGCATCATATTATCATGAACATTAGAATCATTACCAAGAAATGAAAGTACCTGATAATTTAATTGGCGTGCGCGAGCTCTAGTAATTGGTCCAGTATATGTAGTAGTAGGGGCTGTGGGTGAAACAATGGTATTGATGTCCTCATCATCCCCCCCTTCTTGAAATTAAGTCGTCCTCGACGGAAGCTCATCTTCCTCACCCAAATAAGGCTTCAAATCTGCAATGTTAAAAGTGGGACTAACCCCAAAATCTGCAGGCAACTCAAGTTTATATGCATTATCATTTATTTTCTCTAACACCTTAAAAGGACCATCAGCACGTGGCATGAGCTTTGATTTTCGAAAATTAGGAAACCTATCCTTACGCAAATGTAACCAAACAAGATCTCTAGGGGTAAAGACAACATGTTTTCTACCCTTATCTCCAGCAAGTTTATATTTAGCATTCATACGCTCAATGTTGTCCTTAGTTAACTCATGCATTTTTAAGATCAATTCAGCATGTTGTTTAGCATCAAAATTAACCTTCTCCGAAGATGGAAGAGGCAACAAATCAATGGGTGCACGAGGTAGGAAACCATACACAATTTCAAAAGGGCACATCTTAGTAGTAGAATGCAACGAATGATTATAAGCAAATTCAATATGAGGCAAGCATTCTTCCCACATTTTCTTATTATTCTTCAAAACATCCCTAAGCATAGTATACAATGTTCTATTGACTACTTCAGTTTGACCATCAGTTTGGGGGTGACAAGTAGTACTAAAAAGCAGTTTAGTCCCCAACTTAGCCCATAAACATCTCCAAAAGTGGCTAAGAAATTTGGTATCACGATCTGAAACAATAGTATTTGGCACACCATGCAAGCTTAATAATTTCACGAAAGAACAAATGAGCAACATTAACAACATCATCGCTTTTATGACATGGTATAAAGTGTGCCATTTTAGAGAATCTATCCACGACAACAAATATGCTATCCCTCCCCTTCTTTTTTCGAGGTAAACCTAAAACAAAGTCCATAGATATATCCTCCCAAGGAACACTAGGTACAGGCAAAGGCATATATAAACCATAAGGATTGAGTCGTGACTTAGCTTTTTGACATGTAGTGCAGCGAGCAACAAAACGCTCAACATCCCGTCTCATCTTTGGCCAAAAGAAATGTGTAGCAAGTACGTCCTCCGTCTTCTTCATGCCAAAGTGTCCCATTAATCCTCCTCCATGCGCCTCCTGCAACAACAAAAGACGAACAGAGCTAGTAGGAATGCATAGCTTGTTAGCACGGAACACAAAGCCATCATTCATAACGAACTTGTTCCATGTTCTTCCTTCTTTACAATTCTGCATTACATCTTTAAAATCAGCATCATGCACATATTGATCTTTGATGGTCTCCAAACCAAATATTTTGAAGTCAAGTTGTGAAAGCATAGTATAGCGGCGAGACAAAGCATCGAGAATAACATTTTCTTTACCCTTCTTGTGTTTAATGAAATAAGGGAAAGTCTCAATGAATTCAACCCATTTAGCATGTCTACGATTCAGTTTAGCTTGACTTTTAATATGTTTCATAGATTCATGATCAGAATGTATAACAAATTCTTTGGGCCATAAATAATGTTGCCATGTCTCTAAAGTCCAAACAAGAGCATATAATTCTTTATCATAAGTAGAATAGTTCAGACTAGGCCCACTCAATTTTTCAGGAAAGTATGCAACAGGTTTGCCATCTTGTAATAACACACCTCCTAATCCAATTCCACTAGCATCACATTCAAGCTCAAAAGTCTTATTAAAATCAGGAAGTTGGAGTAAAGGAGCATGTGTCAACTTATCTTTCAATACCGTGAAGGCTTCTTCTGTATGCGGTACCCCAAACAAAAGGCACATCCTTCTTTGTAAGCTCATTGAGAGGTGCAGCAATGATGCTAAAATCTCTCACAAAACGCCTATAGAAACCAGCGAGTCCAAGAAAACTCCTCACTTGTGTGGCTGTTTTGGGCTGCGGGCAACTCTCAATAACTTCAATCTTGGCTTTATCAACTTCAATTCCCTATGGAGTAACAACATAGCCAAGAAAAGATACTCGATCGGTGCAAAAGGTGCACTTCCCAAGGTTACCAAACAAACGTGCATCACGTAGAGCAATAAAAACAGCACGTAAATGTTCCAAATGTTCTTCCAAAGATTTGCTATAAATCAGTATATCATCAAAATAAACTACCACAAATCGTCCATTGAAAGCACGTAAAACTTCGTTCATTACTCTCATGAAAGTACTAGGTGCATTATGTCGGATTTCGGGTTGCGGCAGACCCTCTAGGTTCGAACTCTGGGGTGCGCACGGAGATCTCACCTCCTACCTACCTACACCTCGTCGCCTCGCAAGGATCTAAACTACACAAAGAGCAACACAAGAGACACAAGGTTTATACTAGTTTGGGCCACCGTTGTGGTGTAATACCCTACTCTAGTTTGTGGTGTGTGGATTGCCTCTGGGGCTGATGATGGACAGTACAGGGAAGAACAGCCTCGCGAGGGTCTGTTCTTGGCTGGTGCGATGAACTGCTAGGGGGAGTTCAGTCGCTTCTCTCTCTCTACCAGATGCAAGACGATCGATCTGATTCTAGATGTCTCTCTTCGAGATGCCTCTACCCTGTGAGTGGCTAGTCCTATTTATAGGCAGAGGCCCTGGGCCGCTTCTCAAATATTGATCGGGAAGGGCGCCAACAATTGGCCATTTTGAAGGGGAACATCTGGTACACTTATCCTGACTAAAGTTGGTCCTCGCCTGCCAAAGGCTCTGATGATGACGCCGGCTTGGGCTCCACGATGACTTCCTTCCTGCCGTTGGGCTGGTCTTGGTCTTGTTGCACCGAAATGGTTGCCTTTGCTTGATACCCTCGCCTGCGCTTGCCTCCTTTGCACCAAAGCGGAAATGTGGACACTGCGCGGGCTGGCGCCCGCCTGGCGCCCTTGGTCGTCATGGTTTGCGTCATGGGAACCTCATGAGGTACCCCGCCTTGATCTCTCCGCCTCCTCGCGAGCCATCCTGACGAGGCCGAGCCTGAGGAAGCTTCCTGTCGTCCGCCCCGCGAGGCTTGGCCCCTCGCGAGGGTCTTGAGCTTGTGTTGATGAAGATGGGCCGTCAGGCCACCCCTTGAGCCACGCCCGCGGGCCGCAGTGAGCAAGTCTGGGTACCCCCGTTCCCGAGCAGCGTGATAGCCCGGGCCCAAGGCGCGCCTGGACTTGGCCTAGCAGAGAAGCGAAGGGGCAAGTGCGAAGCGCCGCGGGCCCTAATAGCCTGCGGCCTCGGGTGTCGCGTGACAGTTGATTGGACATGGGTGTGTCCGCTTCCCCACGACGCCTTGACAATTGCACGAATCGTCAAGGGAGCGGTACCCGCCTGAGCTATTCCTCTTTTGCCTTCTCCAGTCATTGCCCAGATCCCCTTTCTTGCGCCTATCCTTCCTGCATCCAGAATCCCAGATCTACTCCGACCTCGTGCCCTAGCAAGGTATGGCGCCTCGCCAGACCCCAGCCGGAGCCTGGTACTTGCCCGCCTTGGACTCCCCGAATGTGTCGGAGAAGAGCCTTGCCCGAGCGCGCCGGATGATGGCGGCGCAAGGCAACGACGGGGAAGCGGTGGTCATGGCTGGCTCTGCCCTTCCTGAGGACCAAAAGAGCACCTTCTATCCGATCTTCGTGAGCGCCATTGCCGCCCGATGCAGTGCCTCCCTTTTCTGAGTTTTTCTTTTCTGTCCTCCGCCATTACAAACTGCAAGCTCTGCACCTCCACCCCAACTCTATTCTTCTCCTGGCAATCTTCGCCTACTACTGCGAGGCTCACGTCGGAGTGCAGCCCTCAGTGGCCCTGCTGCGCCACTACTTCTACCTCCGGACCTCCCGCGGCCCCGTCACATCGTCGCGAGCTTTGTCGCAGTCTGGCAGCTCAATGCCATCTCGAAGCCGGGAAGAGGATTGAGGGCTTCAGGAGCAAATGGGTCATGGTAGATGCCGGGCGCATCCACCCTCGGCTGATTCTGCCCACAAGCAGCCCACGTCCATCGACGCTTGGTCTCACGCTGAACTTCGTGGATCCCCTTGTGGCAGTCTTTGGAGAAGATGAATGCGGACCTGTGGCCAGGCAATATGGCGATGGCGAAGCTGACCGGGGCGTCACTTCTGAGGGAGTTCCTGGAGCACCGGGTGGCTCCGCTTCGGCAATACTCGCTTCCGCTGTGGAGGCCTCGTCCGAGCCCCGTAGCCCTGGCCGACGAAGATCTGGCCGCGGTCCTCAAGTCTTTGGTCGGGGGAGACGTGGCGAGGCTGGAGGGCGCCCCCGTGCCCCTGTTCCTTCGAGATGATTGGGAGCGGGTGGTGGACTCCATGCCCGCCTTCAACGGGGACGGGCCTGTGCCCATGGAGGTTCCCGAGGACCCGACGGCCCTGCCGACGGTGAACGTGTCCTCCGGCGATTCCAGCAAAGAGGAGGAAGAAGATGAGCTGGAAGAGGGGCCCGACTCCGAGGCGACAGACGGGGAGTCGGGAATGCCTCTCCCCCGGCGCAGGTCCCGCACTCTCCGCCTCTTGCCGAACGACGACGAGGATGGCGACGAGCGGGGTGAGAGCTCGCCCCTGATCCCGAAGAAGGACAGGACGGGGCTGGTTCCCCGTGGGTCTGCCCCGGCTCCGAAGCGTTCTGCGGACGCGTCTCCTGCTCTCGAGCCTCTTGAGGCTGACCGGGCTTCAAGTACGGCCGGAGGTTGCTCGAGCCCGCGAGTGATGACCAGTAAGTGCTTGATTCTTGTTTTGCTTCTTGCTTTGTCGATGAGGCTTGATATCCGTATCCCTTGGCTAGGCCGGCACCTGCGGCGAAGAAGCTGAAGGGGGCTCCTGAGGCTTCGCCCGGGACAACGCCTCCATCCGCGGAAGAAGGGGGCGACAAGACGCGGGCCTCTCCTACCCGGTCATCCTCGCGAGGCCTGACGGGGCTAGCTGGGGCGAGCTCAGCCCCCATGGCCCAAGCGACTCCCGAGGTATCCCTGCCTGATGCCACTGCCGCAGTCGCCGGGGCGCAGAAGGCCCCGACTCATGGTGCTGTGATTACGCTGCCGTCCTCTCCTCCTACTCCGCCAACTGCCGTTTCTCTGATTCCTTCTACTGTTTACGGATCGCAGGCCGCTGAATCGACCGGCTGCGGCAAGATCTTCAGGGCGCCAATCCTTGCTTGGTGGTCAGACGCCTGGAGCTGGCCTCCGGCTGGGTCCGCTCTGATGCTTCGATTCGAGCGGCGCTGGTTCAGGCCACAACAGCTTGCGACGAGGAGAAGCAGGCCGTCCTCGGGGCAAAGGCCGCTCGCGACGCCGCCTTGGGGGAGGTAGCCAATGCCCGAGGTCGCTGCGAGGCGTTGGAGAACGAGCTGCAGGGTCTGCGCGACCAGCTTGCCAGGGAGGACCGCGCCCGCGAAGAGAAGGAGGAAGGCATGAAGGCTCGCGAGGCGGCCGCCAAGGACCGGGAAGCCAAGCTTGATGAGCGCCATAGCCGCCTGGGTGCGCTGGAGCAGGAGTTGGAGGCGAAGAGGGTCGAGCTGGACGGCAAGGCGCGGGTCCTGGCCGAGGACAGCGTGGCCTTCGCGAAGCTGGAGGAGAAGGCTCGCACCTTGCTGAGGTCGCTTTACGACAGCGGCCTGGAGAGCCCGTTGGCCGGCGCCGAGGACGGCCCCGCCAAGCTGCTTCCCTTCCTGGTTCGCGCTCTTTAGGACGTCACCCTTGGTCTTGGCCCCACGACCGAGGCCGAGGCGCGAGTCCTGTCTTCTGCAGTGCTGACGCGGGTCTTCTCCCACGTCTACCTTCGCGACCCTGACGTTGATCTTGACAGCCTGCTGGAGCCCGTGAGCGGCGAGCTTGCCGCTGTCGTTGCTGAGACCATGAAGGGTCGAGCAGTGGCTCTGCTGGCGAAGTTCCAGGCCTTCAGCACCAAGCCGAAGCGAGGTGCTGCCGACCCTGAGGCTTCCCGAGGCGAACCTGCCCCGCGCAGCTTCGCCGCCAGCGACGGTGCTGCCAGCGAGTAAGTCCTTCGTGGCTCCTGTCCTGCCTTCGACTCCTGCAACATGCATCATGCCTCGTGGAGGCGTTTAAACTTGCGTTTGATGTTGTGAAAACAGTTATGGACTGTAATATTTACTTTTGAATTCCTTGAAATTTGCGCTTTTTCTTCCTACTTGCTTATGTTCTACGTCGGCAGAGCCGGCCTCACAGCATACCTCGCTGCGTTAGCCCCGACCGGAAACCAGGGCGGGACCAAGGAGTGAGGGTCTACGTGACAAGTTAGGCTCTGAGTCGCGATGCTCAGAGTCCCCTTAACGCATTTAATAGCAAGTAGGGAGGTGGGATGTATGGGTGAATATACCATTCTCGTCCGGGGGCCCGACCCAGATACCTCGGCCCGCCGTTAGCCTTTCGGAACTAAGGGGTGAGGGGCTATGTGACCAGTTAGGCTCCTGAGTCGCGATGCTCAGGAGTCCCCCTTGACGCTCAAACGGCCTTCGTACCTTGGCTCCGCTTGGGGAGAGATGTGCGACGAACCAGGCCCGAGGGGCCTGGCTGGGTGGCGTGCGTCTGGGCGTGACCCAGGCGTAGCCCCCGTGCTCAGCCCCCTCGCGCGGCACTCCCGAGGGAAGGCGTTACGATGAGGCCAGACATTGAGCTCTGGGCTCCCTGAGGTTGATGCGGCCGATGGCCACCCTCAGTTGTTTATCACCAGCGCGGAGCATAGCGCTTCTGTATGTGTACGGGCATAGCCGCTCCTCGGTAGTGTCGTCAGCTAGCGTGGAGCGTGGTGCTTCCATTGGTGCGTGGGAGGGGGCTCCCCTCCGGGAGGAGCCCCCGGGGCGTGTACAACCCATACGACACGTGGGCAGCACGGTAGGGCCTCGACAAGGTGTATCTGGCACCCGTGAGCCAGCCAGCGGGACTCATGGGGCCCTACCTCAAGGTGGGTTCTTGGCACCTTTGGGCCTTAACTTGTGATGTGTTCCTGCAAATTTGGTTAGATGCCGACGCTCTACGTCCTCGGGTCCCGACCCTCGAGCGGGGCTCAGCCATCGCTGGTATGCCACGTCGTGATGCCATGGACAATACCAGAGGATGAGTGTTGGAGAGCTAGTAGGAGCCCATGAGTCGTGATGCTCAGGTACCCCCCCTTTAACGTGCAAGCAGCCGACATGGCAGAAGAGGGGTGCGGTGGACAGGCACCAAATAACAATCATGATGGGTCAAACGAACAACCCGAATAACGCAAGAGGGATACATGCCACTGGGTCTGACCCGAGTGGCTTGGGGATGATGCAGCCCGAGGGGCGCCCCCAATGAAGTAAGCTAGGAACATGAAGCAAAAAGGGATACACGCTGCAGGGACGGACCCACGCGGCCTGGGAATGATGCAGCCCTGGGGGGGCGCTCCTAGCTGAAAATGAAACTCGAAGGATGTCACCTGATAACATTGAGGATGAAGGGATGCTGAAGTAGCGGACGCCGTGCGCTGCGGACGACGTTCCTCACGATCCCCCAGGCCCCGGGGCCTCGGGAGGCTCCGGAGGCGCTGGTGGCTCCTCGCGGACCATCTCCATCTCCGCCAGGACTGTGGAACGCTGGCCCTCTCGAGCCTCCAAGATGATCCTCATGAGGCGCTGCCGCGTGGCGGCCGCGTTCAGCAAGCCGAATGGCATGCGAACGTAGCTGTGGGGTGGACCTTCACAGCGCCCTACACGCGAGGGCCAGAGGCGCTCCTGAGAGGCGGCTCGGTTGAGCCCTGGTATGTCGATGCAGACGCGCAGCCCACCATCCTCGCCTGATGGGGAGCTGCGGCGGGTAAGCGGCGGCTGCCACTCACGACTCTTGACTCCTGCAGCTCCTGAATGATCTTGCTGATGAACTCCTGAGGGTTTGGCCCTCCTTGCCTCGCTCCTTCGTGATGGAAACGTGCTTTGAAGCACGCCCCCAAGTGGTGCCCAAGTGCCTCCCTCGTGATCCTAGCGAAGTCGGTGGCCCTCCAGGAGAGAGCCCCCGAGCCTTGCTCGAGGAGGGCGCCGGGCGCGCCTTCCTATGCGACAGACGAAGGTGCCCCCTGAACAAACGCGGACCCTGACGGGCCTGCCTTCCGAGGGGTCGGGCCAGGTGACGTCTTCTTCTTCTTGGGAGCAGTCTCTGGGAGCCTCCCGCTCCGGTGGTCTGGGTCTTCAAGTTACGCGGCTTGAAAGGCACGCTCCAGGGAACACACTGCGTCTCTCTCTTCACAAGGCACCGTGATGACTCCGCCGCTTCCTGGCATCTTGAGGACGTTGTAGCCGTGATGAGTCACGGCCATGAACTTGGCCAGAGCTGGGTACCTGAGGATGGCGTTGTACGGCAGGCGAATGTGGGCGACGTCGAAGTCGATGAGGTCGGTGCGGTAGTTGTCGCACGCCCCGAAGGTGACAGGGAGGCGGACCTGCCCTATCGGAACCGTGGAGCCATCAATGACTCTGGAGAACGGCTTGGTTGGCTGAAGCTGGTTGTAAGGCACTTGGAGATTGTTGAACGTCTCGACGGACATGACATTGAGCCCTGCTCCGCCATCGATGAGGGTCCTGGTGACTTGCACGTTGCTGATGATTGGGGAGCAAAGCACCGGGAGGACTCTAGCTGTGGCTGCGCACTTGAGCTGATCCGCTGAGCTGAACGTGATGGCACATGCTGACCACCTGAGAGGGCGCGTGGCCTCAAGCTTGGGGAGGACCGCATTCACTTCGCGGGCGAACTGCTTGAAGATGCATTGAGAGGCTGGGGCTTGAGCTCCGCCCAGGATGCAAGCGATCGCGCGTGGCTCCTGGAAGCCCCCGGCTCCCTCGTCCTGATGATGGTCTTCATTTCTCCTTGGCTGCGGCGGCACAGAAGGGAGTCCTGCGTTGCCTTGCGGGCGATCCTCGCGAGGCTGATCCCTCCAGCCTCCCTCGCGAGGCTGATCCTGCCAGTGGTCCTCGCGAGGTCGGTCACGCCACCCTTGGCGAGGGCCACGGCCTTCCCAGCGTCCTGCGTTTCTTCCTCCTCCTCGGCCATAGCCTCGATCACTGCGGTCGGGGCGTCGGCCGATTCTCCCTTCTCGCACGGCCCTGAGCTCTTGTTATTCGTTGGTGTTGTGGGTGTGGAGGTCGTGGTACACGCAGTACCGGCTGCCCTTGGAAGATTCGGGCTGGTCCCTGCCTCGCTTGGTGTCTCGTTCTGCCGCGAGCACGGCAGCCCCCTTGCGCTTCACGTCCTTGGCCTTGGGCTTCTTCTCTTCTGGGTCGGTAGACGGAAGCTCGAGGAGGGAGAGGCGCCCCTCCTCAGCCCTGGCGCACTTGGTCGTCAAGTTGAACAGCTCCAGGGATGTGCACAGGTCTTCATGCATCGCCAGCTCCTCCTTCATATTGACGTCGCGCACACCGTCGGAGAAGGCTGAGATGATGGCCTCCTCAGTCACCTTGGGAATCTTAAGGCGTGCGTTGTTGAAGCGCTGGATGTACTTCTGTAGGGTCTCTCCTGGCTGCTGCTTGATGCGGCGCATGTCGCTCATGGCAGGGGGCCGGTCGCGAGTGCCTTCGAAGTTGGCAATGAAGCGGGTGCGCATCTCATCCCAGGAGGAGATTGTGCCGGGAGCCAGGTTCAGGAGCCAGGTGCGGGCACCGTCCTCGAGCGCCATGGGAAACCAGTTTTCCATGACCTTTTCGTCCCCGTTGGCGGCTTCGATGCCCAGCTCGTAAAGCTGAAGGAACTCCGCCGGGTCGGCCGTGCCGTCGTAGCAAGGAGCCAGGTCTGGCTTGAACTTGCCGGGCCACACGACGCTGCATAGGTCGGCGGTGAAGGCGCGGCAGCCTGCAGTGGACACGGGAGGACTTGGGTGACGGAGAGCTTGATCTTGTGGGTCCCGGGCGCTGCTGCTGGGAGCAGCGCGGGGTCTTGACGTGCGGGTACAGGAGGGTGGTCGTGACGGGCTGGTGCAGGGAGCACCCGGGCAGCTTCTTTGGGACGAGGAACCTCTTGGCAGCTCTGCTCTTGCTGCACTGGTGCCGGACGGAGCGGGTTCCGCCTTGGGCCCACGCGTCTTGGGGCCAAGGCGCCTTCTTGAGGGGAGGCGGCTGAGGCGCCCCCGGAGCTTCATCGCCTGCGCAAGGCGGGGTGCGGTGCAGCGAGAAGGACGGCGTGGGGGAGCCCCCTACGGCACGGATGAGCTCGGTGACTCGGTCAAGCCACTCCTCGTAGACGTCGTCGACTGGGCGGTAGCGCAGGAGCTCGTTCGCCGCGATGAGCGCGACTCGAGCCTCCATGGGAGCGTGGAGCGCGCGGGATGAAGAACCAGCTGGGGCGAGCGACGGAGTGGCAGTGCGGTCGTCTTGCCTCACGGATGGATGCTGCGATGACGCTTGCTGCTCATTCCCCGCCGGGCCGGTGGCGGCGTTGACGGCAGGCGACGGGAAACGGCGGGGGCGGCCGCCGACGGGGGCCGTCTGGGCGACGCGAGTGGCGAGAGCGGCCTGGCGCTCTATGCGGGCCCCACGAGCGTCTGACATGGATGCGAGCGGCGGCGAAGAACCGGGCGGCGGAAGGCGGATTCCGGCGCACCACTACCTGGCGCGCCAAATGTCGGATTTCGGGTTCCGGTAGACCATCTAGGTTCGAACTCTGGGGTGCGCGCGGAGATCTCACCTCCTACCTACCTAAACCTCGTCGCCTCGCAAGGATCTAAACTACACAAAGAGCAACACAAGAGACACAAGGTTTATACTAGTTCGGGCCACCGTTGTGGTGTAATACCCTACTCTAGTTTGTGGTGTGTGGGTTGCCTCTGGGGCTGATGATGGACAGTACAGGGAAGAACAACCTTGCAAGGGTCTGTTCTTGGCTGGTGCGATGAACTGCTAGGGGGAGTTCAGTCGCTTCTCTCTCTCTCTCTACCAGATGCAAGACGATCGATCTGATTCTAGATGTCTCTCTTCGAGATGCCTCTACCCTGTGAGTGGCTATCCTATTTATAGGCAGAGGCCCTGGGCCTCTTCCCAAATATTGAGCGGGAAGGGCGCCAACAATTGGCCATTTTGAAGGGGAACATCTGGTACACTTATCCTGACTAAAGTTGGTCCTCGCCTGCCAAAGGCTCTGATGACGACGCCGGCTTGGGCTCCACGATGACTTCCTTCCTGCCGTTGGGCTGGTCTAGGTATTGTTGCACCGAAATGGTTGCCTTTGCTTGATACCCTCACCTGCGCTTGCCTCCTTTGCACCAAAGAGGAAATGTGGACACTTCTTGGCTGGCGCCACTGGCGCCCTTAATTGGTCATGGCTTGCATCATGGGCACCTCGTGAGGTACCCCGCCTTGATCTCTCCGCCTCCTCGCGAGCCATCCTGACGAGGCCGAGCCTGAGGAAGCTTCCTGTCGTCCGCCCCGCGAGGCTTGGCCCCTCGCGAGGGTCTTGAGCTTGTGTTGATGAAGATGGGCCGTGCTGGGCCACCCCTTGAACCACGCCGCAGGCCGCATGCAGGCAAGTCTGGGTACCCCCGTTCCCAGAACGCCGACACATTAGTTAAGCCAAAAGGCATGACTAACCACTCATATAAACCAAACTTAGTTTTAAATGCTGTTTTCCATTCATCTCCCAATTTCATACGAATTTGATGGTATCCACTACGCAAATCAACTTTGGAGAATATTATAGAGCCACTCAATTCATCAAGCATATCATCTAGCCTAGGAATAGGATGACGATAATGAATAGTAATATTATTAATGCCTCTACAATCAACACACATACTGTGACGTACCATCCTTTTTAGGCACTAGTATAATAGGAACAACACAAGGACTAAGAGATTGGCGTATATAACCTTTGTCGAGTAGCTCCTGTACTTGACGCATAATCTCCTTCGTCTCCTTTGGATTGGTTAGGTATGGTGCACGGTTGGGTAGCGATGCACCGGGAATTAAGTCAATTTGATGCTCAATCCCTCGAATAGGTGGTAATCCCGGTGGCACGTCTTGTGGGAAGACGTCAGCGAACTCCTGCAAAATGTTAGTGACTGCAGGAGGCAAAGAGGAAGGCACGTCCTCAAATGAAAATAATGCCTCTTTGCACACAAAATCATAGCAAACAGATTTGCTAAAAACTAGCTCATCAATATCAAATTTGGTGGCAAGTAAACATGCACTTTTCAATTTAATTTCAGAAGCAACACTAGATGGTTTATTATTAGGCTTCATTTGTTGCTCAAATTCTTTTGCCACAATCTGATTTTCACTCTTATTTTTCTCCTATTTTGCTTTATTAGCTCTATGAATATCATCTTTCAAAATGGAATCAGGAGTCATAGGAAGTAAAGTAATATTTGTATCCTTATCAACAAGAGTATACTGATTGTTTCTACCATGGTGTACAGAATTTTTATCAAATTGCCATGGTCTACCAAGTAATAAGGAACATTCTTGCATAGGTACCACATCACAATCAACATAATCAGCTTATGTTGAGATACTAAAATGCACCCGTGCAGTACGTGTTACCTTAACCTTGCCGCTGTTGTTGAACCATTGGATGTAATAAGGATGTGGATGTGGTCTTGTGGTGAGAGATAGCTTCTCCACCATCTCCATGCTAGCCAAGTTGTTGCAGCTCCCTCCATCTATAATGGCCTTGAATAGAACGTTCCTTCACAACTCCCTTTGTATGGAACAAATTATGCCTTTGATTTTGCTCAGCTTGTGTAACCTGCACACTCAAAACACGTTGAGCAGCTAAACATTCATACCTGTCAGCATCTTCAGCAGCCATGTATTGCGTCTCATGATCAGAATCATCTTCACCGTGTTCTTCATGTGTAATAAGAGCCAAAGTCTCCTCATCATAGTCACTAGCGGACTCATACCCACCATCCTCAGTAGCAATCATCACATGTTGAGATTTGCATTCTCTCGCAAAATGTCCTCTTCCCTTACAACGACGACAAATAATATCACTTGTGTGCCCTGTTGACGCCATGGAAGAAGAAGAGCTATGTGTAGGCCCGACAGGTGTGCTCTTGGAAGATAGTGGTGGTTGTGCCTGCTTTCTTGTATCACGGTTGGAGGTGGCACCTGAAGGAGGTGATGGTGCAGTGGAAGTAGATGATACACGTGGTGTCCATGATGAAGGTCGACCTGCACAAAAGTTAGTTCGCGCCAATGCACATCGATCCTGCACTTCACGTTCATCTTTACAAGCAAGTTGGAATATAATATTGATATTATTATAATCCTTATACTCTAGAATGGTCTGCATCTCTCTATTTAATCCACCCATAAAACGTGCAAGCATAGCTTCATTCTCCTCAACAATACCACATCTAATCTAGCCAGTTTGTAATTCCTGATAATATTCTTCTACATAATTTTTTCCTTGTCTTAAGCGCGGCAATTTTTGAAGTAATTCACATTGATAATATGGTGGAACCCAACGAGTACGCATAGCAGTTTTCAAAGCAGCGAAGGAGCTGGAGCGAGGATATAATCTACAATGTTCGAGACCACCAAACACATGCAAAGCTAGTGAAAGCACAAACAGCAGCAGGAACACGTCTCTCCTCAGGATATTGTAAACATGTAAATCATTGTTCAGTTTCTAACTCCCAAGTAAGATATATATCAGGAACATATCTACCCTCAAATGGTGGAATATTCAATTTCAGTTTAGGGAGATGGTCATGATCTCGTACTTGAGGGGGAGCCCTAACATTGCCATTATTTGCATGTGGACGACCTGGTGGTTGTGGTGATAGTGGTTGCACGTAGTTCTGATTTTGATCAACCTCATCCTCGTAATCTCCCGCATAATCATCCTCCTCCCCATCAGTAGCAGGAGCCACAGAATTATCAACAGCAGCACCAACAGTTTGGCCAGGCTGAGGAACACGGCTCGCTCGGCGGAGGGTTGTTTCGCGATGTGGAGGTAGTCGTCATCGTCGTTGTTGTTGTTGTTGTTGTTGTTGTTGTTGTTGTTGTTGTTGTTGTTGTTGTTGTTGTTGTTGTTGTTGTTGTTGTTGTTGTTGTTGTTGTTGTTGTTGTTGCGAGAGGTCACGGCAAATTTGCAGCGATGGTGGAAGACGCATAAGCGATTCATTAAATCTGTTATCAAGCTTTGTTTGAACGTCTTCTCAAGGCCAATGATCTTCTCCATGGCCTCTTCAAAATTGTTCAAAGACATCTTGCACTGTTCGGTCATCATTTCTTTGAAACTTATCATGAAGCTCCTTGTTCGTTAAGTTCTCCCAGTCAATCTCGTCGGCTTGTGATCCTGGCATGGTTAGCAGCAATAGAAACTCACAAGAATATGATCCTACAGAGTACTAACAAGTGGTAGTGGTGGTGGGTGTCACAAATCCGTCAAGCAAAACTCAAATTCTTACCAGTTCTTACCCAGCAGCAGGCGGTGATCGGCAACCGATGCAGTCAAAACTCTCAAAGCTTGGATAAAGCGATTACCAGGGAGAGTCAAACGCATGATGTAGATGTATGTGGAGCTGGGAAGCCTTATAATATGGTAGCAAAAATGGTCAGCAATAATCAATTCAGATATGCAAAGTTGAATAAACGCTCAACGACGGTATTATGCTGGTCCTAGGCTAGACCGTACTGGAGACGCGAGCCTAGAACACTAACAAAATCACGGCGCTGCACGTAAACAAGGGAGGAGCACACTCTGATTTTTTTATTTCTTTTCACTCTTTTTTTGCACTTTTTTTTGCGCCGCAACAATTGTTTTTCGAAAAAGTCTACAAATGTCCTAAAAACTGCCTAGCCAGAATTTTCCAGACTTAGTTTTTTTTGAAACTGGAACTATTTTTCTTCTGCGGATGGCTCGAAAGTTGGGGAGTCCTACTCTGTCACGACTCGGAGTACCGCGTGATCTGGAGATCGAGAACAAAGTAACAATTACTGGACTCGGAGTAGGACTGGTGGCGGAGATGAATCTGGTGGAAACTCGGACTGGTGGCGGATATATGCAGGGCGGTGGAACACAGACTGGTGGCGAATCTATGATGGAGGTGGACTCGGATTAGCATGATGGCGGTGGATATGTGGTATATGGGAGCGGCGATGACGATGGTGGTATATGGCAGAGGTGATGACGATGGTGGTATATGGCAGCGGTGATGATGATGGTGGTATATGGCAGCGGTGATGACGATGGTGCGGAGGCGGCGTGACAACTTGTGAGAAGAACTCGAAACTCTAAAGGACTAGACTCTAGGACCAGCAACTTGACACGATGATGCAACCACAAATTTAACAAAGCAAATACCAAAAAGATTATGCAAAGGCTTAGATTGGTTCGGATAAGATGAACTAACCCTAATTTTTTTGGCTTTTTTGTGGACTATAGGTATGAAGAACAGACTCGATCTAAACTATGGAAAACTGCAAAATCTCACCGAGCAACCTGGAAATCTGATGCCACTTGATAGAGGCAAAGGTGTCCCGATGTTTCGATGAGATAGCAATCGTTTTCTTTGAGGGTCGACTTTGACGATCCGACTACAAACGTGCGAAGACGTCGCGCCTTAGCAATCGCTAAACCAACTTCCGAGGGGTTATTGACCACGCAGAACACGATCAACTGAACACGAGGGTCTATTTCCTGCGAGCAAATGAAGAACAAGCAAGAAACTGAGATTGCAATCTGGATATTGCGAATAAAAGAGGAAAGCTTTATTAATGAAGGTGGGGTTTTGTGGCGCCTTGGTGCAGTCGTTGAACACAAGCGAAATGCACGCGAAGTTGCAGCTATGGCGAACTTTTAATCTAAACAAAACCCAAAGTCTAAATGGTGCCCTATGGGTTGTATATATGGAGGAAGAGGGGGGGGGGGGATTTCGTGGCCCTTGGGAAAGGGGTCCGAAACCAACCCTATCTCTTGTTTCCCCACACATATGGACTCTAAAAACAGCCTATACTTATGTATTTCAAAATTACATGGGCCTGGCCCAATAATAAGGTGACGCAGCACCTAGAATAGCCTCTGGACGAAGTTTATGAAGTGGCATCTTGTATATTTCGTCCAAGGCCTCATGCACTCATTATGGTGGCTTCAAAGTCCTGAAATCATCACTTGTAACTCCGTTCTTGTTCCCCTTAGCATGCCATCAACTCCATGCTTGTTCTTGCTCCAATGTTCATCCCTCTTATCCATGCCAGGCCCTTCATTTTTAAGCAAAACAAATGTATCCAATTTAGGCAGCATCATATTCTCATGAACATTAGAATCATTACCAAGAAACGAAAGTACCTGATAATTTAATTGGCGTGCGCAAGCTCTAGTAATTGGTCCAGTATATGTAGTAGTAGGGGCTGTGGGTGTAACAATGGTATTGATGTCCTCATCATGAAGACTTACCAGAGTGATTGGGCGAGGACTAAGTGTCCTTAGCTCAAGGGGAATAAGGTGAAGACGCGGTCTTCTGAGTTAAATCTCAGCCTCCCTAACCAGACATACAGTTGTCACAACAACTGGAAATGGTCCAACAAATCCTTTGTCTTCACCAAGCAACTGGTTCTATCTCTTCCTTCACTTATTTACCGTTTGTCATCATGAAGTCATTTGCATGCTTGTCTTAATTGTTTGACTTCACTTTGTGACAACATTCTTCCATCTTGATCCATACTACCTAGATGCTAATTGTCTTCTTGCTTTAGCTTCATTACTTCCTTGACTATGGCTTGTCTAGTGTAGTCTACCTTCCGCTGCATGTCAATAGGTTCATTTCTATTGTTTGTCTTCAAATCTCCCATGTTTTGAAGACTCTCATAAAAATCGCCTATTCACCCCCCCCCTCTAGTCGATAACTAGCACTTTTAATTGGTATCAGAGCAAGGTACTCCCTTGTTCTGTGTGATTCGGTTTAACCACCTGGAGTTTTAGCTATGTTGATGATAATCCCCAAGTGCAGGGAATCATCGTAGCAATTCCCAAAGGTGGAAGTGATAAGTATGGAGTGTCGAACCCACAAGGAGATCAAGGTAAGATCAATATTCTCTCAAGTCCTATCTCGCCATCGATACGACTCTCACGACACCTAACGTTTGCTTCCAGCTAGAAACGAGAAATAAAACTACGTTGTGGGTATGAAGAGGATAACTTTGCATGATATCGGAGAGCTAAAACATAAAAGTAGGTGCTGTTATCATAAAGTTAGAATATATTACTAAATATTATAAATAGCGAGCGTGGAATAATGATGGATCGGTGTGCGGAATTATCCTAGGCAATTGTTAACAAGACCGGTAGTCGTCATTGCAATTTCATATGAGGGAGAGGCATAAGCTAAGATACTTTCTCTTCTTGGATCATATGCACTTATGATTGGAAATCTAGCAAGCATCCGCAACTACTAAAGATGATTAAGGTAAACCCCAAGCATAGCATTAAAGCATCAAGTCCCCTTTATCCCATACGCCACAACCCCCTTACTCGGGTTTATGCTTCTTTCACTCAAGCAACCCACTATAAGCGAATCATGAACGTGTTGCAACACCCTACAGCTGAATCCCTCATGCTTATGCCGACACGGAGGGCACAATAGGACAGCACCAAAATAAAACATACAACTCGTACCAATCTAGATCATCAATCAACCCAAAGACAAAGGATATCTACTCATAACATCATAGGATGGCAACACATCATTGGATCATAATATGTGGCATAAAGCACCATGTTCAAGTAGGGATTACAGCGGGGTGCGGGAGAGTGCACCGCGTAAAATAGATGAGGATGGTGATGATGATGGTGATGTTGATGAAGACGATCACCGCGGCGATAATTCCCCTCCCGATGGCACTCCGGCGCCACCGAGAGAGAGGAGGAGAGGTTCTCCCCCTTGTACTTCCTCCTCCATGGCCTCCCCCCTAGATGGGGAGAGGTTCTCCCTCTGGTCCTTGGCCTTCATGGCGATGATGGCCCCTCCGGGATCCTCCTCCATGGCCTCCGGTGATGATGGCCCTCTCCGGCAGGTTGCCAGAGAGGGCCTAGATTAATTTCTCATGGGTATAGAGGCTTGCGGCGGTGGAACTTCCGATCTAGGTTATTTTCTGGGGGTTTCTGTATTTATAGGAATTTTTGGCGTTGGTTTCACGTCAGGGGGGTCTCTGAGTCGTCAACGAGGCATGGGCCCACGCCCCCCACCCTCGTGGACAGCCCGGGACTCTTCTGGCCCAACTCTTTTGCTCCAGGGGCTTCTTTTGGTCCATAAAACATCAACAAAAATTGGCACGTCAATTGGACTCCGTTTGGTATTCCTTTTCTGTAGAACTCAAAAACAAGGAAAAAATAGAAACTGGCACTGGGCTCTAGGTTAATAGGTTAGTCCCAAAAATCATATAAAATATCATATAAATGCATATAAAACATCTAAGATGGATAATATAATAGCATGAACACTTCATAAATTATAGATACGTTGGATACGTATTAGCACTCCCAAGCTTAATTCATTCTCGCCCTCGAGTTGGTAAATGATAAAAGAAATAATCTATGAAGTGTGAATGCTAGTAGGTGCACAAGTTTGATCAATGATAATTCCAATCACTTTTTCTACCATGATTATATATCATAACAGTAGCTCAACTCATAAAACTTCTCATGATCAAGTACAAGCTATTCACATGTTAAAGTATAGATCATAAAATTTCTTGAAGCTGAAAAACTATATTCTTAGTCATCAAACAATTGCAATTTATCTTATTTTTAGGAAGAGTCTATTTCAGAGCTTTGATTCAGCAAACTCCATATACTCAACTATCATTTAATCTTTCACAATTGCTACACTCACGTGATATTTATGGGTTCAAAGTTTTAATCGGACACAGAGAAAGATAGGGGCTTATAGATTCGCCTCCCAACCTTTTACCTCAAGGGTAATGTTAACAATAATAACTCATGAAGACCTACATCCAAGTGGATATATATATCCGGATCGCTCCAACAGAAAGTGCTTGCCAAAGGAAAAAGTGTAAAAAGGAAAGGTGAAAATCACCGCGACTCTTATATAAGGGTAGAAGGTAAAAGTAAAAGATAGGCCCTTCGCAGAGGGAAGCAGAGGTTGTCATGCGCTTTTATGGTTGGATGCACAAAATCTTAATGCAAAAGAACGTCACTTTATATTGCCGCTTGTGATAGAGACCTTTATTATGCAGTCCGTCGCTTTTATTTCTTCCCTATCACAAGTTCGTATAAAAGCTTATTTTCTTCGCACTAATATATCATACATATTTAGAGAGCAATATTTTCATTGCATGCACCGATGACAATTTACTTGAAGGATCTTACTCAATCCATAGGTAGGTATGGTGGACTCTCATGGCAAAACTAGTTTAAGGGTTATTCGCAAGCACAAGAGTATCTCTACTTGGTGCAAAGAATTTGGCTAGCATGAGGGGGAAAGGCAAGCTCAGCATGTTGGATGATCCATGACAATATACTATATTTCGGATATAAGAAAACGTAACCCACTATGTTGTCTTCCTTGTCCAAATTCAACCTTTTAGCATGTCATATTTTAATGAGTTCTCACAATTACAAAAGATGTCCAAGATAGTATATAAGAAAACGTAACCCACTATGTTGTCTTCCTTGTCCAAATTCAACCTTTTAGCATGTCATATTTTAATGAGTGCTCACAATTACAAAAGATGTCCAAGATAGTATATTTATATGTGAAATCTCTCTTCCTTCAATCTTCTTTCATGAATTGTTCAAGTGACCAATTCTGCGTTTGCTAACTTTCAATAAGTTTACTACCTATACTTATTCTTTGTGAAGTCATTACTCCCCATGGTATAAGCATATGAAACATATATAAATTCAGATTTATGATATTCAAATCATTCAACCATTTACTCATAGGATATACGTGAAGCATGTGAGTAGATGACAAACTACTCCGAAAGATATAAGTGAAGAACACTGAGTAGTCAAACAATTAACTACCCGTGGGAGGATTATTTTTCATTCAATATTTCAGATCCAATGATTTTATTCAAACAACAAGTAAAATTGAAAATACTCTCCAAGCAAAACACATATCATGTGACGAATAAAAATATAGCTCCGAGTAAGGTATACCGATAGTTTTGAAGACGAAAGAGGGGATGCCTTCCGGGGCATCCCCAAGCTTAGTGCTTGATTCTTCCTTGAATATTACCTTGGGGTGCCTTGGGCATCCCCAAGCTTAGGGTCTTTCCACTCCTTATTCTCCTCATATCGATATCTCACTCAAAGCTTGAAAACTTCAATCACACAAAACTTAACGGAACTTCGTGAGATAGGTTAGTATGATAAAGAGTAAACCATTCACTTTGGTACTGTCAAATACAAGGTTCATAATTGTTCTCACACAATGCCTACTGTACCATAACATTTCTACAATTTATATGAGAAATATAATCCATAGAAACTAGAAAACAAGCAAACTATGCAATGAAAACATAATTTGTCAGAAACAGAACAGTCTGTAATGATCTTTACAACAACCATACTTCTGCTACTCCAAAAATTATGAAATAAATTGTTGTACGTGAGGAATTTGTCTATTGATCTTCTGCAAAATGAATCAACTCAAAAGCACTCTTCTGTAAAAAATGGCAGCTAATCTCATGAGCGCAAGTTTCCGTTTTTTACAGCAAGATCACATTAACTTTCACTCAAGTCTTCCCAAAGGTCTTACTTGGCACTTTATTGACACAAAAGCTATAAAACATGATTACTACAGTAGCTTAATCATGTAAACACATAAAAACAGTAAGGGTAAATATTGGGTTGCCTCCCAACAAGCTCTTTTCTTTAGTGCCTTTTAGCTAAGCATGATGATTTCAATGATGCTCACATAAAAGAAAAGAATTGAAACATAAAGAGAGCATCATGAAGAATATGACTAGCACATTTAAATATAACCCACTTCCTATGCCTAGGGATTTTGTGAGAACATAATTTATAGGAACAAGGATCAACTAGCATAGGAAGGCAAAACAAGTATAACTTCAAAACTTTAAGCACATAGAGAGGAAACTTGATATTATTGCAACTCCTACAAGCATATATTCCTCCCTAATAATATTTTTCAGTAGCATCATGAATGAATTCATCAATATAACTATCACATAAAGCATTCTTTTCATGATCTACAAGCATAGAGAATTTTCTACTCTCCACATAAGCAAAATTCTTCTCATTCGGAATAGTGGGGTCACTAATTCCTAAAGTTGACACTCTTCCAAATCCAATTCAGATTATAGTACTATTCATACACCAAAATATATAAGTGAAGTTCATTGAGCATTATACAATTAATATAGACTAACCAATATCTAAGCTCAAAATATATAAGTGAAGCACCCGAAGCATTCTATAAAACCATACTCAAATGATTTAAGTGAAGCACAAAGAGCAATTCTATAAGATCATACTTAAAAGATATAATTGAAGCACATGAAGTATTCTATAAATAAAATGAAGGACTATCTCATACTATCATGGTTCTTAAACAAAAATACAAAGGACACAAATCATGTGAACAAAACAAAAACCGAGGTATACCGATATTTGTTGAAGAAGAAAGATGGGATGCCAACCGGGGCATCCCCAAGCTTGGATGCTTGAGTATCCTTTGAAATATTTACTTGGGGTGACTTGGACATCTCAAGATTGAGCTCTTACCTCTCTTTATTCTTCTCATATTGATAGCTCCTCGATCTTCGAACACTTCATCCACACAAAACTTTAACAAAAACTTTGTGAGATCCATTAGTGTAATAAAGCAAACTACCACTTTAAGGTACTGTAATGAACTCATTATTTATTTATATTTGTGTTAAACCTACTGTATTCCAACTTCTCTATGGTTCATACCCCCCAATACTAGCCATAGTTTCATCAAAATAAGCAAACAACACGCGAAAAACGGAATCTGTCAAAAACAGTACAGTCTGTAGTAATCTGGAAGTTCAGTAAACTTCTGTAACTACAAAATTATGAAATAAATTTTAAAATTTGAAAAATGTTTACATAAGTAATGTGCAAAAAGTTTCATACCCATTTGAATTTCCAGTAAAAAATGTAAATTCACGCACTACAGCCGAAGTTTCTGTTTTTGTTCTGCACATAGTAAACAAGCAATCTAATCATCCTAAAACCAAAGCTTGGCACTTTATTTTTATAATAAAATGGATATACACAAGGGGATAATTATTTACAGAGAAACTTCCATGAAAAATTCTACATTGTTTCCGTGAGCATGAACACAAGTGCTCAAGGTCGACCCTCACTTCTTCAATGCATAACTTTCCAATCACTTCTCTTTTTGAAAAACTTTTTAGGCATGAAAGGCAAGTATTTTTTTTGTATTTTCATTCTTTTAATTTTTTTTGTATGTTTCACCCACAACTAAACAGAAACAAAAAGGAAAAAAAATCTACTTAGTGAAGAAAGCAAACAAGCACACACGAGAATATCAAGCCCACGCTATTGCTCCCTGGCAACGGCGCCAGAAAAGAGCTTGATAATCCCCAAGTGCAGGGAATCATCGTAGCATTTCCAAAGGTGGAAGTGATAAGTATGGAGTGTCGAACCCACAAGGAGCTAAAGGTAAGATCAATATTATCTCAAGTCCTATCTGCCACTGATACGACTCTACGTACACTGAACATTTGCTTCGGACTAGAAACGAGAAATCAAACTATGTTGTGGGTATGAAGAGGATAACTTTGCATGATATCGGAGAGCTAAAACATAAAAGTAGGTGCTGTTATCATAAAGTTAGAATATATTACTAAATATTATAAATAGCGAGTGTGGAATAATGATGGATCGGTGTGCCGAATTATCCTAGGCAATTGTTAACAAGACCGATAGTCGTCATTGCAATTTCATATGAGGGAGAGGCATAAGCTAACATACTTTCTCTTCTTGGATCATATGAACTTATGATTGGAACTCTAGCAAGCATCCACAACTACTAAAGACCATTAAGGTAAAACCCAACCATAGCATTAAAGCATCAAGTCCCCTTTATCCCATACGCAACAACCCCCTTACTCGGGTTTATGCTTCTGTCACTCAAGCAACGCACTATAAGCGAATCATGAACGTGTTGCAACACCCTACAGCGGGAATCCCTCACGCTATGCCGACACGGAGGGCACAATAGGACAGCACCAAAATAAAACATACAACTCGTACGAATCTAGATCATCAATCAACCCAAAGACAAAGGATATCTACTCATAACATCATAGGATGGCAACACATCATTGGATCATAATATGTGGCAGAAAGCACCATGTTCAAGTAGGGATTACAGTGGGGTGCGGGAGAGTGGACCGCGTAAAATAAATGAGGATGGTGATGTTCATGAAGACGATCACCGCGGCGATGATTCCCCTCCCGATGGCACTCCGGCGCCACTGGGAGAGAGGAGGAGAGATTCTCCACCTTGTACTTCCTCCTCCATGGCCTCCCCCCTAGATGGGGAGAGGTTCTCCCTCTGGTCCTTGGACTTCATGGCGATGATGGCCCCTCCGCGATCCTCCTCCATGGCCTCCGGTGATGATGGCCCTCTCCGGCAGGGTGCCAGAGAGGGCCTAGATTGATTTCTCGTGGCTACAGAGGCTTGCGGCGGCGGAACTTCTGATCTAGGTTATTTTCTGGGGGTTTCTGTATTTATAGGAATTTTTGGCGTTGGTTTCACGTCAGGGGGGTCTCCGAGTCGTCCACGAGGCAGGGGCCCATGCCAGGGGGGTGGGCGCGCCCCCACCCTCGTGGACAGCCTGGGACTCTTCTGGCCCAACTCTTTTGCTCCAGGGGCTTCTTTTGGTCCATAAAAAATCAACAAAAATTGGCACGTAAATTGGGCTTCGTTTGGCATTCCTTTTCTGTAAAACTCAAAAAACAAGGAAAAAGCAGAAACTGGCACTGGGCTCTAGGTTAATAGGTTAGTCCCAAAAATCATATAAAATATCATATAAATGCATATAAAACATCTAAGATGGATAATATAATAGCATGAATACTTCATAAATTATAGATACATTGGAGACGTATCAGTCGACTGCAGGGATAATCAAAGTCTCCGCTGCGTGCCCTGTCTTCGATGGCAATTATTACCCCTACTGGAAGAATAAGATGCGAATGCATCTTGACGCCATTGATGTCGACCCCTGGAATGTCGTCAAGAACGGCATTCCTAAAGGCGGTGAAGGTGTCACCCCTGCTGATGTCAAGAAGTTCATCCAACTGGATTCTACTGCCAAGAACGTCATCTGTGGTCATCTGACCAAAGGACAGTATGGCCGTGTGAGTGCTCTGGAAACTTCGAAGCTAGTCTGGGACTGGCTTTCCAAGGTCAACGAAGGTGTCTCAACCCAGAGAGACTCAAGGATCAGTGTTCTTCGCAACCTCTTCAACCATTTTAAGAGAAACGACAATGAGAATGTCCAACTCACGTTCGATCGCCTCACTGACATCACAAATGAACTTCATGCTCTTGGCGCTACTTTGATCACCAAGCATGAAATCATCAAGACACTCCTAAGATCACTTGACAGCTCGTTTGACACCCTAGCCTTGATGATCCAAGAACGCCCTGACTTCAAGACTCTCTATCCGTCTGACGTACTTGAGAGGCTCAACACACATGAGTTCCAATTATCTGAGAAAAGGGAGATCTATGGTTCTAGCTATGGACGTACTCGCGCTTTGAAGGCAAAAGTTATTTCCTCATCTAAAGAAGAATCATTGCAGTTAAGGATCCACGAAGACATTGGAAAGGAGCTTGCTATGCTTGTGAAGAAGTTCCAGAAATTCACCAAGAAGAAAGGCTTCAGAAAGTCTTCAAGATCTAGCTCGAGAAATGATGAAGCTTCCACTCATGACCACAAGAAGAGAACATGTCACAAGTGCAAGAAACCTGGACACTACATATCTGAGTGTCCTTAATGGGACAATGAAAACAACAACAAGAAGAAGAGCAAGGAATATGATTCTGATGACAACAAGAAGAAGAAATCCTCAAAGTCTTCTTCCAAGTCTTCATCACATAAGAGCTCATCTGGCAAGGCTCGTACTTTTGTTGGCAAGGAGATGGATTCAGAGGAGGAGTCGGCTTCTGAGGAGGCAGAGGTGGAGTCTGAGGAGGAGTCCAACTCTGGTGTTGCAAGTCTGGCTCTAGCCACAGCCTACATAGCCAAGTCCATCTTCAACGCTGAAGACAATGGATCCGTCACCAACACTGATGCTAATGACAGGGACGACTCTGCCCCCACCTACTGCTTCATGGCACGTGGTGCCAAGGTAAACTCACGAGATGCTTACTTTCAAACATCAAGTGAAGATGACTCTGATTGTGAATCCAAACCCAGCTACAAAACACTTGCTAAAATTGCAACTGAACAACAGAAAGCTATGGAACATATTCAAAAACTGTTAGACAAAAGCGATGACCTGTTGGACGAAATGACCCGATCTCAGTCCTTAATTGAAGACATAAAAAATTCATGTTAAGTACGAGGAACTTGAAAGTCGTCATGAAACGCTCTCAACAACTCATGAAAAGCTTTCATGTGATTATCTTCAAAGGAAGCAAGAGCTTGAGAAACTGAGAGCAGTTCATGAAGATCTTCAAAAAGAAAATGAGTCACTTCGCGCTCAACAGATCAGTCCCTCTCAGGAAGGATTTGAACCACCATGTCTAAAATGCCTTGAGTGTGATAACGCTACTTCTGTTGCTAAATGTTCTACTGCTACTACTATCACAATATCTTCAACTGCTGATGTGGTAACTAACCCCTCTGCTGAGGATACCACTACTATTGCTGATGAAAATGCTAGGCCGAAGACATTTCTTGAGACTGGGATGTACAAAAGTCTCAAAGGGCATCAGACACTATGTGATGTCCTCAAAAAGCAGATTCTGAACTGAAACCCTAGGAAAGAGGGTGTTGGGTTCGAGAGGAAAATGAATGTTGATGGTTCTTACTGGAAGCCTGAGCAGTACCCCAAAACCACATGGGTTGCTGCAAAGGGACCTCCAGTGGACCCATACACCTTATCTGGCTTCACTTGTGCTAACCCTATTATTATTGATGAATCCTTTGATGCAAACTATAAACTGTTTAAGAATCTGAATGGTGAAGATTTTGCCAGGTATATTGGTACTAACTGCAGGAATGGACCACCCTTAAAGAAGTTTTGGGTGCCCAAAAGATGTCTTGAGAATCTTCCTGTGAATGTCATCATGACACCACAAGGGAAGAAGACAAACCCCAGATCAAAGGCTTCATATGGTCCAAAGGCCTCATAAAGACAGAGGACTCACAAGAGTCACCCTAACGCCAATGTTTTGCAGGGAAATCATACTCAGACTTATGAATATGAGCGTGTTTCTTCAAACTGTTATGTTCATAAGACTAAGAACTATTCTGCTTATTCATATGAGTACTATTCACCTCCTGCAAGGCTATTTGCTAGGGATCCAAAGTCGAAGTTCTCAGATGCTGCACTTAGACTCATTGCTTCTAAGCCACCCCTGAAAATGTGGGTGGTTAAGAAAAATTAACTTTCTTTTGCAGGCAAAGGTCTCCAGCCGGAAATCAAAGGCGTCAGATGCTTATGCTGGGGACCTAAAACATCTTGTGGGGCGCAAGATAAAATGCCCAAATGATCTTATTATGTATTTTGTTCATGAATCGCTTGCCAATCATCCTATCAGTCCTAACCTTGATATGAGCTTTCATAATCCACTTGTCCGTCAAATGTTTATGCTTCACAATACCCTTGGCGAAGCCTATCCCCCTAACTGCACTGTAGGGTATGAAACCTCATGCTTCAGAATGGATAATGGACAGTGGATGCACTAATCATATGACTGGTGATCGAAGTATTCTCATGGACTCAACCTTACGTCCATCTGACAAGAGTCACATCACATTTGTTGACACTGGTAAAAGCAAGGTATTGGGTCTAGGTAGAGTTGCAATCTCAAAGGATCAGCACATGGATAAAGTGATGCTTGTTGAATCCCTTGGTTTCAACTTAATGTCTGTCTCAGTGCTTTGTGATTTGAACATGATTGTGATATCTAGAAAATATCGTTGCCTTGTTCTAATGGAATCTGACAAGTCTCTAGTCTTTGAAGGGTACCGGAAAGATGACCTATATATGGTAGATTTCTCAGCAGGACTACAGTTGGCCGTATGTCTTATAGCAAAAGCTTCAAAGTACTGGCTCTGGCATTGGAGGCTAGGGCATGCTGGCATGAGGAATCTGTACACTCTCGCTAAGAAGAAACACGTCGTAGGCATCGAGGGCGTCAAGTTCAAGAAGGATCATATGTGTGGTGCCTGCGAAGCTGGAAAGATGACAAGGGCCAAGCATCCCTCGAAGACAATCATGACGACATTTCAACCCTTCGAGCTACTTCACATGGACTTATTTGGTCATACTCACTACTCTACTCTTACTACCACTGCTTGTCTCTATGGCTTCGTCATTGTTGATGACTATTCAAGATATACTTGGGTGCACATAATCCTTTACAAGACTAAAGTGCAGGATGTCTTCAGACGTTTCGCAAATCGTGCCATGACGAACTATGGCATCAAGATCAAGCACATCAGAAGTGACAATGGCACATAATTCAAGAACACCGGCCTCGACACTTATCTTGATATGTTGGGTATCACTCATGAGTTCTCTGCTCCATATAAACCTCAGCAGAATGGCATAGTGGAGCGCAAGAACATGACACTCATTGAGATGGCTCGGACGATGCTTGGTGAATACAAGACACCAAGGAAGTTCTGGCCCGAAGCCATTGATACTGCATGCCATGTCAGCAACCGTGTTTATCTTCACAAGCTTCTGAAGAATACATCCTATGAGCTCCTGACTGGTAAGAAGCCAAACGTAAGTTACTTCAGAGTATTTGGTGCTAGGTGCTGGATCAAGGATCCACATCACACTTCAAAATTTGCGCGAAAGCACATGAAGGTTTTATGCTTGTTTACGGAAAGGATTCGCACTCCTACAGAGTCTTCAACCTCTTTCACTATAAGGTGGTTGAAACTGTAGATGTGCGGTTCGATGAGACTAACGGCTCGCAAAGAGAGCACCTGCCAAATGTGCTAGATGAAGTTCCACCTAGTGAATCCATCAAGCTTATGGGAACTGGAGAAATCATACCTTCTGAGGTACAGGCTGAAGAGGAACTTATCATTTCTGCACCTAATCAACCTGAAGACAATGCTCAGCCTGAAGTCAATGTGCGAAATGCAGACAATGATTAGCAAGAGCAAAATCTTCGTCCAGTTCATCCTCGTGTTGCAAATGAGGTGCAGATTGAGAAGATAATTGATAGCATCAATGCACCTGGTCCACTCACTCGTTCAAGAGCAACACAGCTAGCAAATTTCTGTGGACACTTTGCATTTGTCTCAATAGCTGAACCCAAGAAAGTTACTGAAGCCTTCATGGAACCTGAATGGATTCAAGCTATGCAAGAAGAGCTTCAACAGTTTGAGCTGAACAATGTGTGGCAATTGGTCAAGCGTCCTGATCCTCGCAAGCACAACATCATAGGCACCAAATGGATATATCGCAACAAGCAAGATGAGCATGCTCAAGTTGTTAGAAACAAGGCTCGTCTTGTTGCCCAAGGGTACACTCAAGTTGAAGGGATTGACTTCGATGAAACATTTCCTCCCGTGGCTAGGCTTGAAGCCATTTGCATACTGCTAGCCTATGCCAACCATCAGAACATCCTTCTCTACCAAATGGATGTGAAGAGGTGCTTTTCTCAATGGCAAGATTGAAGAAGAAGTGTATGTTGCACAACCACCTGGCTTTGAAGATCCAAAACATCCTGACATGGTATACAAGCTCAACAAGGCACTATATGGCCTCAGACAAGCCCCTCGTGCTTGGTATGACACACTCAAAGACTTCCTGAAGAGCAAAGGATCCAAACCTGGTTCTCTAGATCCTACACTCTTCACGAAGACATATGATGGAGAACTGTTTGTGTGCCAAATCTATGTGGATGACATTATCTTCGGCTGCACTAACCAGAAATACAGTTATGAGTTTGGACACATGATGCAAGAGAAATATCAGATGTCCATGATGGGTGAGCTGAAATTCTTCCTAGGTCTTCAAATTCGTCAACAACGCAACGTCATCTTCATATCTCAAGAGAAATACCTCAAAGACTGCCTGAAGAAGTTTGGATTGCAAGACTGCAAAGTTTACACGACGCCAATGCCAACCAAAAGTCATCTGGGTCCTGACGCCAATGGTAAAGAGTTTGATCAAAAGGTATACCACTCCATGATTGGTTCTTTACCTTATTTATGTGCATCTAGGCCAGATATCATGCTTAGTGTTTGCATGTGTGCTCGATTTCAAGCGGCACCAAAGGAATCGCATCACTTAGCTGTGAAGCGAATTCTTCGATATTTGGCTTACACCCCAACATTAGGATTATGGTATCCAAAGGGCTCAGAGTTTGATCTAGTTGGATTCTCGGATGCTGATTATGATGGTGACAAGGTGGATCGCAAGTCCACATCAGGCACGTGTCACTTTTTGGGACGATCGATTGTCTGTTGGTCTTCGAATAACCAGAACGGTGTGTCTCTCTCCACTTGCTGAATTTGAATACATTGCTGCGGGATCTGGCTGCGCTCAGCTTCTATGGATGAAGCAAACACTCAAGGACTATGGCATCCATCTAAAGCAAATACCACTCTACTGCGACAATGAAAGCGCCATCAAGATTGCCAACAACCCAGTTCAGCACTCGAAGACAAAGCACATTGAAATTCATCATCACTTTCTCAGAGATCATGTCATGAAGGAAGACATTGATATTGTTCACGTCAACACTGAAGAGCAATTGGCAGATATCTTCACAAAGCCCTTGTGTCGGCGTTCTGGGAACGGGGGTACCCAGACTTGCCTGTCTGCGGCCTGCGGCATGGATCAAGGGGTGGCCCAGTACGGCCCATCTTCATCAACACAAGCTCAAGACCCTCGCGAGGCGCCAAGCCTCGCGGGACGGATGCCAGGAAGCTTCCTCAGGCTCGGCCTCGTCAGGCTGGCTCACGAGGAGGCGGAGAGATCAAGGCGGGGTACCTCACGAGGTGCCCATGACGCAAGCCATGACTACCGAGGGCGCCAGGCGGGCGCCAGCCCGCGCAGTGTCCTCATTTCCTCTTTGGTGCAAAGGAGGCAAGCGCAGGCAAGAGTATCAAGCAAAGGCAACCATTTCGGTGCAACAAGACCAAGACCAGCCCAACGGCAGGAAGGATGTCATCGTGGAGCCCAAGCCGGCGTCATCGTCAGAGCCTTTGGCAGGCGAGGACCAACTTTAGTCAGGATAAGTGTACCAGATGTTCCCCTTCAAAATGGCCAATTGTTGGCGCCCTTCCCGCTCAATATTTGGGAAGAGGCCCAGGGCCTCTGCCTATAAATAGGACTAGCCACCCACAGGGTAGAGGCATCTAGGGATTAGCATCTGGAAGGACATCTCGAAGAGAGAGAGAGAGAAGCGACTGAATTCCCCCTAGCAGTTCATCGCACCAGCCAAGAACAGACCCTCGCGAGGCTGTTCTTCCTTGTACTGTCCATCATCAGCCCCAGAGGCAATCCACCACACCACAAACTAGAGTAGGGTATTACCCCACAACGGTGGCCCGAACTAGTATAAACCTTGTGTCTCTTGTCTTGCTCTTTGTGTAGTTTAGATCTTTGCGAGGCGACGAGGTGTAGGAAGGTAGGAGGTGTGATCTCCGCACGCACCCCAGAGTTCAAACCTAGAGGGTCTGCCGGAACCCGAAATCCGACATTTGGCGCGCCAGGTAGGGGTGCGCCGGAATCCGCCTTCCGCCGCCCTGTTCTTCGCCGCCCCTCGCATCCATGTCAGACGCTCGTCGGGCCCGCGCAGAGCGCCGGGCCGCTCTCGCCACTCGCGTCGCCCAGACGGCCCCCGTCGGCGGCCGCCCCCGCCGTTCCCCGTCGCCTGCCGTCAACACCGCCACAGGCCCGGTGGGGAATGAGCAACAAGCGTCATCGCAGCATCCATCCGTGAGAAGAGACGGCCGCACCGCCACTCCTTCGCTCGCCCCAGCTGGTTCTTCGTCCCGCGCGTTCCGCGCTCCCATGGAGGCTCGAGCCGCGCTCATCACGGCAAACGAGCTCCTGCGCTACCGCCCCGTTGACGACGTCTACGAGGAGTGGCTCGACCGCGTCGCCAAGCTCGTCCGTGCCGCAGGGGGCTCCCCCACGCCGTCCTTCTCACTGCACCGCACCTCGCCTTGCGCAGGCGATGAAGCTCCGGGGGTGCCTCAGCCGCCTCCTCCTCAAGAAGGCGCCTTGGCCCCAAGACGCGTGGCCACAGGGCGGAAACCGCTCCGTCCGGCACCAGCGCAGCAAGAGCAGAGCTACCAAGAGGTTCCTCGTCCCCAAGAAGCTGCCCGAGTACTCCCTGCACCGGCCCGTCACGACCGTGCTCCTGCTCCGGCACGTCAAGACCCCGCGCTGCTCCCAGCGGCAGTGCCCGGGGACCCGCAAGATCAAGCTCTCCGTCACCCAAGGCCTCCCGTGGCCACTGCATGCTGCTGCGCCTTCACCGCCGAACTACGCAGCGTCGCGTGGCCCGGCAAATTCAAGCCAGACCTGCCTCCTCGCTACGACGACACGGCTGACCCGGCGGAGTTCCTCCAGCTCTACGAGCTGGACATCGAAGCCGCCAACGGTGACGAAAAGGTCATGGCGAACTGGTTTCCCATGGCGCTCAAGGATGGTGCCCGCTTTTGGCTCTGAACACGGCTCTGCACGATCTCCTCCTGGGACGAGATGTGCACCCGCTTCATCGCCAACTTCCAAGGCACTCGTGACCGGCCTCCCGCCGTGAGCGACATCCGCCGCATCAAGCAGCAGCCAGGAGAGACCCTGCAGAAGTACATCCAGCGCTTCAACAACGCACGCCTCAAGATCCCCAAGGTGGCCGAGGAGGCCATCATCTCATCCTTCTCCGACGGTGTGCGTGACGTCAAGATGAAGGAGGAGCTGGCGATGCATGAAGATCTGTGCACATCCCTGGAGCTGTTCAATTTGGCGACCAAGTGCGCCAGGGCTGAGGAGGGGCGCCTCTCCCTCCCCGAGCTTCCGGCTGTCGATCCAGAAGAGAAGAAGCCCAAGGTCAGGGACGTGAAGCGCAAGGGGGATGCCGTGCTCGCGGCAGAACCATACACCAAGCGAGGCAGAGATCAGCCCGAGTGTTCCAAGGGCAGCCGGTACTGTGTGTACCACGACCTCCACACCCACAACACCAACGAATGCCAAGAGCTCAGGGCCGTGCGAGAAGGGAGAATCGGGCAACGCCCCGACCGCAGTGATCGAGGCTATGACCGAGGAGGAGGAAGAAACGCAGGACGTTGGGAAGACCGTGGCCCTCGCCAAGGGTGGCGTGACCGACCTCGCGAGGACCGCTGGCAAGATCAGCCTCGCGAGGGAGGCTGGAGGGATCAGCCTTGCGAGGATCGCCCGCAAGGCAACGCAGGCCTCCCTCCTCTGCCACCGCAGCCAAGGAGAAATGAAGACCATCATCAGGATGAGGGGGCTGGGGGCTTCCAGGAGCCACACGTGATCGCTTGCATCCTGGGCGGAGCTCAAGCCCCAGCCTCTCAACGCATCTTCAAGCAGTTCGCCCGCGAAGTGAATGCAGTCCTCCCCTAGCTTGAAGCCACGCGCCCTCTCAGGTGGTCAGCATGCGCCATCACGTTCAGCTCAGCGGATCAGCTCAAGTCTTGCGCAGCCACAGTAGGAGTCCTCCCGATGCTTTGTTGCCCAATCATCAGCAACGTGCAAGTCACCAGGACCCTCATCGATGGTGGAGTGGGGCTCAATGTCCTGTCCGTCGAGACGTTCAACAATCTCCAAGTGCCTTACAACCAGCTTTAGCCAACCAAGCCCTTCTCCGGAGTCACTGACGGCTCCACAATTTCGATAGGGCAGGTCCGCCTCCCTGTCACCTTCGGGGCGCGCGACGACTACCGCACCGAGCTCATCGACTTCGACGTCGCTCACATTCGCATGCCGTACAACCCATCCTCGGGTACCCAGCTCTGGCCAAGTTCATGGCCGTGACCCATCACGGCTACAATTTCCTCAAGATGCCAGGAAGCGGTGGAGTCATCACGGTGCCTTGTGAAGAGAGAGACGCAGTGTGTTCCCTGGAGCGTGCCTTTCAAGCCGCGTCACTTGAAGACCGAGACCACCAGAGCAGGAGGCTCCCCGAAACTGCTCCCAAGAAGAAGAAGATATCGCCTGGCCCGACCCCTCGGGAGGCAGGCCCCTCAGGGTCCGCACCTGTTCAGGGGACACCTGTTGGAAATATGCCCTAGAGGCAATAATAAAAGCATTATTATTATATTTCCTTGTTCATGATAATTGTCTTTTATTCATGCTATAACTGTATTATCCGGAAATCGTAATACACGTGTGAATACATAGACCACAATACGTCCCTAGTGAGCCTCTAGTTGACTAGCTCGTTGGTCGACAGATAGTCATGGTTTCCTGACTATGGACATCAGATGTCATTGACAACGGGATCACGTCATTAGGAGAATGACGTGATGAACAAGACCCAATCCTAAGCATAGCACAAAAGATCATGTAGTTCGTTTTGCTAGAGCTTTTCCAATGTCAAGTATCTCTTCCTTAGACCGTGAGATCGTGTAACTCCCGGATACCGTAGGAATGCTTTGGGTGTACCAAACGTCACAACGTAATCGGGTGACTATAAAGGTGCATTACAGGTATCTCCGAAAGTGTCATTGGGTTGACACGGATCGAGACAGGATTTGTCACTCCGTATGACGGAGAGGTATCATCGGGCCCACTCGGTAATGCATCATCATAATGAGCTCAAAGTGATCAAGTGTCTGGTCACGGGATCATGCATTACGGCACGCAGTAAAGTGACTTGCCGATGTGAGACTAAACGAGGTATTGGGATACCGACGATCGAGTCTCGGGCAAGTAACATACCGTCTGACAAAGGGAATAGCATACGGGGTTGCTTGAACCCTCGACATCGTGGTTCATCCGATGACACCATCGAGGAGCATGTGGGAACCAACATGGGTATCCAGATCCCGCTGTTGGTTATTGACCAGAGAGCGTCTCGGTCATGTCTTCATGTCTCCCGAACCCGTAGGGTCTACACACTTAAGGTTCGGTGACGCTAGGGTTAATAGGAAGACTTGTATGTGATTACCGAATGTTGTTCGGAGTCCGGATGAGATCCCGGACGTCACGAGGAGTTCGGAAGGGTCCGCAGGTAAAGATTTACATATCGGACGTCGTCAAACGGACACCGGAAAAGTTTCGGGTCATATCGGTATTATGGAGGATCCACCGGAAAGGTTCCGGAGGACCACCGGGAGGGGCCACCCCTTTTGGGGGGCCACTTGGGCTGCGTGGGAGGCAGCCAGCCCCTAGTGGGCTGGGCGCACCCCCTCCCCTTGGCCCATGCGCCTAGGGTTGAGGGGGGAACCCTAAAGGGGGGCGCCCCCCCTTGCTTGGGGGGCAAGCCCCCCTCCCCTTGGCCGCCCCCCCCCCTCTAGATGCATCTAGAGGGGGCCGCCCCTCCTCCCTTCCCCTATAAATAGAGGGGTGAGGGAGGGCTGCAAAGACGATTGAAGGCGCAGCCCTCCCTCCCAACACCTCTCCTCCTCCGCATAAGCTTGGCGAAGCCCTGCTGGAGAACAGCCACTCCATCTGCATCACGCCGTCGTGCTGCCATTGGAGTTGTCTTCCTCAAACTCTCCTTCCTCCTTGCTGGATCGAGACGAAGGAGAGGCCATCGTCCCATACGTGTGTTGAACGCGGAGGTGCTGTCCGTTCAGCACTTGGTCATCGGTGATCGGAATCACGTTGAGAATGTCTTCATCATCACCACTCCCTCGAACGCTTCCGTACTCGATCTACAAGTGGTATGTAGATGCAAACTCTCTCTCTTGACTCGTTGCTTAGATGAACTCATAGATAGATCTTGGTGAAACCGTAAGAAAATTTTAATTTTCTCGCAACGTTCCCCAACAGTGGCATCATGAGCTAGGTCTATGCGTAGTTCTCTATTGCACGAGTAGAACACAATTTAGTTGTGGGCGTGGATCTTGTCAATTTACTTGCCGCTACTAGTCTTATCTTGCTTCCGCGGTATTGTGGGATGAAGCGGCCCGGACCAACCTTACACGTGCACGCTTACGTGAGACCGGTTCCACCGACTAACATGCACTAGTTGCATAAGGTGGCTGGCGGTGTCTGTCTCTCCCACTTTAGTTGGAGAGGATTCGATGAAAAGGGTCCTTATGAAGGGTAAATAGAAGTTGACAAGATCACGTTGTGGTTATTCGTAGGTAAGAAAAGCGTTCTTGCTAGAACCCAATTGCAGCCATCGTAAAAGATGCAACAACAATTAGAGGACGTCTAACTTGTTTTTGCAGCAATTGTCATGTGATGTGATATGGCCAAGTTGTGATGAATGATGAATGACACATTGTGATGTATGAGATCATGTTCTTGTAATAGGAATCACGACTTGCATGTCGATGAGTATGACAACGGCGAGAGCCATAGGAGTTGTCTTTATTTTGTATGACCTGCGTGTCATTGAAGAATGCCATGTAACTTACTTTACTTTATTGCTAAACGCGTTAGCCATAGAAGTAGAAGTAGTCGTTATGTGACAACTTCATGGAGGCACAATGATAGAGATCATGATGATGGAGATCATGGTCTCATGCCGGTGACAAGATGATCATGGAGTCTCGAAGATGGAGATCAATGGAGCTTTATGATATTGGCCATATCATGTCACTACTATATAATTGCATGTGATGTTTATTATGTTTATGCATCTTGTTTACTTAGAACGACGGTAGTAAATAAGATGATCCCTTACAACAATTTCAAGAAGTGTTTCCCCTAACTGTGCACCGTTGCTAAAGTTCGTCGTTTCTAAGCACCACGTGATGATCGGGTGTGATGGATTCTTACGTTCACATACAACGGGTGTAAGACAGATTTACACACGCAAAACACTTAGGGTTAACTTGACGAGCCTAGCATGTACGGACATGGCCTCGGAACACGGAGACCGAAAGGTCGAACACGAGTCGTATGGAAGATACGATCAACATGAGAATGTTCACCGACGATGACTAGTCCGTCTCACGTGATGATCGGACACGGCCTAGTCGACTCGGATCGTGTAACACTTAGATGACTAGAGGGATGTCTAATCTGAGTGGGAGTTCATTGAAATAATTTGATTAGATGAACTTAATTATCATGAACTTAGTCTAAAACTTTTGCATAATATGTCTTGTAGATCAAATGGCCAACGCTCATGTCAACTTGAACTTCAACGCGTTCCTAGAAAACCAAGCTGAAAGATGACGGTAGCAACTATACGGACTGGGTCCGGAACCCGAGGATCATCCTCATAGCTGCCAGAAACAATATGTCCTAGAAGGACCGCTAGGTGACGCCTCCGTCCCAGAGAACCAAGACATTATGAATGCTTGGCAAACTCATGCTACCGATGATTACTCCCTCGTTCAAGGCGGCATGCTTTACAACTTAGAACCGGGCTCCAAAAGCGTTTTGAGCATCACGGAGCATATGAGATGTTCAAGAGCTGAAACTTGTTTTCCAAGCTCACGCCGGGTCGAGAGATATGACATCTCCGACAAGTTCTATAGTTGTAAGATGGAGGAAAACAGTTACATCGGTGAGCACATCAAGATGTCAGGTTGCACAACCGTATGACCCAGTGAATATTAACCTCCCCGATGAGGCGGTCATTGACAGAATCCTCGATCGCTCCCACCAAGCTACAAGAGCTTTGTGATGAACTACAACATGCGGGGATGGTAAAGACCATTCCTGAAGTGTTCTCTATCTTTGAAGTCAGCCGAGGTTGAAATCAAGAAAGAACATCAAGTGTTGATGGTCAATAAGACCACTAAGTTCAAGAAGGGCAAGGGTAAGAAGAACTTCAAGAAGGACGGCAAGGAGGTTGCCGCGCCCGGTAAGCAAGTTGCGGGAAGAAGTCAAAGAATGGACCCAAACCCGAGGCCCGAGTGCTTTTATTGCAAGGGAAGGGTCCTTTGAAGCGGAACTGCCCCAAATACTTAGCGGATAAGAAGGCCGCAACACCAAAGGTATATTTGATATACATGTAATTGATGTGTACCTTACCGATTACTGTAGTAACTCCCGGTATTTGATCTTTGGTGCCGTTGCTCATATTTGTAACTCACAGCGGGAGCTGCGGAATAAGCGGAGGCTGGCGAAGGGACGAGGTGACGATCTTGGCGTCGGGAATGGTTCCAGAGTCGATGTGATCGCCGTCGACGCTACCTCTTCATTTACCTACGGGATTAGTTTTGAACCTTAATAATTGTTATTTGGTGCCAAGTTTGAGCATGAACATTGTATCCGGATCTCGTTTAATGCGAGATGGCTACTCATTTAAATCCGAGAATAATGGTTGTTCTATTTATATGAGAGACATGTTTTATGGTCATGCTCCGATGGTCAATGGTTTATTCTTAATGAATCTCGAGCGTAATGTTACACATATTCATAGCGTGAATACCAAAAGATGTAAAGTTGATAACGATAGTCCCACATACTTGTGGTAATCGCCGCCTTGGTCACATTGGTGTCAAGCGCATGAAGAAGCTCCATGCTGATGGACTTTTGGAGTCTCTAGATTATGAATCATTTGGCCTTGTAACCATACCTTATGGGCAAGATGACCAAGACTCCGTTCTCCGGAACAATGGAGCGAGCAACCAACTTATTGGAAATCATACATACCGATGTGTGCGGTCCAATGAGTGTTGAGGCTCGCGGAGGATATCGTTATGTTCTCACTCTCACTAATGACTTGAGTAGATATGGGTATGTCTACTTGATGAAACACAAGTCCGAGACCTTTGAAAAGTTCAAGGAATTTCAGAATGAAGTAGAGAATCAACATGACCGAAAGATAAAATTCTTACGATCAGATCGTGGAGGAGAATATTTAAGTCACGAATTTGGCACACACTTAAGAAAATGTGGAATTGTTTCACAACTAACGCCGCCTGGAACACCTCAGCGTTTTGGTGTGTCAGAACGTCGTAATCGCACTCTATTGGATATGGTGCGGTCTATGATGTCTCTTACCGATTTACCGCTATCATTTTGGGGATACGCTCTAGAGACAGCTACATTCACTTTAAATAGGGCACCGTCTAAGTCCGTTGAGACGACACCGTATGAATTATGGTTTGGGAAGAAACCTAAGCTGTCGTTTCTAAAAGTTTGGGGATGCGATGCTTATGTCAAGAAACTTCAACTGAAAAGCTTCGAACCCAAGTCGGAAAAATGCGTCTTCATAGGATACCCTAAAGAAACCATTGGGTATACCTTCTACTTAAGATCCGAGGGCAAGATCTTTGTTGCCAAGAACGGATCCTTTACGGAAAAAGAGTTTCTCTCGAAAGAAGTAAGTGGGAGGAAAGTAGAACTCGATGAAGTACTACCTCTTGAGCAGGAGAGTAGTGCAGCTCAGAGAGTGTTCTGTGATGCCTACACCAACCGAAGAGGAAATTAATGATGATGATCAAGGTACTTGAGATCAAGTTGCTCTTGAACCTCGTGGGTCCACAACACGTTCCGCACTGCAGTGGTACGGCAACCCTGTCACGGAAATCATGTTGTTAGACAACGGTGAACCTTCGAACTATGAAGAAGCGATGGCGGGCCCAGATTCCAACAAATGGCTAGAAGCCATGAAGTCCGAGATAGAATCCATGTATGAAAACAAAGTGTGGACTTTGGTGACTTGCCCGATGATCGGCGAAAGCGATAGAAAACAAATGGATTTTTAAGAAGAAGACGGACGCGGATGGTAATGTCACCATCTATAAAGCTCGACTTGTCGCTAAGGGTTATCGGCAAGTTCAAGGGATTGACTACGATGGGACTTTCTCTCCCGTAGCGAAGCTTAAGTCCGTCCGAATCATGTTAGCAATTGCCGCATACTATGATTATGAGATATGGCAGATGGACGTCAAAACAGCGTTCCTTAACGGATATCTTAAGGAAGAGCTGTATATGATGCAGCCGGAAGGTTTTGTCGATCCTAAGAATGCTAACAAAGTATGCAAGCTCCAAATGACCCATTTATGGGCTGGTGCAAGCATCTCGGAGTTGGAACATTCGCTTTGATGAGATGATCAAAGCGTTTGGGTTTATGCAGACTTATGGAGAAGCCTGCGTTTACAAGAAAGTGAGTGGGAGCTCAGTAGCATTTCTCATATTATATGTAGATGACATACTTTTGATGGGAAATGATATAGAATTCTTGGACATCATTAAGGCCTACTTGAATAAGTGTTTTTCAATGAAGGACCTTGGAGAAGCTGCTTATATATTAGGCATCAAGATCTATAGGGATAGATCGAGGCGCCTCATAGGTCTTTCACAAAGCACATACCTTGATAAGATTTTGAAGAAGTTCAAAATGGATCAGTCCAAGAAGGGGTTCTTGCACATGTTGCAAGGTGTGAGATTGAGCTCAGCTCAATGCCCGACCACGGCAAAAGATAAAGAAGAGATGAGTGTCATCCCCTATGCCTCAGCCATAGGATCTATTATGTATGCCATGCATGTACCGGACACGATGTAAACCTTGGTGTGAGTTTGGTAGGAAGGTACCAAAGTAATCCCGACAAGGAACACTGACAGCGGTCAAGAATATCCTGAAGTACACGAAAAGGACAAAGGACATGTTTCTCGTTTATGGAGGTGACGAAGAGCTGCGTCAGAAGGGTTACGTCGACGCTTAGCTTCGACACAGATCTGGATGACTCTAAGTCACAAACCGGATACGTGTATATGTTGAATGGTGGAAGCGATGGTAGTGCAACAAGCGAAGCGTCGTGGCGGGATCTACATGTGAAGCGGAGTACATGGCAGCCTCGGAGGCAAGCATGAAGCAATTTGGGTGAAGGAGTTCATCACCGACCTAGGAGTCATACCCAATGCATCGGGCCGATCAAACTCTTACGTGACAACACCGAGCTATTGCCCTTGCCAAGGAGCCCAGGTTTCACAAGAAGACCAGGCACATCAAGCGTCGCTTCAACTCCATCCGTGAAAATGTTCAAGATGGAGACATAGAAATTTGTAAAGTGCACACGGATCTGAATGTCGCAGATCCGTTGACTAAACCTCTCTCACGGGCAAAACATGATCAACACCGTAACTCTATGGGTGTTCGATTCATCACAATGTAAACTAGATTATTGACTCTAGTGCAAGTGGGAGACTGTTGGAAATATGCCCTAGAGGCAATAATAAAAGCATTATTATTATATTTCCTTGTTCATGATAATTGTCTTTTATTCATGCTATAATCGTATTATCCGGAAATCGTACTACACGTGTGAATACATAGACCACAATACGCCCTAGTGAGCCTCTAGTTGACTAGCTCGTTGGTTGACAGATAGTCATGGTTTCGACTATGGACATCAGATGTCATTGACAACGGGATCACGTCATTAGGAGAATGACGTGATGGACAAGACCCAATCCTAAGCATAGCACAAAAGATCGTGTAGTTCGTTTTGCTAGAGCTTTTCCAATGTCAAGTATCTCTTCCTTAGACCGTGAGATCGTGTAACTCCCAGACATCGTAGGAATGCTTTGGGTGTACCAAACGTCACAACGTAATCGGGTGACTATAAAGGTGCATTACAGGTATCTCCGAAAGTGTCATTGGGTTGACACGGATCGAGACAGGATTTGTCACTCCGTATGACGGAGAGGTATCACTGGGCCCACTCGGTAATGCATCATCATAATGAGCTCAAAGTGATCAAGTGTCCGGTCACGGGATCATGCATTACGGCATGCGAGTAAAGTGACTTGCCGATAACTAGACTAAACGAGGTATTGGGATACCGACGATCGAGTCTCGGGCAAGTAACATACCGTCGACAAAGGGAATAGCATACGGGTTGCTTGAACCCTCGACATCGTGGTTCATCCGATGACAACATCGAGGCGTGTGGGAACCAACATGGGTATCCAGATCCGCTGTTGGTTATTGACCTGAGAGCGTCTCGGTCATGTCTTCATGTCTCCCGAACCCGTAGGGTCTACACACTTAAGGTTCGGTGGCGCTAGGGTTAATAGGAAGACTTGTATGTGATTACCGAATGTTGTTCGGAGTCCCGGATGAGATCCCGGACGTCACGAGGAGTTCCGGAATGGTCCGGAGGTAAAGATTTATATATGGGAAGTCGTCAAACGGACACCGGAAAGGTTTCGGGTCATATCGGTATTATGGAGGGTCCACCGGAAAGGTTCCGAGGACCACCGGAGGGGCCACCCTTTGGGGGCCACTTGGGCTGCGTGGGAGGCAGCCAGCCCCTAGTGGGCTGGGCGCACCTCCCCTTGGCCCATGCGCCTAGGGGTTGAGGGAACCCTAAAGGGGCGCCCCCCTTGCTTGGGGGCAAGCCCTCCCTTGGCCGCCGCCCCCCCCCTCTAGATGCATCTAGAGGGGGCCGGCCCCCTCCTCCCTTCCCCTATAAATAGAGGGGTGAGGGGAGGGCTGCAAAGACGATTGAAGGCGCAGCCCCTCCCCTCCCCAACACCTCTTCTCCTCCGCATAAGCTTGGCGAAGCCCTGCCGGAGAACAGCCACTCCATCTGCATCACGCCGTCGTGCTACCATTGGAGTTGTCTTCCTCAACCTCTCCTTCCTCCTTGCTGGATCGAGACAAAGGAGACGCCATCGTCCCGTACGTGTGTTGAACGCGGAGGTGCTGTCCGTTCAGCACTTGGTCATCGGTGATCGGAATCACGTTGAGAACGTCTTCATCATCACCACTCCCTCGAACGCCTGCACTCGATCTACAAGTGGTATGTAGATGCAAACTCTCTCTCTTGACTCGTTGCTTAGATGAACTCATAGATAGATCTTGGTGAAACCGTAAGAAAATTTTAATTTTCTGCAACGTTCCCCAACAACACCTCCTTCTGTCGCATAGGAAGGTGCGCCCGGTGCCCTCCTCGAGCAAGGCTCGGGGGCTCTCTCCTGGAGGGCCACCGACCTTGCTAAGATCACGAGGGAGGCGCTTGGGCACCACTTGGAGGCGTGTTTCAAAGCACGTTTCCCTCAGAAAGGAGCGAGGCAAGGAGGGCCAAACCCTCAGGAGTTCATCAGCAAGATCATTCAGGAGCTGCAGGAGTCAAGAGTCATGAGTGGCAGCCGCCGCTTACCCGCCGCAGCTCCCCATCCAGGCGAGGATGGTGGGCTGTGCGTCTGCATCGACATACCAGAGCTCAACCGAGCCGCCTCTCAGGAGCGCCTCTGGCCCTCGCGCGTGGGGCGCTGTGAAGGTCCACCCCACAACTACGTTCGCATGCCTTACGGCTTGCTGAACGCGGCTGCCACGCGCCAGCGCCTCATGAGGAGCATCTTGAAGGCTCAAGAGGACCGGCGTTCCGTAGTCCTGGCGGAGATGGAGATGGTCCGCGAGGAGCCACCAGTGCCTCCGGAGCCTCTCGAGGCCCCTGGGCCTGGGGGCTCGTGAGGATCGGCTTCCGCAGCGCACGTCGTCCACTACTCCAACCTCCCTTCATCCTCAACATTATCAGGTGACATCCTTCTAGTTTCATTTTCAGCTGGGAGCGCCCCCCAGGGCTGCATCATTCCCAGGCCGCGTGGGTCCGTCCCTGTGGCGTGTATCCCTTTTGCTTCTTGTTTCTAGTTTACTTTACTGGGGGTGCCCCTCGAGCTGCATCATCCCCAAGTCGCTTGGGCCCGACCCAGCGATGTTCGCCTTCTCTGCGCCTATCTAAATGGATTTGCTCCTTCATGACTAACGTGTTTGACCTAATCACCCGCTCGATTGACACCAACTGATGGAGCTGCTCCCTAACGGCACGACACTTGCGCATGGGTCCGTCCCTGCAACGCCGACAAACCTGGATGGCTGAGCTCTGGCCGCGGCAGCCCCGCATAGCGCTACCTCGTCAACCCTTCAGTGCGTCGTCACCCCTCCAGAGCAACCAACAGGTGACTATCGATTGTCATGACGAACTCTTGTTCTCTTTATGATGAGCCTGCAGGACGTCCTCAAGGGGTAGCGTCAGGCGAGGCCCCCACGGCGTCTCCTTCACTCTCGCCCGCACGAACCGCTTGCACGTTAAAAGGGGGGTACCTGAGCATCGCGACTCATGGGCTCCTACTGGCTCTCCAGCCCTCACCCTCTGGCCTTGTCCACGGCATCTCGACCTAGCATACCAGCGACGGCTGAGCCCCGCTCGAGGGCCGGGACCCGAGATGTAGAGCAGAAAGGGGAGTAAAGGCGAGAGGGAAGAGGCATGCAGGGACCTCGCCAGGCAAATCCTCATCTGCCGATGTGCGGACCTAGCGCCACGCCAAGGAACGGCTCCTGACCCCCGAAATAAGTCATCCTCCGGGAATACTAGCTATCGCAGCACCGATCTCGCACCTATGGCTATCCCGTGTTAGCAACGTCACACTCCTTTCTCGTCGCACGATGGCTTCTTGAGCGCTAAAGGGGACCTCCTGAGCATTGCGACTCAGGGGCTCTTACTGGACCCCGGGCCGCTCACCTACTGGCCTTGACCACGGCATCGCGACCTGGCATACCAGCGACGGCTGAAGCCTGCCTTGGGACCGGGACCTGTCGGCGCAGAGCATCAAGCCCTCGCGAGGTTCGAAAGGAGGAACTAAGCTAAGATGGGATGAGCATCACGCACCAATTCACAACAAGGATCATATTAACAAACAGAACCACAAACGGCTTACAAGCCCCCGCGGGGCGTGTTTTTCAATTCCTCGCAGGGAACAAAAGGAGCGGATCCTAAAGGACTCTAACTACACGCGCCTCCGCAAAAGATGCCATCATCAACAGTGGGCCGTCAAGCACCGGCGCCAACCCCATCCAGATCAGTGGCGGCGGCGGCCTGACGAGCCCGCCCTGCTCCGAGAGCGACGCAAGCTCGGGGGCTCGTAGCTGTCGTCGCTCGTCTCCGGAGTCGCGAAGAGCTCGGCGGAGTCGCTGGATCCTCCGACGCCTCCGCCGCCTGAGGAGCTGCCGGGGGAGCGGTCGGCGAGCCTAGTCCTCGCCGCGGCAGGGCCCCGACCACCTCTCTCAGGGCAGCACTCCAGCCGGCGTCCTTCCGCGTCGAAGACCTTGAAGAACATCATGGAGGCTCCGTCGTATTCCAAGTGGATCACGAGGGCGCCCCTCGACTTGCAGACCCGGGCGATCTCGCCCCAGCCTCGGGTCATGAGACCTTGCCCGGGGCGACGACAGCAACCTCCGCTCCAGTCGCAAGGGTGCTGCAGCCGGCGTGCTGCAACCAGAGCTCAAGAGACCCCCCTCGCGGCATCACGAAGGTGAAGGAGGGAGGAAGGCGAATCCAAGACTGAGGAGGCATGGTGGCGTGGAGCACGAACTCTCGGGAGGAGCCCTCGGCGTGGACTCCAGGAGGGACAACACACACCGCCGTGACCCGCCGGCGCCGACGGCGGCGTTGTCCATGGCGCTCGGCGCCGACTCCTTCAGGACCCTCAATGCGGGCGTACAAGGGCAGCGGGAACCCTGGTGGCGGCCGCTCGTACCAGGGCCTCGACACCTCCTGCCGAACGCCCTCATCCCAGCGGCAGAGGGCCAGCCGTTTCTTCGGCGGAAGAGGATCAGGACCCTCTCGGGGGGCCTTTCCTTTCTCTTCTGCGGAGAACCGACGGATCGGAGCCATTTCCACATTATGGAACAAGGGCAAGGACGGAGAAGAAGGAGCAACAAGAAGAGACGGATCGGAAGGGCACGCGTTGTTCCGTACTTATAGCCGGGGAAGGCCAACCGTCGACCTCCACGATCGCAGGTAATCATGACCCACTTTGCATGCAGGGACTTGTCAGTTCGTGCAGTTACCGAGGCGTCGTGGGGAAGTGGAGACACCCACGTCAAACCAACCGCTACGCGGCGCACAAGGCTGCAGGCTGTTAGGGCCCGCGGCGCTTCGCACTTGCCCCTTCGCTTCTCGGCCAGGCCAAGTCTAGGCGCGCCTTGGGCCCGGGGCTACTCTCGGCGTTCTGGGAACGGGGGTACCCAGACTTGCCTGCCTGCGGCTTGCGACATGGCTCAAGGGGTGGCCCAGTACGGCCCATCTTCATCAACACAAGCTCAAGACCCTCGTGAGGGGCCAAGCCTCGTGGGGCGGATGCCAGGAAGCTTCCTCAGGCTCGGCCTTGTCAGGCTGGCTCACGAGGAGGCGGAGAGATCAAGGCGGGGTACCTCACGAGGTGCCCATGACGCAAGCCATGACGACCGAGGGCGCCAGGCGGGCGCCAGTCCGCGCAGTGTCCTCATTTACTCTTTGGTGCAAAGGAGGCAAACGCAGGCAAGAGTATCAAGCAAAGGCAACCATTTCGGTGCAACAAGACCAAGACCAGCCCAACGGCAGGAAGGAGGTCATCGTGAAGCCCAAGCCGGCGTCATCGTCAGAGCCTTTGGCAGGCGAGGACCAACTTTAGTCAGGATAAGTGTACCAGATGTTCCCCTTCAAAATGGCCAATTGTTGGCGCCCTTCCCGCTCAATATTTGGGAAGAGGACCAGGGCCTCTGCCTATAAATAGGACTAGCCACCCACAGGGTAGAGGCATCTAGGGATTAGCATCTAGAAGGACATCTCGAAGAGAGAGAGAGAGAAGTGACTAAACTCCCCCTAGCAGTTCATCGCACCAGCCAAGAACAGACCCTCGCGAGGCTGTTATTCCCTGTACTGTCCATCATCAGCCCCAGAGGCAACCCACCACACCACAAACTAGAGTAGGGTATTGAGGGAGTTCCAGATTAGGGGGTGTCCGGATAGCCGAACTATCATCATCGGCCGGACTCCAAGACTATGAAGATACAAGATTGAAGACTTCGTCCCGTGTCCGGATGGGACTTTCCTTGGCGTGGAAGGCAAGCTTGGCGATATGGATATGTAGATCTCCTACCATTGTAACCGACTCTGTGTAACCCTAACCCTATCCGATGTCTATATAAACCGGAGGGTTTTAGTCTGTAGGACGAACACCAATCATACCATAGGCTAGCTTCTAGGGTTTAGCCTCTTTGATCTCGTGCTAGATCCACTCTTGTAACACACATCATCAATATTAATCTAGCAGGACGTAGGGTTTTACCTCCATCAAGAGGGCCCAAACGTGGGTAAAACATCGTGTCCCTTGTCTCCTGTTACCATCCGCCTAGACGCACAGTTCGGGACCCCCTACCGGAGATCCGCCGGTTTTGACACCGACATTGGTGCTTTCATTGAGAGTTCCTCCGTGTCGTCGCCGATAGGCCCGATGGCTCCTCCGATCATCAACAACGACGCGGTCCAGGGTGAGACTTTTCTCCCGGACAGATCTTTGTGTTCGCGGCTTTGCATCACGGGCAATTCGCAGCCATCTGGAGCAGATCGAAGAATCGCCCCACAGCCATCGTGTCAGATTTGGAAGTTTAAACTATACGACCGATATCCGCGGAGACTTGATCTTCGACGGATTCGAGCCGCAGCCAAGCGTGCCGCACTGTCTCGATGGGCATGATCTAGCTCTGCAACCGAATAGTGCCCTGGAGGCCACACCAGTATCCGCTCCGACCCTTAATCCGGAGCCGGATTCCCCGACCGAGGACGAGTGGTTGGACACCGCCTCCAGGGCTACAATCTCTACGGCGATCGAGCCGAACTCCATCCCTGTCCTTTGCAAAGACTCCGACCTCGAGCGCGGACTCCTATCCGTACTACGAACCCTCCGCGCCCTTGCCGATCGAATCCGATTGGGCGCCCATTATGGAGTTCACGGCTGCGGACATCTTTCAGCACTCGCCTTTTGGCGACATCCTGAATTCACTAAAGTCTCTCTCTTTATCCGGAGAGCCCTGGCGGACTACGGTCGGGAAGGTTGGGATGCCATCGACGAAGAAATTCAACGCCCACCCACCACCCACTTGGTAGCCGGCTGTCGACGATCTAACCGACATGCTAGACTACGACTCAAGACATCGACGGTATGGACGATGATGCCGGAGATTTACCAAGACCAGCGCCTACGAGGCTTTGGAAGCCCACCTCGTCATACGACATATACATGGTGGACATCCCAAAAGATGGGAACGGCGATGTAACAATGGAGGATGACCCCTCCAAGAAGCAGCCCAAGCGCCGGCGTCAGCAGCGCCGCTCTAAATCCCGCCACAGCAAGAATGAAGATTCCGGCACCGGAGATAACACACCGGACAACGCCGAAGACAATCCACTCCAGCAAGATCCAGCGCAGGAGGATGGAGAAGCCAGCCCTCAAGAGAGAGCGGCAGAAGAAGAGGTAGAGGATTATATGCCTCCCTCCGAAGACGAAGCAAGCCTCGACGACAATGAATTCGTCGTGCTGAGAATCCCGTCGAACAAGAGCGTTTTAGATGTAGGCTTATGGCCACGGCGAACAGCCTAAAGAAAAAGCAGCAACAACTTAGAGCTGATCAGGATCTGCTAGCCGACAGATGGACCGAAGTCCTCACGGCCAAAGAGCATGAGCTCGAACGCCCCTCCAAAAGCTACCCTAAACGCAAGCTGCTCCCCCGATTAGAGGAGGAGGCTTACGAACCCGCATCACCAGGAGACAATACGGCTGGCCGACCACCCCGTGGCCGCGACAGAGAGGCCTCTAGGCCCTTCACTAGAACCGTACCCCGGCATCGCTCAAAAAGCACACGGCCAAAGGGGAACGCTCCGGACCTGCGAGATATATTGGAGGACAAGGCAAGATCGATCTATGGATCGCGCGTGGGCGCCACGATGCGTGGCGACAACCGTCGCGCGGATACAATAAGTCCGCCGGGCCGAACAAAATGCAGACCAAGCTCTTTGGAGCTCCGTCGTGATATCGCCCAAGATGCAGGCGCCAAGACACCCACTATGCTTCACAGACGAAGTAATGGATCATCAAATCCCGAAGGGTTTAAACCCGTCAATATTGAATCCTATGATGGCACAACAGACCCAGCGGTTTGGATCAAGACTATCTCCTTCACATCCACATGGCCCGCGGTGTGACGATCTTCACGCCATCAAATACCTCCCCTCAAGCTTAAAGGCCTAGCCCGGCATTGGCTCAACGGCTTGCCGGCGAGTCAATTGGGAGCTGGGAGGACCTGGAAGCCGCATTCCTCGATAACTCCTAGGGCACTTATGTGCGACCACCAGACGCTGATGACCTAAGCCACATAATTCAGTAGCCAGACGAATCGGCCAGACAATTCGAGACACGGTTCTTAACCAAGAAAAACCAAATCGTCGACTGTCCGGACGCGGAGGCCCTCGCGGCCTTCAAGCATAACATCCGCGACGAGTGGCTTGCCCAGCACCTAGGACAGGAAAAGCCAAAATCCATGGCAGCCCTCACATCACTCATGACCCGCTTCTGCGCGGGTGAGGACAGCCAGCTAACGCAGCAACAACCTCAAAGAAAAATTCGCGATCCGGACTTCAAGGACCAAAAGCGGCAGCGCGTTATGCCGAAAACAAACGCCGCACTAACGTCGACAATATTGAGGATACGGCGGTCAATGCCGGATTCAAAGGCTCTAAACCGGTCGGGAAAAGCCATTCAAACGAACTACTCCGGGTCCGTCCAATTTGGACCGAATACTCGACCGCTTGTGCGGATACACGGCACCCCCGAAAAGCCAGCTAACCACACCAACAGGGACTGTTGGGTATTCAAGCAAGCAGGCAAGTTAATTGCCGAAGACAATGAAAAGGGGCTGCATAGCGATGACGAGGACGAGACCCAACCGCCGAACAATAAAGGACATAAGGGTTTCCCCCCACAGGTGCGGACGGTGAACATGATATACGCAACGCACATACCCAAAAGGGAGCGGAAGCGTGCACTCGAGGATGTCTCTGGCGATGGAGCCAGTTGCCCGGTTCAATCCATGGTCCTCCTGCCCGATCACTTTTGACCGAAGGACCACCCCACCAAAGATCCGCCACGGCGGATTCGCCGCACCGGTCTTAGACCCAATCGTCGATGGATTTCACCTAACCGTAGTCCCGATGGATTCGGCGGCAACTGAACCTGCTTTACCCGGGATACGGTCGCAAAATGGGCATAGACCCCTCAAGGATTAAACCTACCAAAACGACCTTTAAAGGCGTCATACCAGGTGTAGAAGCCAGTTGTACAGGCTCAATTACACTGGAAGTGGTCTTCGGATCCCCGGTAACTTCCGAAGCGAGGAGTTAATCTTCGACATAGTCCCGTTCCGCAGCGGCTATCATGCCTTGCTCGGACGTACCGCGTCTGCAATGTTCAACGCAGTGCCGCACTATGCATACCTCAAGCTCAAGATGCCAGGCCCTCGAGGAGTCATTAGGTCAACGAAAACACTGAACGTTCTCTCCGCATGGAGGAACATACATGGCTCTCATGGCGAAGTGCAATGCAGCCTCTTAAGGCAATTATTGAATCCGGCCGTTAAGCGGCGGACATAGCCAAGCGCCGCCCGGAGTAACTTACAACAAGACCACCGGCACGCCCGAGCATGCGTGAAAAGGCGGCCCCAACCCCAGCTCCTGCGAAACGTCAAAGCAGGTCCTTCGCGTACACCATTACGCTCTAAAGATACCATGGGCATGGGGAGGGGGGCACGACCACAATACACCCAGACTGCGGCTCAACCACACAAGGGGCTCTCAAGTGTGTCGTTCCTTTTTCTTTTCTTTTTACCTTTTACTTTTTAACCACGGGACTCCGTTTGTCAGAAGCCCTGTCCGGCAGCAGAACTGCCGAACTCACGATGCAACAGCCAGGGAAGGATAAAGGCTACAACGAATATACAGGTGGTCTCCATTACGAGCATTTTCATACACCAATCTGCAGCCTACCCCTGGAGGGGGACATGTTTAACAGTCTCCTACCTTGATTATCGCACTATTTGTATCGTTCTGCATTCGTAGCAGCACTTACTGAATAAAACAATCCATCACCTTTTTGCTTATAATTGCATTTATTTTTCATACATATGTTCATTCACGACATGTTGCATCCGTACACTTTGGTACGGCTAATATACACCAGGGGCTTATGTTTACCGCGTTATGGTGTAATGAGTCCGAACACTTTCACAAGTGCGGCACCCCGAACTTATAGCACTATATGCATCGGCTCCGAATCATGTCTTGGGTCAATAGTTGGGTTTGCCCGGCTCCCGTGTTTTGGTACCTTACGTTCCGTTATGTCGGCTAAGGTAGCACCGGGAGAACCACTGCGATTCCGCCCCAGTTCGGCTGGGTTAACGCCTCAGTGGAGAAAGCTAAAACTGACCGTCATGATGAGGCGAGAGACCGGTCGCTGTTCGAGAGGTTTTCTGAGTCCTTAAAGACTTATGCCGCTTAGAGCGAGGAGCCGGATCTTGTCCGGCCAAAGGCGTGGATAAGCGCCGCAAATTGACCTTCCGAAGACTAGGGGCTTCGCCAAAATTTAAAATTATAGAATTTTATGGCTAAGTGAGAGTGTTCAAGCATTATAAGTCCGGTTGCCTTGTTCATTTGTGTTGAGCGTTCCTAGATGGACCCAAAAATGGGAACAAGAGCGCTCAAGTTTATCCCGAACACCCCAGCACTCATGGCATGGGGGCTGAAGCCGACGACTTGCCATCTCTCAGATTTGATAAAAAGCCGCACAGAAGGTAATATTTTAAATTAACAAGCGTTGCTTAAGCGCATATGAACTAAGTTTTCAGTATACGGGATAACAAAATGCGAGTCTACTCAAATATTACATCTTTGGAGCACTCACCCGCAATAGTCTTGCGCCCTTCAGAACACTCTTATAATACATGTCGGGCGTGCGGTGCTCCTTGCCCTCTGGTGGCGGGTCCGTCACGAGCTTCTGGGCATCCATCTTGCCCCGGTGCACCTTTGCGCGGGCAAGGGCCCGACGGGCACCCTCGATACAAGCGGAATGATTGATAACTTCAACCCACGGGCACGCATCCACCAGCCGCCGCACCAGGCCAAAGTAGCTCCCAGGCATGGCCTCCTTAGGCCATAGGCGAACTATGAGGCCCTTCATGGCCTGTTCGGCCGCCTTGTGGAGCTCGACCAGCTGCTTCATTTGGTCGCTAAGGGCACCGGATGTCCGGCCTCGACATCTTTGAGACCGTAAGACCTTCTCCGTTGAGCTCCCTCCTCGGCCCGGTAGAATCTGGCAGCATCGGACATCTTGCGAGGAAGATCTGCGAACGCATACGAGAGCTCCAAATTCGGGTAAGCAATGTAATTAACACTCACATGCTTACTCTGCATGAAAAATGCCTTACCTGCTGCTATTTTCTTCACCGCCTCAATCTCCTGGAGGGCCTTGTAGGCCTTAGCGGCTTTGGCACTCTCAAGAGCCGTTGCAAGCTCAGACTCTCGAGTCTTCGAGTCACGCTCCAAGTTCTCATGTTTTTTCACGAGATCCTGGAGCTCTTGCTGTACCTCCGCCACCCGCGCCTCCTGCTTCTCTCGCTCGGTGCGTTCCGCGGCCGCATTACGCTCGGCCGCGGCCACCGCCTCCTTCAGGGTCGCCACCTCGTTAGCGGCCCCTACAATACCCACGTTATCCTTGTCATTTTTCTTGCAACCAAATCCTTTTCTCATGAAGGTACAATTTTCATAAGGTATTACTCACCTTCTTTTTCCTTGAGTTGCTTCTTGGCATGGCCGAGCTCGTTCTCGAACCGCTCGAGGTTTTCCTTCAAAGTATTGACCTCCATGATCGACGGGCGGAGGTCGGCCTGACACTGCAATCCCATATTGACATATTTTTATGGCTCCTGCGTTTATCTTTCTAAAGATCCTCGGTCAGCTTTTCTTTCCGAACACCGAACCCGAGCATCGAGGGCTCTTGTCTATGCGGTACCATTTTACATATATTGAAATTCTTACCTCAAAGCCTGTTAGAAGGCTCTGCGAGGCTTGGTCGGCCCGCTCTTGGCGAGTGAACCTTGAATCACCGCACTCATAACGGTCACGGTGTTCCTCTTCGATGGAGGCGCCATTGGCGCCTCCAACAAATTATCCGGCACCTCCGGTTGGGCCGGAGGCAGCCGGCGTCTCGGTCTTGCCCTTCTTACGAAGGGGTCGCCCGCCGGACTCCGGAGCCACTGCGGCCTCCGGGGCTGAGTCCGGTGCCCAGTCTGGGAGGGTGTCCTGCGACACCTCCGGGGCCTCCCCCTCCTGGTGGGTCCTTTTCTGGGATCCCACCTGGGTGTCGTCCGCGGCACGGGGGTGGAAAGCGATCGGAAGGAATCCATATCCGGCGCGCACCCAAGGACCCGCCGATGAAGCAGGAAGATCATCCTTAGGCGGACTGCGGGGTTGTATGCGGCATTAGAAAAGGCGTTATGTGGCGAAAATAAAACCTTGAAGTTATTCGAGTCCGGATACTTACGATCTCGCCGAGGCTTGGCCCTTGGATGCCAGTCTTCATCGTAAATCCATGGCATTGGCGGAGCAGTCCGGAGGAAGAGTTTTCCCCTTCCTGGACCCTTCGGCCTCCCTTGTTGGGGAGGCCTTCCTTTTCTTTCCTCCCTCATTTGGGGAGGCTTTCTTCTTCTCCCCTCACCTTGGTGGGAGGAGTCGGCCTCAGATTCATCATCCGATAGCACCTGAAAACGGAACTCTTCCGAGTCCCGTGGCCGTCTTCTTGGCCTTCTTCTCCGGCACCACGTGGGGTCTTGGAGCTAGCATCCGTTAGGCGGGCGTCCATTTGGGTCCTCGGCAATGGGGCGGACGGGTAATCCGTTCGCCTTCGCCCGGCCATTCCTGTCAAAGGCAAGGGGAGTTTAGATCCCGCATAGCTCCAGACTATGGAAAACAAGTGGTGAAATCACTTACCTCGTCAGCTGGACACTGCGAGCAGAATCCGCGATCTTCGGTAGCGGATGCGGGAGCTTCGGCGCCCTATGAACAGCACCTTCCGGACATCTTCGTGCGTGAGTGTCGAAAAGCCCGCTCGAGTGCGTGTCATCTTGCGGATCAAACTCCCACATATTAAAGCCCGTCGGCATGCGGGAGAATCCGGCGGATGAGCATGACTGGACTACGTTGACAAGCTTGAGCTTCTTGTCCACCAGCTTCGGATACGGGCTTGGAGTCGGTCAGCTCCTCGAATCCCCAAATTCGGCCACTCTCTTTCCAGGAGGAGAGCCGTGTGGGAATACCAGATCTGAATTCGGGGGCCGCTGCCCAATCAGGGTCACGCGGCTCGGTGATGTAGAACCACCCCGATTGCCACCCCTTGATGGTTTCCATGAAAGTACCCTCTAGCCACGTAACGTGGGACATCCTTCCCACCATGGCGCCTCCGCACTCCGCTTGGCTGCCCTTCACAACCTTCGACTTGACCTTTGAAGGTCTTGAGCCTAAGCGAAGTGGGGCTGGATGCGAAGGAATGCCTCGCACCACGCGATAAGCCTTGAGAGATGTTGAGGATGAAATTCGGGGCAGATTATGGAAATCTAGGCCGTAGTAGAACATGAGCCCCGGACAAAGGGATGAAGTGGGAAGCCCAGTCCGCGGAGGAAATGGGGAAGAAATACTACCCTCTCATGGGGCACAGGGTTGGGGCGAGCTCTCCCTCGTCGGGGAGCCGATCTGCGATGTTCTTTGGACAGATATCCGGCGTCGCGCAGCTTCAGATCTGCCCCTCCGTGGCCGGAGGAGGCCATCCACTTGCCTCCCGCTCCGGGCATAGTTGGAGATGATTGAGGTGAGAAGTGCGGACTTGGGCGCTGGAGCTCGAGTTCGCGGAGATGGATAAGCCAAGGAGGAAGAAGGCGCAGGTAAAAGGGTTGGATCCTTATCCCCTTATATGGGCGGACAAAAACGTGTGTCCCCACCGGCCTGGTAAAACTCGCTTATCTCCCAAGCGCCACAATCAATGGCGCGGTTGGGTTACCCACGTCCGTATTGATGGGAATCCCGGAATAAGGGGAACACGATCTCTGCCTCGACAAGGCGTGCCAAAGGAAACCGCTTACGCTAAGCCGAGGTGGAGCAGTAAAAACAATTTGAATAAAGGCTTGGTAGTGGTGCGGCGTCACGCCACAAAATACGTCGTGATTGATCTTGTGTAATATTATTCTCTCTACGGTGGTATGTGGAGTTTATTTTTGCGAGCAGACACTATCCTGTGTTCACAATCTTCTATGAATTATTAGGAAGAAGAACCCGCCTTGCAATGCCGAAGACAACATGCGCGCCGGACTCATCGTCATTGAAGCCTGGTTCGTGGGCTCTTGAGGAGTTCCGGATTAGGGGTGTCCGGATAGCGAACTATCATCATCGGCGGACTCCAAGACTATGAAGATACAAGATTGAAGACTTCGTCCCGTGTCCGGATGGGACTTTCCTTGGCGTGGAAGGCAAGCTTGGCGATACGGATATGTAGATCTCCTACCATTGTAACCGACTACGTGTAACCCTAACCCTATCCGGTGTCTATATAAACCGAAGGGTTTTAGTCCGTGGGACGAACAACAATCATACCATAGGCTAGCTTCTAGGGTTTAGCCTCTTTGATCTCGTGGTAGATCCACTCTTGTAACACACATCATCAATATTAATCTAGCGGGGCGTAGGGTTTTACCTCCATCAAGAGGGCCCAAACCTGGGTAAAACATCGTGTCCCTTGTCTCCTGTTACCATCCGCCTAGACGCACAGTTCGGGACCCCCTACCCGAGATCCGCCGGTTTTGACACCGACAGGTATTACACCACAGTGGTGGCCCGAACTAGTATAAACCTTGTGTCTCTTGTGTTGCTCTTTGTGTAGTTTAGATCTTTGCGAGGCGACGAGGTGTAGGAAGGTAGGAGGTGTGATCTCCGCGCGCACCCCAGAGTTCGAACCTAGAGGGTCTGCCGGAGCCCAAAATCCAACACCTTGGATGAGAAAAGGTTTTGCAAGTTGCGGTGTGAGCTAAATATCTTAGAATCCTCAAATGTCCTGTAATTGGACACGCATCCTAACACTTATGCTTATTGATGACTTAGATGTGCAACCCACGAAGTAAAGTATATCTTCAATCAATGAAGACATAGACTCTAAGTGTGAATACATTAATGTGGAATATGACTTCGGAGCGCCACGATAATTGTGCGCCGTGTCTAGGTCTAATACTTCCTATACGGTGGGTAACGCCACCACCAAACTTTTGTTTGAAGTGTTTCATCTGGCGTGTCATTTGCAAAGTCTTCGCGTTTTATTTGTCTTCAACATTGATTTGAATTCTATTTTATCTTCACTATGTTGATTTGGTCTTACTCAGATATATTCATATATTTGTGTTATGTCCTCTACAGCATTCACTAATAGCTATGTCTTCTTGCTTGAATCTTTTGATCTAAGTGAATGTGATTGGACCCCAACCTCTTCTATGCTTTCATATCAACTTCTATCTATCCAAATCATATGCATTTTATTGAAACCATCAAATCTCTTCTCTATGTCCTTGTCAGCAGAAGATATAGAGACAAAAATTGAATCTGTTTTAAATGCTATATCCTTATTGCCTAAAACCCGAAGAAGCTGGAACGACCACCCGAAAGTCCAGGCGTGCGTGGGAACATGGAACAACTTCCGATGTGTTGCATGTTTGCCACGTGTCCATCAGATGTGAACCGCCAGGGGCACCTGCGTAATTGCACAAACCCTAGCGCCACCGCTAGCTCTCGACGACGTCGGCAACGAAGCACTTAGCTGTCGCGCCTCTCAGCCGCGGTCCTCACATCGGCCGTGGACCTTGTCTCCTCCGCCGCCGCCGTAGGTGTCTTCCATCGCCGAGTTAGGGCACGGAATATTGAACTGCTCGGCCTCCCACTCCACTCCGTCTAGCAGTTCTTCGTGTGGTAATTAAATCTTACTTTTACTGCCTTTTTGATCTGATAGATTCATCCTTCTCCACCAAAAGTGGTTTCTGTGCCTACAAATTTGGATCTATCCTGTTTTGCATCTCATATCATGCCTAGTATATTCATTTATGCTTCACAAGTAGTTAGATTCCTCACTTGTACCTATTCTTGGATTCGTACAAATCTGGAACCAATTCTCAACACATAAGTGAATGTCTTCGCACTATGAGGTCAATGTCTTCAAACTGATTTATCTTCAGAATCTTCTGAGAATGCATATGACCTCTTCCCCTTCCCTCGCATCTCTAATGCTGTCATAGGTACATGTCCGTGGGAGAATGCCTTGGTTCTCATAGTCTGCATTCATTTGCAGAGTTCCTACAACATCACTTTCATTAACCATCAGCAAGTTCCTGTCTGACCAGCAAGCGGAAACCATTCACTGTACTGAAGCCATTCTGCTTGAATTCAATGGCCACATAAAAGTCAGCAAGAAAGGGCGGCAGGAAGCGCCGCGGGGATACATCAAAGGATTTGCCCGAAGATCTCTATGAGCTGTACAAGACTGATCCTGAAGAGGATTACAATCAGCCAAAACACGAATCCAATGGATTCGAAGGTATTGGGCCGAGCAGTGGTTCAAATACAGGTTCGTGACCAAGGAGTATGCTGAGAAGAATGCCATCAAGTGTCCTTGGTGTGATATTCTCTTTCAAAATCTTCAACCCAAGAACAGATCTGAAGCCATTACTCAGGGTTTCTACCCCTGTATGGTCCGTGGACCACAGCGTGCCAATGCCGACCCATCATCATTGCTATGGTGTTGTGATGATAATCTATTCAAGCGCAACTTTCAGACTGCAAAGGCATCTGCCAAAGAGAACAAGAAATCGCTTGGATTAGACTTCAACCCCGGTCCATCTGCTCCTCGAGCTGATGGCACCCGTGATGCTGAACCCAATATTGTCAGGCCCTTCTACAACCTCGAAGGTCTCATCACACACATTGTTGTTCAGGGGGTAGCCGTGCAGCACTCTGCAGACGACGCTGATTCTGATGAAGTGCCTGCTCCACCTAAGCTAAAGAAGCAGAAGAAACCAAAGGCTTCAAAGCCCTCCACTGCACCTAAAGCTTCGCGTGCGAAGCCTCTATCGCACCTCCTGAAGCGATTAATGCGATGCGAAGATCTTTCTCGCATCTCCAAGACCGAGAAGAAGAAGAAGCCCATCCAGATTTCTGGTCAAGCACTGACCCCAGCTGCCGTTCTGAGGAACGAGAATGAAGCCATTGATCTGTCAAGTGACGAAGATCTTGGCGATGATGCTCTTGAGCTGTTGATAAAGAGCAAGGAAGAGGCGAAGATGTTCAACGATCTGCCCCTCTTTGATGTGGACATCTTGAATAACTTCATTGATGAGTGGTTTGACAACCCAGACCTCAGTATTGATGATCTTCAGCTTCCAATTGGCATCAATGTCTCTTTCCACAATGCCATTGCAAATGAGCTAGCTCTGGCTCAGAAGATTGTCGAGCTGAAGAACAAGATTGATCACGAGAAAGCCCAATTCAAGAAGAACGTGGCCAATCTCAGTGTGGCTGATGTCTAACGCTTCAAGCAGATGCTGCATGAGCTCAAAGAGCAGTTTCAACAGAAACGTGAAGCAACAAAAGGATCAAGAGAACAGATGAAGCTCTCTGCCAGCAAGTGTGTGCAAGTTCATAACAAAGCTGAAAAGCGCAAAGCTCTTGGGCGTCCAGGCATCGACCCCAAGATGGCTGCCCAGAAGAAGAAGCCTGCTGTGGCCCAAGCTGAAGCATCAAGGCGGGAAGAACCTCGCATTGTCTTCCCCGCCAGCATGACATGCATAAATCCTAAGGTCCCCACAGTAGCTTCAGAACTCAAGAAAACAAGGGCAACTGAGGCCGAAGCAAGAAAGCGCAAGATCAAGAATGCCACTGATGATGCGCCACAGACCAAGAAGCGGAAGACAAAGTCTTCCAAGAAGGATCAGGCTGCTCCCATAGAGCCCCTCTTTGTCGAGCCAATCTCAGTCGCTCGTCCTGCGTCCGAACACCAAGAGCGTCAGCTAATAGTTCACGATCCTGCTTTCACAGAGGCTCCTGAAGCTAAAGACTTTCCAGCTGTTGACCCCACCACAGCCGAAGACATTGGTCCCCAAGACAATGTAGATGATAATGAAGTCCTTCCTCAAATAGAGCACCAACTGGTATCATCGCCTATTCTCACGAACAGCGAACTCATCAGCATTGGTCGTCCTCTGAACTCAATTGTTCAGGATGATTCATGGCTGATCGCCCTCAAGACTCCCCTCGTCAAGCAGAATCACCAAGTACTTCCCCATCTCCAGTCACCACTCCGGTTCTTGATGATGACGACTATGTGGTCCAGCCGACTCCCTCTCCAAAGGCGTCGCCCGCGTTCCGCAGGCTTCCCAAAGGACCAAGGCCACAAGTCGCTCTATCGAGCGTTCCAGAAGGAGAAGAGCAACATAACTCAGTGGCACGACAAGTGTTTCATGATGCCACTCCAACTATGAACGTCTCTGAGTCTGAAGCCAATGCTGCTGAAGACATTCCGGCTGCATCAGCCGATGACCAAGAAGAGCCCCATCAAGAAGAAGAGCGAGCTTCCACACCCCCTACCAACCAAGAAGTTGTTCTCGAGGAGAACGAGTCTGTGCCCGACCCTCCAGTCACTCAAGTGGAGGTTGATAATCCTGAGGCGGCCACCAACAACACTACTGAAGCCAATGACGTTGTCATGGCTGAAGCTCATGTGGCGCCTGAAGTGATTCTTGCACTGAAGCCAATGCTGCACACAGAAGCCAATCCATGACTTGAAGCTAATCTTTGATGCCATCGCTCTGTACCGCCTCCAAGGCCACACACCATTGAGCAAGCATTTGATCATGGTTAGCTGGTTACTGTCAGATGGCCCATTCTAGTTCCTCCACCTGCTGCCGGACCACAATTTGACTATCATGTGGCGCATAGGCTGTCGGTGTCAAAACCGGCGGATCTCGGGTAGGGGGTCCCGATCTGTGCGTCTAGGCTGATGGTAACAGGAAGCAAGGGACACAGATGTTTACCCAGGTTCGGGCCCTTTGATGGAGGTAAAACCCTACTTCCTGCTTGATTAATATTGAAGATATGGGTAGTACAAGAGTAGATCTACCACGAGATCGTAGAGGCTAAACCCTAGAAGCTAGCCTATGATGGTATGATTGTAATTGTGATCGGCCTTCTAGGGACCAACCTCTCCGGTTTATATAGACACCGAAGAGGGCTAGGGTTTACATGGAGTCGGTTACAAGGAAGGAAATATAATATCCGGATCACCAAGCTTGCCTTCCACGCCAAGGAAAGTCCCATCCTGACATGGGTCGAAGTCTCGAGTCTTGTATCTTCATGCTTCAATAGTCCGGGCGTTGTATATAGTCCGGCTGTTCGGATACCCCCTAATCCAGGACTCCCTCAGTAGCCCCTGAACCAGGCTTCAATGACGATGAGTCCGGCGCGATCTTGTCTTGACATTGCAGGGCGGGTTCCTCCTCCGAGTACTCCAGGGTAATTATCGAACACTTGAACCATGTCCGGATCCACAAAATGATCTTCACATGCCACCGTAGAGAGAATGGTATTTCACAAATGCAATCCGCTGACAACTTTTTAGGCAACGCGACGTGTCATTACGGTCGGGTCATTATTCGAACCGTTTTTCCACAACCAGCCGCAGCGCGTATTACGAGGCGGTTTCCTTGACACGTCTTGTCAAAGCAGAGACCGTGTCCCCTTATCACAGGATTCTCATCAATACGGGTACGGGTTATCCCACACATCATCAATCGTGGCGTTTGGGAAGCAAGCGATTTCCAATGGGCAAGTGGGGAGGCGCACCGCTTTCGTCGCCTCTATAAAGGGATAAGATTTCCCCATTTTTACCCACGCCTTCTTCCTCCTTTGCCCACTCTCGCCCCCTCGAGCTCCAGCGCCCAAGCCCAAGTCTTCTCCGCACAGCTAAACATGTCCGGAGCAGGAGGCAAGTGGGTGGTTTCCACCGTCAAGGAGAAGCATATAGCAAATCTTCGGGCGGCCGGATACTTGGCATGAGACATAACGCATGCCGCTGCGGACGCTGGGCAGGTCATCCCGACCCGGGACCCCACGAGAGGGTCGTGTTCGCCGCCCACTTCGTCCAGGTGGATCGGGTTTCCACTTCACCCCTTCGTCCAGCGGGCTCATGTTCAACTACTGCTAGATTTCCACGATCTAGCCCCAAATTTCATCCTCAACACATCTCGGTGTTCATCGTCGTATGCGAGGCTTTCCTCCGCATCCGGCCTCACTTCAGCCAGTGGCTGCAAATCTTCTGCGTGAAGCCGAAGATTGTCTGTGACCAACAAGCTAGTCTGAGAGGGGCCATGGTGGGCAAGATGCCTAACGTCACTGGCTGGGCGGCTCCTTTGCGGAGACCGTAAAAGGGTGGCAATCGGGTGGTTCTACATCACCGAGCAGCCTTGGCGCTAACGGCGGCGGCCCCGAGTTCCAATCCGGAGCCCCCATGCTGCTCACCTCCACAGGAAAAGAAGGGCCTGACTTGGGGTGAACCTCTGAGCTGGCGGACTCCAAACCTGCATCAAGAGCATGAAGGACAAGAACATCAAGCTTGTCAATGTGATCCAGGTCATGCTCGTTCGCGGATTCTGCCGTGCCAAAGGCGGGCATTCAATCTGTGGGAGTTCCTCGGCCGAACACCGAGGCAGCCAGAGGCTCTATGGCATGAAGCACAAAGACGCGTGGAAGTAGTTGTTTAAGGCCTCCGAAGTACCTCCTTCCACATCCGAGGACCGTGGACTTCATGCAGCGCGGCCCCCGAGTCCGGTGAGTTTTGGGACTACCACCGGGTTCGGTTTTTCCCAATACATCCGTGGGGGAGTTTTAAGTATTTGTGTATATTTGATCAGGATTATGTGAAGACAGCGGAGAAGATCTAGCTGATGCTCTCCTGACGGAGATGCTAGTCCCGACGCCCTACAAGGTGCCGGAGAAGAAGGCCTAAAAGAAGGCCTCGGGGACCAGGAAGGGTCTCCGGCGTAAGGTTGCGTCAGAAGCCTCATCCAAAGACGATGAGGAACATTCCTCCCCCGACGAGGAGGAAGAAGAAGAAGAGGCCGCCCCATCCGGAAAGGATGAGAGGCCTGAGGGGACGGGCCGTGGGGCGGGAGGCCTTGACCCAAGGCCGTCATACCCACATCGTCGACGATGGCGAAGCAGATTCCTCCAGCGAGGCGGGGAAGCAAGAAGAAACTCTACCTCCCCGCGGGGGAGAAAGAGGAAAGCCGCCCGAAGGGGAGGCTGGGACGCCGCAAGAAGGAAAGACGTCCCTTCCGGACTACTCCACCACGGCCGCTCATAGCGAGGAAGGGTGGCTGCCCAGGGGGAAGCCCCTGGCGCGATCGTAAGTGTCCGCTTTCCACCGTGATTTTACTTCATAGTTGTTTAATAACGCCGAACATATATGCAGTCCGGCCCGGGATAATCCAGAGGTTTCGTCCTCGGATGGGTCCCTGAGCGCTTCAGAGATGAACTCGCTCCCGACGGCCACCACTCCTCAACCTGCTGATGACACGGAGGTGTTGTCCCAAAGGTTCCCCGAGCAGGGGGAGGTGACCCTGGAGACACCCCAAGGCGGAGCTCTAAATGTCGGAAATGCGAGGTTCAAGATCCCCGCGGATCGCGTCGATGAGAGCTGCGACAAGGCGGACTCTCGACCGAACACCGCTCCAGAACCTTCGACAGTTCCGGACTTAGGTGGGCAGCCCCTTGCTAGGGAGGGCGAGCCGCCCGTGTCGAGGACTTCCGTCGCGCCAGCGGCGCCGGACAGTCTGGTGGAAGCGCTTCGAGGCGCTTCCATGGATGACGAGCACCGTACTCTTATGAGTGCGGTGATTCAAAAGGTTATGTCCGCCAGGAGCGGACTAACCGAAGCCTACACAAGCCTCCTGACGGGCTTCGAGGTAAGTAATAAAAATGTGTGAAATTACCACCCGATAGGTAGTAGCCCCTGATACTCTGTTTGGTGTTCGGAAAGAAAAGCCAAACAGAGGGTCGATTATAATCCGCAGGAGTCTAATAAGTGTTAATGTGACTAAGCAGGCCGTGCTGCTTGCCGTTGCTGCCCGCACAGCCAAGGTTGCCGAATTAAAGCAGAACCTGGAGCAGGCGCAGGGAGAGCTCGACCTCACGAAGAGGCGGCTCGAAGAGAGCAAAGGTGAGTGATTTGCCGCTCTTTATGTATGTAAAGATAGAGAAAAGTATTTAGTCTTACGACGAAGCGTCGTGACTGTGTGACAGGGTCCACCGCCGAAGTGGCGTCCCTGAAGAAAGCGTTATCCGAGGCCGAAGACAAGGCGGCCTTGGAATGCAAAGAGCGCAAGAAGCAAAGTGCTAGAGTGGGCGAGGTACAGCAAGAGCTCCAGGAGCATGATCTGAAGATGAAAGAGGCCGAGCTTGCGAAGGCCCTTGTGAGTCTGAAAGACGCCAAGGCCAAAGCCGAAAAGGCACAACAGGAGATCCAGGAGGCCAAAAAGATAGCGGCGGGTAAGAAATTCTTTGTGCAAAGCAAACATGTGGAGGAGGCGCTTCTTTTACTTACTCGAATTCAGAGCTCTCCAGGGGCATTCGCAGATCTGCCACGCAGCATCTCAGACGCCGCGGAGTTCTACCGTGCCGACGAAGGGAGCTCAACGGAGAAGCTGTTCTGGTCTTAGTATGTTGGGGCCGAACACCCAATGCCTCTGAGTGACCAGCTGAAATAGTTGGTCGAACTCCATAGGTCGGCCGAAGTGGCTATGAAAGATTTCATAGTCTGGATGTGGCCTGGTGAGCCCCTGCCCACTAGCTACTTCGGCCTGATCAAGCGGATGGTGAATGCCTGTCCGTGGCTTGAAGTAATCAGGCGATCCGTTTGCATTGAGGGTGCCCGTCGGGCCTTTGCCCGCACGAAGGTGCATTGGGGCAAACTAGATGCGGAGAAGCTGGTGAAGGACGGTCCACCCGAGGGCAAGGAGCATCGCCGCCCCGAGAAGTACTATGATGGCGTTATGAATGGCGCTCGTCTCGTGGCCGACGAATGTACTAAAGACAAGATCTTTGATTAAATGTACCTTTGCCGTTGTTGTAATTTAAGGACGAAGTTGCCTGTGCTATGTAGCACTATTTTGATTTAAAATATTACCTTCTGTGCGTCTGTTTATAAAACTGAAAGTAGGCCAGTCGTCGGCTTCCGCCCCCACGCAACTAGTGCCGGGGTGTTCCTGGAAAAACCCGGATACTCTTTATCCAAATGTTTGGTCCCTTAAGGAGGTATTCGGTGCAGCAAACGAGACAATCGGACTATTTGGCTTTATAACTTTCACTTAGCCATATAAGTCTACAATTTTAAATTTTGGCGAAGCCCCTAGAATCCGGAAGGCCGAATTGGGGCACTATATATGCCTAGATCGGACGAAGCCGATTTATCGCCTAAAGCGGAAAATCTTTAAGGATTTTAAGACCTCTCGAACAGCGACCAGCTCTCGCCACATCATGCCGGTCAGTTTTCGGCTTTCTCTACTGAGGTACTCGTCCAGGAAGAACCGGGACACAATCGCGATAGTTCTCCCTGCGCTACCTTAGCCGATATAACGGAATGTAAGGTACCAAAACAAGGGAGCCGGGCTAACCCAACTGTAGACCGAAGACATGATTCGGAGCTGATGCATATAGTGCTCTAAGTTCGGGTGCCGCCTTTGTTCAAAGTGTTCGGACTTTATTTGCCATAGAACGGGGCACCATAGGAAGCCCCTTGGCAAACGGACCGTACCAAAGTGTACGGATGCAATATCACAGAAACATTTGTAAGAAAAATGTTCAAATAATAATAATGAGCTGACGCTATATAATCTCCCATTGATGAAAATACGTTTAAGCGTATGTTTACAATGAATGCATGAAGCAGAGATAAATAGGACTATTTAACATGTCCTATCCGGGGACAGGCCGCGTATGGATATACAAAACAGGTATAACGATCGTAAATAGATTCCACCTGGGTGTTTCCTTCTGTACGCGAAGCCTGCTGCCTCCTTGTTTTTTTTCTCCTATGTAAGTCCGGCGATTCGGCTCTTCTGGAGAGGCTGCTCTAAAGCAATGTCCTGAAAAAGAAGAAGGACGGGTTATGAAGGTATGTGGCGGTTATATCGCCTTCTTGGCGAGTCGTTGTTGCGCCTCCGCCTACGCCCATGGTATCTTGAGTGCGTAATTGTGTACGCGTGGCATGAATGCTGCTTTGAAGGGGCTTAAGCGGAGGCCGGACTGCTAGTCGCGCTCTTGGCATGCCTGATGATCCTGTTGGGGGGTGCTCCGGACTCTCTTGACGGTGCTCGAAGTTGTTGTCTCCGGATTGGTTTGTCGGAGGAGGCCGCATTGTACTTCTGCTACGAGGGCTGCAGTATGTTCTTCTGTTCGAAGAGAGCGGTCTGTATTTCCGTTCACTGTTATGACCCCGCATGGTCCTGGCATCTTGAGCTTGAGGTATGCGTAGTGTGGTACCACATTGAATCTAGCGAATGCGGTTCGTCCGAGCAGTGCATGGTAACCACTGCGGAAAGGGACGATGTTGAAGATTACCTCTTCGCTTCGGAAGTTATCCGGAGATCCGAAGACCACTTCCAATGTTATAGAGCCCGTGCAACGGGCCTCTACTCCAGGAATCACACCTTTAAAGGTGGTTTTGGTGGCCTATATCCTTGAAGGGTCAATGCCCATTTTGCGCACTGTGTCCTGATAAAGCAGGTTCAGGCTGCTGCCGCCGTCCATAAGGACACGCGTGAGGTGGAATCCGTCGATGATTGGGTCTAGGACCAATGCGGCCGAGCCGCCGTGACGGATGCTTGTAGGGTGATCCCTACGATCAAAGGTGATCGGGCAAGCTGACCATGGGTTGAATTTAGGGGCGACTGGCTCCATCGCATAGACGTCCCGTAGTGCCCGCTTCCATTCCCGCTTGGGGATGTGCATGGCATAGATCATGTTGAACGTTTTCACCTGGGGGGGGGGGGGGGATTTCTTCTGTCCCCCCGTGTTCGGACGTCGGGGCTCCTCGTCATCATCGTTGTGCAGCCCCTTGTCCTTATCTTCGACGTTTATCTTGCCGGCCTGTTTGAATACCCAGCAATCTCTATTGGTGTGGTTGGCTGGCTTATCCGGGGTGCCATGAATTTGGCACGAGCGCTCCAGTATGCGGTCCAGACTAGACAGTCCTTGATTATTTCTTTTGAATGGCTTCTTCCGCTGACCGGGCTTGGATCCGCTGAATCCGGCGTTGCTTGTCGTTTCTTCAGCGCTGTCGCCGTTGTTCCGTCGCTTATGTCTGTTATGCCGTGGCTTGCCGTTATTGTCGCGGCCATCCGAAGTGCCAGAATGTGGCGTAGTGCTGCTCCGAGCCAACCAACTGTCCTTGCACGCGCAAAAGCGGGTCATTAGTGTTGTGAGAGCTGCCATGGACTTGGGTTTTTCCTGCCCGAGATGTCGAGCGAGCCACTCGTCCCGGATATTATGCTTAAAAGCCGCCAGGGCTTCGGCGTCCGGACAGTCGACTATTTGGTTCTTTTTAGTTAGGAACCGAGTCCAGAATTTCCTGGCTGACTCTCCAGGCTGTTGAGTAATGTGGCTCAATTCATCGGCGTCAGGTGGTCGCACATATGTGCCTTGGAAGTTGTCGAGGAATGCGTCTTCCAGATTTCCCAACTGCCAATGGAATTTGATGGCAGGCTGTTTAGCTAGTGCCGGGCTGGTCCTTTGAGTTTAAGGGGAAGATACTTGATGGCATGTAGATCATCTCCGCGGGCCATGTGAATGTGGAGAAGGAAATCTTCGATCCATACTGCAGGTCTGTTGTGCCATCGTATGATTCGACGTTTACGAGTTTGAACCCTTCTGGGAATTCATGATCCATTACTTCGTCAGTGAAGCAGAGGGGGTGCACGGCGCCTCTATGCCGGGCTATGTGGCTACACAGGTCGAATTGCTTTGGGTGGCTATATTCGGCCCGGCCGGACTTGTTGAAGGTATATCCGGTGTGACAGTCGTCGTCGCGTGTCGAGGCGCGCCCCCGCGATCCGTAGATAGATCTTGGCTGTCCTGTTTTGTTGCCCCGGGCCGTAGTATGTTGGCGTGGGGGTGTTGGCTGGTATGCAGACTGATATCCCGGCCACGAGGTGGCCGATCAGCCGTTTGGCGCTCGAGTCTGTATTCCTCGGCTGCCAGGACTTCAGTCCATCTATCTGTGAGCAGGTCTTGATGAGCTTGGAGTTGCTGCTGCTTCTTTTTCAGGCTCCTCGCAATGGCTATAAGCTGGCGCTTGAAGCGCTCCTACTCTACGGATCCTCGAGCACGCCCGAACTCGTCGTCGCCGAGGCTAATCTCGTCTTCGGAGGGGGGCATGTAGCTGTCCTCCTCCGGGTATACGTCCGTCGCCTGTTCGTCTGGGCTGACTTGCTCATCTTCCTGTTCGGCCTGCTCGAAGGCGGGCTGATCCGGGTTGTATTCTTCTTCGGCGCCATTCGGATTGTTTTCGTCTTCTGGGCCGGTATTGCTGTGGTGGGCTTGGAGTGGCGCCGACGATGCCCGTTCTTTGCTTTTTTCCCTGAGGTTTTATCCTCTGTTGCCTCATCGCCATTTGTTTCCTTCGAAGTGTCCACCATGTATATATCATAGGAAGAGGTGGCTGTCCACCGCCCAGTGAGAGGTGGCTGTCCACCGCCCAGTACCTCGGTTAAATCATTGACCGTGGCAATGAAGTGGGTGGTGGGTGGGCAACGAATTCCTTCATCGCCTGCCTCCCACTCAAGCCGGACATAGTTCGGCGAAGAGCCTCCTGACAAAGAGAGAGACTTTAACGAGTCCAGCATGTCGCCAAAGGGCAAGTGCTGGAAGATGTCCCCCGCGGTGAACTCCATTACCGGAGCCCAACCTGGCTCGACAGGCTCGGGAGTGCGCGGACTGGAACCAACGTCCGGATACGAATCCGGGGGTCCGGAGTCACAGGTCACCGCAGAGGTAAGACCCGTGTTCGCTCCACCGCCGATGAGTGTGCGACCTGCGGGGCGGGGTTCATCCCTCCGTCATTAGGCAGTGCAGCCTGTTCTAGATCTAAGTCCGGGGATACTACGGGGGTGATACCCCAAGCTTCGTCCGACGGCAGGTCTAAGTCGTGCTCGTCGTGACTGTCCGGTGCTCCTGGCATAGGCCTGAATCCGTCGAAGATCAAGTCTCTGCGAATGTCCGCCGTGTAGTTCAGGTTTCCGAACCTGATCCGTGGCTGTGGCGAAGTTGTCGATCTGCTCCGGATGGCCTGCGAAGTTGGCCTGCATGGCGAAACCGCCGAACACGAAGATCTGTCTAGGAAGAAAGGTCTCACCCGGGATCGTGTTGTTGACGATGATCGGAGGAGCCATCGAGCCCTCAGAGCGGCGACACGCAGGAACTCTCAATGAAAGCACCAATGTCGGTGTCAAACCGGTGGATCTCGGGTAGGGGTCCCAATCATGCGTCTAGGCTGATGGTAACAGGAAGCAAGGGACACAGATGTTTACCTGTGTTCGGGCCCTCTCGATGGAGGTAAAACCCTACTTCCTGCTTGATTAATATTGAAGATATGGGTAGTACAAGAGTAGATCTACCACGAGATCGAAGAGGCTAAACCCTAGAAGCTAGCCTATGATGGTATGATTGTAATTGTGATTGGCCTTCTAAGGACCAACCTCTCCGGTTTATATAGACACCGGAGAGGGCTAGGGTTTACATGGAGTCGGTTACAAGGAAGGAAATATAATATCCGGATCACCAAGCTTGCCTTCCACGCCAAGGAAAGTCCCATCCGGACATGGGTCGAAGTCTTGAGTCTTGTATCTTCATGCTTCAATAGTCCGGACGTTGTATACAGTCCGGCTGTCCGGAGACCCCCTAATCCAGGAATCCCTCACAGGCCTCAGGTCCAGAAGCCTAAACCACGGTTGCCAAGATTTCTAGGTAATGCATCTTCATCCGGATCGTTCAATGTTAATGGCTTCAAGGCACACAACACCTTATTTGATAGTTCCAAGAACCCATACGCCAAGCCAAGGATATCAGCTGATCGGTTCTGGAGTTATCAGCAGCGCAGTTACTATTCATGTATATTATACAATCAAGGGCACGTTTTTTCCCGTATGCGTCTAGACTGCGAAGCCATTGCTGGCCTGTCCTGCTTGGAAGAAGCCCTTGGTTGCTTCAGAGATGCTGGCCTTCTACAGTTTGTGACCGATAAAGAGCATTGGAACGAAGAGCTTCTATTACAATTCTATGCAACTCTTCGCATTCGCGGCTACAACAGGGATCCGAAGACTTGGGTCCTTGAGTGGATGATAGGCAATGTACACCATGAAGCCGAAGCTCTTGATATTATTGAGCTTACTGCCTTGCCCACTCTAGGTGAACTCTATGAACCTGGTTGTCACCTTCACCGCAATGCATTGGAGAGCATCTTCAAGAAACCTGAGCCAAATATGAGCCAAATGTTGAGCATGATGAAGCCACTGCCTCAAGATGCTGAATACCCAACCAAATTCTTTGTTGGAGACCTGGAGTATCTGCCCTGCACTATTTATCATATCATCAGGCGAACTCTATGGCGTGTCAAAGGACATTCTCCAGCAGCGAAGCTTGAAGGAGCAATGAAAACACTGGTTTTCTATATCTTCAATGGCATCAGCTTCAATGCTCAGGACTTCTTCATCAGGCAACTGGCTGCATCTGGCTCTGATCTCTTTGGTTTTAAGTTTTATGCTCCATGGGTAATGCGCCTCATCAAGCTTCACTCTGCTATCAACTATCAGCCTTCTGCGCGCAATCATCTCATATTCTTGCCAGAGGTTGAAATGTCCGTCGAAGCCATATACCCAGAGCCTGCCAAGGAGCCTATATATCTTCACAGCGCCGACCATCAAAGCTTCATACAACCTATTGAAGGAGTTCTTGCTGCAACTCGTGTTTATCCTTTGGCTGGCAATACACATGCACCTCATCGTGCCCATACTGAAGCCACTGAAACCACTATTGTGCAAAGGCCTCAGAAGCAATCTTGTGTTCTCAATGACCGAGAGCTTCTCGTCCCCCTGCATCAGAAATAGGACAAGCATCATGACTGGCTGAAATGTTAGATGCAAAGCCTCTTGGTGGATGTTTATCGCATTCGCAATCTTGCCACCAAGAATGCTTTTGTCACTCATGAAACCTGTCGGCGGTCATGGAAAAGTCTGACATTGCTGAGCTCTGAAGATGATCTTCAACAAGATGGCTTCACTGAGAGATTCAAGTTTGATTCCACTCCTCCCAGGAACGTTGTCTTGCATCGGACTCCCTCACTTGAAGACTCTGAGTACTCCTCCTCAGCGGCAACCGTCAATGCCAGAGTCATTGATGACGAAGACGATGCTACTTCACCAACTACAACTTCGCCTCGTATCGACACTTCGCCAAGTTCTTGTGCACCACCGGACCTCAACGACGACCCTGCAGCTTCACCTACTCCTCATGGGGACGAGTATACTCTCTATGTCTTCAAACCTTTTTGGTCCTTACTGACAAAAGGGGGAGAAGCATATGAGTTGATAGTCTTCAAGCGGGTCCATATGGGTGGTTGCTTTATATTTTGCCAAGTGCTTACAACTCTCATTTTGATACATTGGGTTCTTTGAGTTGTAACAATTAACTTTGATGGTCGTCTGCTACCTTTTCTGTCAACTATGTGATGCGATGATAAATTCCGCATGTGCGACGATAAATTTCGCACGAAGTCATTTCGCAGACGTCCATTTTTCATTATGCATGTCATTATATTAGTTATATCTTTTCATGCATGGTGGATTGTCTTCTTAAGTTGAAGAGGATCTCCACAAGTACAACCTGCCATGTGCATTTGCATTCAAACACAAAATACTTAAATGCACATCTTCAGGGGGAGCCTTTTGCTACTTATGAAGACAATACCTTAGTCCTTACAGTTTCACATACTTTTATCCCCGTTGAAAACTTCAACCAGTTTGTCATCAATCACCAAAAAGGGGGAGATTGTAAGTGCATCTAGTGCCAACCCTAGTTGGTTTTGGAGTATTGACGACAAACCTGGTTGAGGGATTAATGTGTTTGTGCGAATTGCAGGATAACGCAAGTAGTAGTCCCTCACTGATTCGGTTTATCTACCGGAGATGACCCCAAAAAATGTGTGAAGACATTGAAGACAATGGTGGTATGTGAAGATAATCACAACGAAGATTATGACTCGAGAAGACATTCACGTGAAGACTATGGAGTGCGAAGACATAGCTGTTTTGTAGTTTCCTTTTCTTCCTTGTTGAGTCATAGGAACCACCGTACTGTTAAGTGGGGTTCAAGTGAACAAAGTCAGAGTGACTGAAGTGATGCTCAACCAAATCCTAAGTCTTCGAGCGAAGACAATGAGAGCAAATCTTATCCAGAGCTGGATGAGTCAGCTTTACTTGTATCCCAAGTTAAGCTGCCACGTGTGTTTGAAATCTTACCATTGGAACACGTGTTAGTTCCTTAGTGACCCAGGGTCATTTCGGACAAATTAGGTCAGGTTGCCTAGTGGCTATAAATAGCCCACCCCCTACACCATAAATTGGTGGCTGCTCAGAGTTAGTGCACGGCTTTTGTCGTTTGAGAGCAACCCACCTCGAAGCCTTTGAGAGAGAAATCCTTACGAGGACAAAGCCCAAAACACCCAGAGCCAAAGAGTGTTAAGCATCACTGAAGTCTTTCTGTCTGCGTGACCTGAAGACTTGTTACACTTGAGGACAATGAATCCTCCAGTCGGTTAGGTGTCGCGTTCTAAGCATCCAAGAGTCATTGTGGATCGCCGGTGAACGAAGTCTGTGAAGGTTTGGAAGTCTACCTTGAAGACTTACCAGAGTGATTGGGCGAGGACTAAGTGTCCTTAGCTCAAGGGGAATAAGGTGAAGACGCGGTCTTCTGAGTTAAATCCCAGCCTCCCTAACCAGACGTACAGTTGTCACAGCAACAGGAACTGGTCCAACTAATCCTTTGTCTTCACCAAGCAACCGGTTCTATCTCCTCCTTCACTTATATACATTTTGCCTTCATGAAGTCATTTGCATGCTTGTCTTAATTGTTTGACTTCACTGTGTGATGACTATTGTTGTTTGGCTTCATTCATTCTTCCATCTTGATCCATACTACCTAGCTGCTAATTGTCTTCTTGCTTTAGCTTCATTACTTGCTTGACTATGGCTTGTGTAGTGTAGTCTACCTTCCGCTGCATGTCAATAGGTTCATTTCTATTGTTTGTCTTCAAATCTCCCATGTTTTGAAGACTCTCATAAAAATCGCCTATTCACCCCACTCTAGTCGATAACTAGCACTTTCACCACACGAATTGATAAACTTGAGGATATTATTACCAATTTAGGGTCTGCCTTTTCTTCCATGAGAAAATACTCCAAATCCTCCTACTACTAAAGTTGCCAAATTTATGTATGTTCCTAAAAATAAAGGTGAATCTTCTAGTAAGGAAAATGTGGATCTGAAATCAATAAGTGTTCACCCCAACTTTTTCGCTATCATTAAGGAACCTTTTGCTACAAATGAATTTCTTGATTTCTTACCTAGGAGTCTGATCATTAATAAAAAGAAGGAAACTCCTAAGGGTTATAAGTGTTGTATTGAAGAATTGCCTACCAAAGATGATAATACCTAGATCTATTTTTGTTTTTATGCCTAGCTAGGGGCGTTAAACGATAGCGCTTGTTGGGAGGCAACCCAATTTTAGTTTTGTTTCTTGCTTTTTTTATTCCTGTTTAGTAATAAATAATTCATCTAGCTTCTATTTAGATGAGGTTTTATGTTTTAGTTAGTGTTTGTGCCAAGTAGAACCTTTGGGAAGCCTTGGGTGAAGTCTTTGCGATCTTGCTGTAAAAAAATAGAAACTTTTGCGCTCACGAGATTAGATGCCAGTTTTTACTGGAGAGTGTTTTTAGGTTGATTCTTTTGACAGTTGATTAATAGAAAAATTCCTCACGTACACCAGTTTATTTCAGAATTTTTGGAGTTACAGAAGTATACGTTTGATACAGATTCCTACGGACTTTTCTGTTTTTGACAGATTCTGTTTTTCGTGTGTTGTTTGCTTATTTTGATGAATCTATGGCTAGTATCGGGGGGTATGAACCATAGAGAAGTGGAATACAGTAGGTTTAACACCAATATAAATAAAGAATCAGTTCATCACAGTAACTTAAGGGTGTGGTTTGTTTTCTTATACTAACGGAGCTCATGAGATTTTCTGTTGAGTTTTGTGTTGTGAAGTTTTCAAGTTTTTGGGTAAAGATTTGATGGATTTTGGAATAAGGAGTGGCAAGAGCCTAAGCTTGGGGATGACCAAGGCACCCCAAGGTAAAATTCAAGGACAACCAAAGCCTAAGCTTGGGGATGCCCGGAAGGCATCCCCTCTTCGCCTTTCGCCCATCGGTAACTTTACTTGAGGCTATATTTTTATTCACCACATGATATGTGTTTTGCTTGGAGCGTCTTGTATGATTTGATTCTTTGCTTGTTAGTTTACCACAATCATACTTGCTGTACACACTTTTTGGATAGACACACATGAATCGGAATTTATTAGAATACTCTATGTGCTTCACTTATGCCTTTTGAGCTAGATAATTTTGCTCTAATGCTTCACTTATATCTCTTAGAGCATGGTGGTGGTTTTGTTTTATAGAAATTATTGACCTCTCATGCTTCACTTATATTATTTTGAGAGTCCTTTAGAACAGCATGGTAGTTTGCTTTGGCTATAAAATTAGTCCTAATATGGCAGGCATCCAAGATGGGTATGATAAAAAGTTTCATATAGAACGCATTGAATACTATGAGAAGTTTGATACTTGATGGTTGTTTTGAGATATGAAGATGGTAATATTAGAGTCATGCTAGTTGAGTAGTTGTGAATTTGAGAAATACTTGTGTTGAAGTTTGCAAGTCCCGTAGCATGCACGTATGGTAACCGTTATGTGACAAATTTGAAACATGAGGTGTTCTTTGATTGTCATCCTTATGAGTGGCGGTCGGGGACGAGCGATGGTCTTTTCCTACCAATATATCCCCTAGGAGCATGCGCGTAATGCTTGGTTTTAGATGACTTGTAGATTTTTGCAATAAGTATGTGAGTTCTTTATGACTAAGGTTGAGCCCATGGATTATACGCACTCTCACCTTTCCATCATTGCTAGCCTCTTCGGTACCGTGCATTGCCCTTTCTCACCTTGAGAGTTGGTGCAAACTTCGCCGGTGCATCCAACCGTCGTGATATGATATGCTCTATCACACATAAACCTCCTTATATCTTCCTCAAAACAGCCACCATACCTACCTATTATGGCATTTTCATAGCCATTCCGAGATATATTGCCATGCAACATTCTACCGTTTCATTTATTATGACACGCTTCATCATTGTCATATTGACTTTCATGATCATGTAGTTGACACCGTATTTGTGGCAAAGACACCATGCATAAATTTCATACATGTCACTCTTGATTCATTGCCCATCCCGGTACACCGCCGGAAGCACTCATATAGAGTCATATTTTGTTCTAGTATGGAGTTGTAATAATTGAGTTGTAAATAAATAGAAGTGTGATGATCATCATTAATAGAGCATTGTCCCGTTAAAAAAGGCCAAATAAAAAAGGAAAGGCCAAAAATAGGAAAAAAAGAAAGGCCAAATAAAAAAAGGAAAGACCAAAAAAAAGGAAAAAAAAAGAAAGGCCAAATAAAAACAAAGGTCCAAAAAAGGGAAAAGAAGGGACAATGCTACTATCCTTTTTCCACACTTGTGCTTCAAAGTAGCACCATGATCTTTATGATAGAGAGTCTCTTATTTTGTCACTTTCATATACTAGTGGGAATTTTTCATTGTCGAACTTGGCTTGTATATTCCAACAATGGGCTTCCTCAAATGCCCTAGGTCTTCGTGATCAAGCAAGTTGGATGCACACCCACTTAGTTTATTTTGTTGAGCTTTCATACATTTATAGCTCTAGTGCATCCATTGCATGGCAATCCCTACTCCTTGCATTGACATCAATTGATGGGCATCTCCCTAGCCCGTTGATTAGCCGTGTCAATGTGAGACTTTATCCTTTTTTGTCTTCTCCACACAACCCCCATCATTATATTCTATTCCAACCAAAGTGCTATGTCCATGGCTCACGCTCATGTATTGCGTGAAAGTTGAAAAATGTTTGAGAATTCTAAAGTATGAAACAATTGCTTGGCTTGTCATCGGGGTTGTGAATGATGAGAGCATTTTTGTGTGACGAAAATGAAGCATGACCAAACTATATGATTTTGTAGGGATAAGCTTTCTTTTTCCATGTTATTTTGAGAAGACATAATTGCTTAGTTAGTATGCTTGAAGTATTATTATTTTTATGTCAATATAAAACTTTTATCTTGAATCTTTCATATCTGAACATTCATGCCACAATAAAGATAATTACTTTGAAAATTATGTTAGGTAGCATTCCACATCAAAAATTCTGTTTTTATCATTTACCTACTCGAGGACGAGCAGGAATTAAGCTTGGGGATGCTTGATACGTCTCCAACATATCTATAATTTTTTATTGTTCCATGCTATTATATTATGTTTTTTGGACGTTTAATGGGCTTTATTATGCACTTTTATATTATTTTTGGGACTAACCTATTAACCGAAGGCCCAGTGCAAATTGTTGTTTTCTTGCCTATTTCAGTGTTTCACAGAAAAGGAATATCAAACGGAATGAAACCTTCGCGAGGATCATTTTTGGAACAAACGCAATCCACGAGACTTGGAGTGGACGTTAAGGAAGCAACGAGGCGGCCACGAGGTAGGAGGGCACGCCCAGGGGGGTAGGCGTGCCCCCCACCGACGTGGGACCCTCGTAGGTCCACCGACTTACTTCTTTCGCCTATATATACTCATATACCCTGAAAACATCCAAGAGCACCACGAAACCCTATTTCCACCGCCGCAACCTTCTGTACCCATGAGATCCCATCTTGGGGCCTTTTCCGGCGCTCCGCCAGAGGGGGAATTGATCACGCAGGGCTTCTACATCAACACCATAGCCTCTCCGATGATGTGTGAGTAGTTTACCACAGACCTTCGGGTCCATAGTTATTAGCTAGATGGCTTCTTCTCCCTCTTTGGATCTCAATACAAAGTTCTCCTCGATCTTCTTGGAGATCTACTCGATGTAATTATTTTTGTGGTGTGTTTGTCGAGATCCGATGAATTGTGGGTTTATGATCAAGATTATCTATGAACAATATTTGATTCTTTTCTGAATTCTTATATGCATGATTTAAATATCTTTGCAAGTCTCTTCGAATTATCAGTTTGGTTTGGCCTACTAGATTGATCTTTCTTCCAATGGGAGAAGTGCTTAGCTTTGGGTTCAATCTTGCGGTGTCCTTTCCCAAAGGATGTTACAAAAGGGCAGCAAGGCACGTATTGTATTGTTGCCACCGAGGATAAAAAGATGGGGTTTATATCATATTGCTTGAGTTTATCCCTCTACATCATGTCATCTTGCCTAATGTGTTAATTTGTTCTTATGAACTTAATACTCTAGATGCATGCTGGATAGTGGTCGATATGTGGAGTAATAGTAGTAGATGCAGAATCGTTTCGGTCCACTTGTCACGGACGTGATGCCTATATACATGATCATGCCTAGATATTCTCATAACTATGCGCTTTTCTATCAATTGCTCGACGGTAATTTGTTCACCCACCGTAGAATTTGCTATCTTGAGAGAAGCCACTAGTGAAACCTATGGCCCCCGGGTCTATCTTCCATCAGATTATTTTCCTACCAATTTGCTATTTCTGCCGCCGTTTATTTTGCAATCTTTACTTTCCAATCTATACAACAAAAATACCAAAAATATTTATCTTATTATCTTTATCAGATCTCACTTTTGCAAGTAGCCGTGAAGGGATTGACAACCCCTTTATCGCGTTGGTTGCAAGGTTCTTGATTGTTTGTGCAGGTACTAGGGACTTGCGTGTAGTCTCCCACTGGATTGATACCTTTGTTCTCACAAACTGAGGGAAATACTTACGCTACTTTGTTGCATCACCCTTTCCTCTTCAAGGGAAAACCAACGCATGCTCAAGAGGTAGAATGTGTCAAGTCCATGTATTTCTTCAATAGGAGGTAATTTTTTGACATCCTCTGCTTTAATACCTTTTTACTTCATACTTTCCTTTGCCTCTTGCATATCTTTAGGACTGAGATATGAGATACCCCTTTTCTTCGGAGTGGGTTTAAGTGGTGGTTCAGGAAGTGTCCAGTCATCATAATTTTTCAATATATTATTAAATAATTCCTCAGCTTGTCTAATAGTTCGTTCCCTAAAAACATAACTACACTGGTACAACGACGTGCTATACAAACGGTTTTTAACCCCTTTCCGCGACGGCATTCGGAACCGTCACCATGTGAGTGTGGGCGATAGGGGGGGTCCTTCCCACACGACCCAGAAACCGTTGGGGATAGGCCCTCCTGGGACACAGTCTGGGGCCGTGTGCGATCGGGCGAGGCATCGAAACCCAATCATTTCCATAGGTATGTTCATCCCATACGGTGAATCCCAGAAAATCATTTCTGTAGGTATGTACATCCCACACGGTGAATCCTGTAAAATCATTTACAGAGGTATGTACATCCCACACGGTGAATCCTAGAAAAACATTTCCGTAGGTATGTATATCACACACAGTTCTTTGTGTGGAAACGTTTGTGCAAGGTGGCCTAACGCAAACAGTTCACTGCAGGAAGCCGTGTGTGATTGTTAGTTGATCAAACACGCCTACTTTCTAGAAACCGTGCGGGTTGTTTGAGTTCATCGCCCATGTTGCAGTCTGAGTAACGTCTGCAATAGAAAACCCCAATAAGCAGGGTAATTAGCCTATTATTGATAATCCATGTACTAATCAAACTGATATTTCTTATAAAACATGCCAGATATTTCATATCCGTATAAAAGCAACCAGGATTTCATAATCGTATTACATCAGATAGCTTCGGCACTCAGTTACGCCATTTCACAACAACACCAAGTTTCACATGCAGCATCAAAAACCTTTGGAAAGTAGCATCATACACGGTAAATAGACATATGAATCTCATCTGGGAAACTGCAGAAGTAGAAGGCAAATATTGAGCCTTCAGTGATGTTGAATGTCCTTGCAACTTTAGGCCAGTGGCTATGGATAATTGCCCGCCCAACCTTTTTCCTCTTTAGCAAGACTTCAATATTGTACCATGGGTGTTGAATGAATACCTTCCTCGCCACTTGACCATGCAGGTGGTTTGAGAGGTAATCATCGGTGAACTACTTCGAAAAGTACTGAAAACAGAGCTATGCATAAATCGTTGTTGTAAATTTTGAAATGGCGCAAGGGGTAAAACAAGGTAAAAGAGTTGGTACCATCCTATAGTTGACGGATGTCTTCTTCATTGTGCAAACAAAGATCTTGCTGTTATTCGTCGCAAGTTTCTTCATCCTAACAATCTTCCTGATTTTCTTGAATTGACTGATATTCATGGACACCTCATTTCCCATATGCAAAATGGGTCGAACAGTGGGTCCAAGCCTCTGACAGCAGGACCTACATGTGCTAGACCAAACTGTAAGAAACCTAAATATTAGAATGATTCCTGCAACTGCACAATAATGTGCTATTAGCCAAAGGACCATGCTTGAACAAACCTCGATGGTAAACCGCAGTGTCTCCCATTGTTTCCCTGCAACACACATAAGGAAGATCTTGATCAGGTTAACTGAGAGTTGCCATACTATCGGTAGAATATGTATTGAGTACAGCCAAATTCGATTGGTGTCACATGCATAACAATACAAAATTGTACCCACATCAAATAAAAATCAAATTGCAGAACTGAACCAAATAGTAAAATGGACAGCAAAAAAAATGAACCAAAATAGTTAACTGAGCACGACATTGCAGAATAGAAACATGTACTAGAAGATAAGACAATTAACAAAACAAAGAATGCTTGAGAACAGTACTACGAATTGTAACAATTGTTGGACCAAAGTGTTAACTGAACATTAAATTTCAGAGGACCAAACTGTTAACTGAACATCAGATTGCATATTAACATCACAGAGGACAAATCACTAGAAGGCACTGGCGGTGGCCTCGAGAAAATAGCATGAACTGTATTTTAAAGTAGATAACCGCACGGCAGTGTCGACGGTGGCCTCGAAGACGAGGTGCTCCTCCAAGATCTGGTGGTCGACACGAATGGCAGCCATAGCGACCTTGTGCGCGCGTGCGGCTGCATGCTACCGTGCTCCATGTTATACTGCGTGCAAAATGGCTGTGGGCGGTGCTTAATTGGAGGAGGGGGTAGTGATTTCGGTGGAAGTTGTCGCGCCGTCGGTCGGGGCATGTGGGACGCGAAAGGAGGAGGATGGTGTGGGTGGGGTGTGGATTACCTAACCATATCGACGAGGCCGCACAACAAGAAGAAGGATCAACGGTGTGGAGGCCGCGCAGCAAGAAGAAGGGTCACCGGCGAGGAGGCGGCGCTGCAAGAAGAAGGGTCGCGGATGAAGACGCGACGCTGCAAGAAGAAGGGTCGCCGGCGAGGAGGCTGAGCTGCCAGTAAGCAGCAGTGAAGGTTTGAACTTGGAAAAGCAAGGAGGATGTGACGCCCCCAATTCAATCATACACTAATCATGCACGCAAATGTGTACGATCAAGATCAGGGACTCACGGGAAGATATCACAACACAACTCTAAAACATAAATAAGTCATACAAGCATCATAATACAAGCCAGGGGCCTCGAGGGCCCGAATACAAGTGCTCGATCATAGACGAGTCAGTGGAAGCAACAATATCCGAGTACGTACATAAGTTAAACAAGTTGCCATAAGATGGCTAGCACAAACCGGGATACATATTGAAAGAGGCGCAGGCCTCCCGCCTGAGATCCTCCTAACTACTCCACAGTCGCCGTCGGCCGGGCTGCACGTAGTAGTAGGCACCTCCGGTGTAGTAGTCGTCATCGACGGTGGCGTCTGGCTCCTGGGCACCATCGCCTGGTCGCAGCAACCGGGTAAAGAAGGGGGGGAAAGGGGGGAACAAGGCAACCATGAGTACTCATCCAAAGTACTCGCAAGCAAGGAGCTACACTACATATGCATGGATATATGTGTAAAGGGCCATATCGGACTGAATCGCTAGAATGCCGTAATAAGAGGGGATAGCTAATCCCGTCAAGACTACGCTCAGCAGCCTCCGTCTTGCAACATGTAGAAGAGAGCAGACTGAAGTCCTCCAAATAGCATCGCATAGCATAATCCTACCCGACGATCCCCTCCTTGTAACCCTGAGAGAAAGCGACCACCGGGTTATATCTGGCACTTGGAAGGGTGTGTTTTATTAAGTATCCGGTTCTAGTTGTCATAAGGTCAAGGTACAACTCCAAGTCGTCCTGTTACCGAAGATCACGGCTATTCAAATAGATTAACTTCCCTGCAGGGGTGCACCACATAACCCAACACGCTTGATCCCATTTGGCCGGACACACTTTTCTGGGTCATGCCCGGCCGCGGAAGATCAACACGTCGCAGCCCCACCTACGCCAACAGAGAGGTCAGCACGCCGGTCTAAACCTAAGCACACGAAGTGCAGGCCCATCGCCCTTAGCACACCTGCATGTTGCGCGACGCGCCGAAGCAGACCTAGCCTCTGAGCGTTCAGCCCAATCCGCGCCGCCACTCGATCGCCGACGTCACGAAGTGCTTCTGCTGATCCCTCGACGCCGGGATACCCATAACTACTCCCGTAGATGGTTAGTGCGTATAGACCAAATGGCCGACTCGGATCAAATACCAAGATCTCGTTAAGCGTGTTAAGTATCCATGAACGCCGACCAGGGCCAGGCCCACCTCTCTCCTAGGTGGTCTCAAACTGCCCAATAAACCGCCACAAAGTAACAGTCGGGGGCCGTCGGGAACCCAGGCCCACCTCTACCGGGATGGAGCCACCTGTCCTTTCAGCCCCCATCTCCGAATAGTATCACAGGTAAAGTAACAGTGTAAAGTATATAGTATATGCCCGTGATCACCTCCCAAAGTGATCACAGCCCAGTAGTATAGCATGGCAGACGGACAATAGTGTAGGGCCACTGATGGAACACTAGCATCCTATACTAAGCAAGAGGATAAGGTGTAAAGGTAACAATGAAGTAGCAAGGACAGGCTATGCGGTAGTATAGGATTAACTAAAGCAAGAACATGCTACACTACTCTAATGCAAGCGATAGAGAAGAATAGGCGATATCTGGTGATCAAGGTGGGGCTTGCACAGTTGCTCGGGCAAGAGAGAGGGGTCGTCAACTCCGTGAGTCGTCTTTGGGTAGCAATGGCCGGTCTCGGTGTCTAGCGAGAGAAGAGGGGGAAGAAACAATAAATACTTAAGCAAACAGATGCATAGCGATACATGACATGACAAGTATCGGTGCTAGGGGTGCCCTAACGCGGTATGAGGTGATACCGGTGAAGGGGGGAAACATCCGGGAAAGTATCCCCGGTGTTTCGCGTTTTCGGGCAGAGGAGCCGGAGGGGGAAAGTTGCGAGTTCGATAGGTTAGGGGGGTGTGGCGGACGAACGGGTTGCGTATCCGGAATCGTCTCGTCGTTCTGAGCAACTTTCATGTAGAAAGTATTTTCATCTGAGCTACGGTTTATTTCATATTAAATTTTAAAAGATTTAAATCGTTTGTTTCATTAATGTAATTAAATTAAATCAAAATACGTTTACATCATCGACATGATGTCGTGATCAACATTAACCGTTGACTGGGTCAACTGACGCGTGGGGTCCTTTAGTCATTGATTGTTATCCTAATTAATAGTTTTAATTAGTTTAGTTAGCTAATTAGATTAACTAACACTGGTTAATTAAGTTAATTAATTCTTTAATTAATTATTATTTTTATTATTTTTTTCTTAAAATGTTCTCAAGCGAGGCCCCCCTGGTCATAGGCACGGGGGCCTAATGGGCATGCGTGTGCGGGCGCCTGGCGCGATTGCTGGGCACCCGCCCAGGTCGACGGGAGAGGAACGGGGCGGCCTCGGCGCGGCGCCAAGCAGAGGCGAGCAAGATCGGCCGGTTGGGGCGCGGCCTCAGAGGGAGGCGACGATGTGAGGGCGCGATCGGGCGCCAACGGGCGGCGGCAGCGGCGGCCGGGAGGAGCCGCAGCCGTGAGGCTGCTGCGGGGTTGTGTAGGGAGCGTCCGGCGACGGCGGCCTATGGGCGATCGAGCTGGGCGAGGCCATGACAAAGCGGGCCTCGGTGACTGAGCAGGGGGAGGCGCTGGGCGCCGTGGCTGCCGACGACGCGCTGACGTGAGGGAATGGCGGACGGTGGCCGCACGGGAGTAGGGGAAGGAGGATAGGAGGGGGGGTTTCCTCACAGGGGAGCTGCAGGGGGAAGGCAATGGGCTCGGTGGAGCCATCGAGGGGGGAGTCGAGGACGGGGCGACGAACGAGGCGGAGGAGCTCCGGGCGACGAGCAGCAACGGCGGGTGGTCCGCGATGGGGAGGCCTTCGGCAGCGGCGGCGGGGCGATGTAGTCCAGCCGGGAGGTGGACGAAGAGGCGGGCGACGGGAGCACCGGCGACGACGGGCGGCGGCTGCGTGGGCGGGCGAGGCGGCACCGCGAGGTGGTCCTCCAGCGATGGTGACGGCAAGGGGCGACGGGTGGCTCGGTGAGGCTCATGAGCTCCAGGCGACGGTGGACGGCGACGGGCAGGCGGGCGTCGGGGTCTGACGGATCGGGCCGATCCCGATCCAGATCAGTGGGGGAGGAGAAGGGGATCGTGGGGAGTGGGGTTCGTAAGGGAGTAGTGGGGTGGACCGGCTAGGGTTGATCGCTCGGGGAGATAAGGGGAATGGGTGGGCCCCCTGGTGGCGTGGATGCCCCGTTGGGCCGAATGGCCCAGGGGGAGGGGGGCTTTGCCTTTCTTTTATTTGGTTTCTATTTTCTTTTTTTATGTTTTATTTATTTAGCTACTGTTATGTACTTAGTGTAGGTACTAAACGATTTTAGTTAAAGTTGAAACTCCTCACATAATTACCTACTGATATTTTGGGCATTGTCCGAAAGGTTTGGTGGGTTATTTGGTATTGTTTGAAAATAAGTTCACATTTTAAAAGGCATAAAAGGTGTTGTATGACCACTATAATTATTTCCAGGGGAGATTTAAAAACCCATTTAATGTTAGATCCTTCATGTTATTTACCTAGTGAATATTCGCAACCAATTTAACATTTTTGTTTTACCGGTTGAAGAAATAATAATTTGACTTTATTTTAACTTTGAATTTGAATCGGGTTTGGATCAAAGTGAGGTTTAGCAAATTAACAGCGATGACATGGCAACATTAGGAGGGGATTACTGTAGCTTAATTACCCGGGCGTCACAGAGGAACAGTGGAAATGTGGCTTTTGGTAGGAGGGATGGGGTGGGGAGATAGATATTTCCGCGGTGGCAAAAACAATTCGCTCGGTGCCGCGAGAAACTTGCGCACAAATGTGGTTCAAGCGGGGGCGGTGGACTATAGACGACGAAGCATCCTGCGTAAGCCAGACAAGACAGTGCGCCAAGATATTTTACATCGCATCCCACACGATTCTTTCTAGTAAACTGTTTGTGGTATACCTGATTTTTTAATTGTGTTTTTAAAGACAAAATGGTGTTACGGAGGGAAAGGATGGTGTTTGAATTGCCAGAACATTTACGTACAGTGAACATGCAACTAGTACATGAGTGTCGTGTTTAAATTTGGAATTATTCCGGGTTCGTTTGGCATTTTTATGCATTAATTGAGTTTCTGGGCATTTAATGTGCATAATTCAAATTTGAACTACAAGCACATGCTCCAATGCACCAAAGTTTGTTGAAACATCACATGTGTGTCTTTGGCTGAATTTATAGGTCCCATGCAAGAAATGGGAATGAAATTCAAACATCTGGGCGTCGTGGCTCGGCCGGAAAGATTGAGGAACTTGGTTTTTTAATTCCTATAAATCCAAAACACGCCTGAAAATCATGAAACTTGGCATGGTGTCATGACATGGCACCAACATGCTGCGGTATTTTTTTTGGCACAATAGGGATAAGCTTTGGTTTAAGCTTCTTGCAAACTAGAGCTTCCCTCAAGAAGGCTCCTGGTTCCGAGAGGGAACGTGTCACCTCTGTGTGTGAAACGAGATAGATACACTGCCTTCTCCCGCCTTAATTTTTTTACACTGGAAGATTAGACCAAACAGAAGTATCATGCTAAATTTTGGAATTATTCTGGTTTCGTTTGGCCTTTTTATACATTAATTGAGTTTCTACGCATTTAATGTGCATAATTAAAATTTGAACTACAAGCACATGCTCCAGTGCACCAAAGTTGGTTGAAAAATCACATGTGTGTCCTTGGACGAATTTATAGATCCCATGCAAGAAATGGAATGAAATTCAAACATCTGGGCGTTGTGGCTCGGCCGGAAAGATTGAGAAACTTGGTTTTTTAATTCCTGTAAATGCAAAAGACGCCTGAAAATCATGAAACTTGGCATGGTGTCATGACATCGCACCAACATGTTGCGGTAATTTTTTTGGCCGAATTGGGACAAGCTTTGGTGTAAGCATCTTGCAAACCGGAGCTTCCCTCAAGAAGGCTCGTGCTTCCGAGAAGGAACATGTCACCTCCGTGTGCGAAACGAGATACGTACACAGCCTTCTCCCGCCTTAATTTTTTTACACAGGTAGATTAGACCAAATAGAAGTATCGTGCTAAATTTTGGAATTATTCCGGGTTTGTCTGGCCTTTTTATACATTAATTGAGTTTCTGCGCATTTAATGTGCATAATTCAAATTTGAACTACAAGCACATGCTCCAGTGCACTAAAGTTGGTTGAAAAATCACATGTGTGTCCTTGGGTGAATTTGTCGGTCCCATGCAAGAAATGGGAATGAAATTCAAACACCTGGGCATCGTGGCTCGACCGGAAAGATTGAGAAACTTGGTTTTTTAATTCCTATAAATAGAAAACACGCCTGAAAATCATGAAACTTGGCATGGTGTCATGACATGGCACCAACATGCTGCGGTAATTTTTTTGGCCGAATTGGGACAAGCTTTGGTGTAAGCTTCTTACAAACCGGAGCTTCCCTCAAGAAGGCTCGTGGTTCCGAGAGGGAACGTGTCACCTCCGTGTGTGAAACGACATACGTACACTGCCTTCTCCCGCCTTAATTTTTTTACACAGGCAGATTAGACCAAATAGAAGTATCGTGCTAAATTTTGGAATTATTCCAGGTTCGTTTGGCCTTTTTTATACATTAATTGAGTTTCTGCGCATTTAATGTGCATAATTCAAATTTGAACTACAAGCACAGGCTCCAGTGCACTAAATTGTATGAAAAATCACATGTGTGTCCTTGGGTGAATTTATAGGTCCCATGCAAGAAATGGGAATGAAATTCAAACATCTGGGCGTCGTGGCTCAGCCGTAAAGATTGAGAAACTTGGTTTTTTAATTCCTGTAAATCCAAAACACGCCTGAAAATCATAAAACTTGGCATGGTATCATGACATGGCACCAACATGCTCTGGTAATTTTTCTGTCCGATTTGCAAAGGCGCGCACATTAACAATCAACAAAGTCATATTGGAACAAGTGCTGTCATGTTACAAATCGGAAACACAAGTATTATTGAAACCGTGGGTGTTCTACTTACCAATTACGTTCTGCCACGTGTCCCCTTCTTTTATTGGCTAGGACGTGTTGTGCGGGGTAGCTATTTGAGTATGAGAGGCATGCGACCAGACCCCTTCGCGTGCTCATCGGGAGGAGAGCCCTTTGACCACTACCTGTCGTGTATCTCCCTCCCAACGTCTCCATTAATGGCGCCCGAGCCCCTGTTCTATGGCGTGGCTATATGTCTCACTGGACTGAGATTTAAGAGAGAAAAATGAAAATCTAAAAAGAAAGTTTTGCACGGATCTTGATGTAAAATCTGACGGACCTATATAACATCGATTGCGACTTATAGCAAACATGATGAATATAAGGACGATGACAGTGGATAATAATTGTCTTACATATTTAGGAATATAATTAAAAAAGCCACATGCGGCAACGCCCGGAATACACAAGGGCAAAAGAAGAAGGAAGATAACAATCTGGCTCGCTGATCTCTACGTTGCTGCAGGCCGCGGGAACTAGTCTATGCGGCGAGCGGCGATAAGCTCTTTTTTGTCCTCAAGATGCTGCTTGAGAGCATCCACGGATTCCTCCACCAGCCTTCTGCGCTCGATGCGCAACATGGCATTCTCGTCCATAAGTTTCTCAACGATGACGCCGGTCCTCTTCAACAAGGCAGTGGTCTCCTCCTGCTGCTCCGCACTTCTGACGATCTTCGCCCTCAACAGGTTCTACCTCTTGAGCATGCATTGGTTTTCCCTTGAAGAGGAAAGGGTGATGCATCAAAGTAGCGTAAGTATTTCCCTCAGTTTTTGAGAACCAAGGTATCAATCCAGTAGGAGACTACACGCAAATCGCCTAGTACCTGCACAAAAAATCAAGAACCTTGCAACCAACGCCATAAAGGGGTTGTCAATCCCTTCACAGCCACTTGCAAAAGGGAGATTTGATAAAGATAATAAGATAAATATTTTTGGTATTCTTTTGTATAGATGGGAAAGTAAAGATTGCAAAATAAATGGCGGCAGAAATAGCTAGTTGACGGGAAACTTATATGATGTAAAATAGACCAGGGGGCCATATGTTTCACTAGTGGCTTCTCTCAAGATAGCATATCTTACGGTGGGTGAACAAATTACTGCCGAGCAATTGATAGAAAAGCACATAGTTATTAGAATATCTAGGCATGATCATAACATAGGCATCACGTCCGTGACAAGTAGACAGAAACGATTCTGCATCTACTACTATTACTCAACACATCGACCGCTATCCAGCATGCATATAGAGTATTAAGTTCATAAGAACAGAGTAACGCATTAGGCAAGATGACATGATGTAGAGGGATAAACTCAAGCAATATGATATAAACCCCATCTTTTTATCCTCGATGGAAACAATACAATACGTGTCATTTCCCTTTCTGTCACTGGGTTCGAGCACCGCAAGATTGAACCCAAATCTAAGCACTTCTCCCATTGCAAGAAAGATCAATCTAGTAGGCCAAACTAAACCGATAATTCAAAGAGACTTGCAAAGATATTAAATCATGCATAAAAGAATTCAGAGAGGAATCAAATATTGTTCATAGTTAATCTTGATCATAAACCCAAAACTCATCGGATCTCGACAAACACACCACAAAAAGAATTACATCGAATGGATCTCCAAGAAGATCGAGGAGAACTTTGTATTGAGATCAAAGAGAGAGAAGAAGCCATCTAGCTAATAACTATGGACCCGAAGGTCTGTGGTAAACTACTCACACATCATCGGAGAGGCTATGGTGTTGATGTAGAAGCCCTCCATGATCGAATCCCCCTCCGGCGGAGCACCGGAAAAGGCCCCAAGATGGGAACTCACGGGTACAGAAGGTTGCGGCGGTGGAAAAGTGGTTTCGTGGCTCCCCCAGATGTTTTCAGGGTATAAGAGTAGGTCGGTGGAGCTACGAGGGGCCCATGAGGGTGGGGGTGCGCCTACCCCCCTGGGCGCGCCCTCCTACCTCGTGGTCGCCTCATTGCTTCCTTGACGTCCACTCCAAGTCTCCTGGATTGCGTTTGTTCCAAAAAAGATCCTCGCGAAGGTTTCATTCCGTTTGGATTCCGTTTGATATTCCTTTTCGCCGAAACATTGATAGGCAAAAAAACAATTTGCACTGGGCCTTCGGTTAATATGTTAGTCCCAAAAATAATATAAAAAGGTATATTAAAGCCCATTAAACATCGAAAACAGATAATATAATAGCATGGAACAATCAAAAATTGTAGATACGTTTGAGACGTATCAAGCATCCCCAAGCTTAATTCTTGCTCATCCTCGAGTAGGTAAATGATAAAAACAGAATTTTTGATGTGGAATGCTACCTAGCATAATTTTCAATGTAATTTTCTTTATTATGGCATGAATGTTCAGATCCGAAAGATTCAAGACAAAAGTTTAATATTGACATAAAATAATAATACTTCAAGCATACTAACTAAGCAATTATGTCTTCTCAAACTAACATGGCCAAAGAAAGCTTATCCCTACAAAATCATATAGTTTGGCTATGCTTCATTTTCGTCAGACAAAAATGCTCTCATCATGCACAACCCCGATGACAAGCCAAGCAATTGTTTCATACCTTAGTATTCTCAAACTTTTTTCAACTTTCATGCTATACATGAGCGTGAGCCATGGACATAACACTATGGGTGGGATAGAATATAATGATGGGGGTTATGTGGAGAAGACAAAAAAGGATAAAGTCTCACATTGATGCGGCTAATCAACGGGCTATGGAGATGCCCATCAATTGATGTCAATGCGAGGAGTAGGGATTGCCATGCAACAGATGCACTAGAGCTATACATGTATGAAAGCTCAACAAAAGAAACTAAGTGGGTGTGCATCCAACTTGCTTGCTCACGAAGACCTTGGGCATTTGAAGAAGCCCATTGTTGGAATATACAAGCCAAGTTCTATAATGAAAAATCCCCACTAGTATATGAAAGTGACAATATAAGAGACTCTCTATCATGAAGATCATGGTGCTACTTTGAAGCACAAGTATGGAAAAAGGATAGTAGCATTGTCCCTTTTATATTTTTTTTATTTGGCCTTTTTATTTGGCCTGTCTTTTTCTTTTCTTTTTTTCGGGACAATGCTCTATTAATGATGATCATCACACTTCTATTTATTTACAACTCAAAGATTACAACTCGATACTAGAACAAAGTATGATTCTATATGAATGCCTCCGGCGGTGTACCGGGATGGGCAATGAAACAAGAGTGACATGTATGAACTTATGCATGGTGGCTTTGCCACAAATACGATGTGAACTACATGATCATGAAAGGCAATATGACAATGATGAAGCGTGTCATAATAAACAGAATGGTGGAAAGTTGCATAGCAATATATCTCGGAATGGCTATGGAAATGCCATAATAGGTAGGTATGGTGGCTGTTTTGAGGAAGATATAAGGATGTTTATGTGTGATAGAGCGTATCATATCACGGGGGTTGGATGCACCGGCGAAGTTTGCACCAACTCTCAAGGTGAGAAAGGTCAATGCACAGTACCGAAGAGACTAGCATTGATGGATAGGTGAGAGTGCGTATAATCCACGGACTCAACATTAGTCATAAAGAACTCACATACTTATTGCAAAAATCTACAAGTCATCAAAAAGCAAGCACTACGCGCATGTGTTGGGGAACGTAGTAATTTCAAAAAAATTCCTACGCACACACAAGATAATGGTGATGCATAGCAACGAGAAGGGAGAGTGTTGTCCACATACCCTCGTAGACCAAAAGCGGAAGCGTTAGCACAACGCGGTTGATGTAGTCGTACGTCTTCACGATTAGACCGATCCAAGTACCGAACGTACTGCACCTCTGAGTTCAGCACACGTTCAGCCTGATGACGTCCCGCGAACTCCGATCCAGCAGAGCTTCACGGGAGAGTTCCGAGCACAATGGCATGATGACGGTGATGATGTTGCTACCGACGTAGGGCTTCGCCTAAGCACTGCTACGATATGACCAAGGTGGAATATGGTGGAGGAGGGCACCGCATACGGCTGGAATAGATCAACAGATCAAGTTGTGTCTATGGGGTGCCCCTTGCCTCAGTATATAAAGGAGGAGAGGAGGGGAGGCCGGCCGGCCCCTATGGGAGCGCCAAGTGTGGAGTCCTACTAGGACTCCAAGTCCTAGTAGGAGTCCACTAAAGGGAAGGAGGGAAGAAGGAAGGAGAGGGAGGAGAGAAAGGAAAGGGGGCCGACCCCCTAGTCCAATACGGTTTGGGCTAGGGGGGCCGCGCGCCCTGCCTTGCCCTGCCTCCTCTCTTCCACCACTTGGCCCATGAGGCCCAATACTTCTTTCCCGTATTCCCGTATCTCCCCGGTACTTCAAAAAATACCCGAATCACTCGGAACCTTTCCGATGTCCGAATATAGTCGTCCAATATATCGATCTTTACGACTCGACCATTTAGAGACTCCTCGTCATGTCCCCGATCTCCTCTGCGACTCCGAACTACCTTCGGTACATCAAAACACATAAACTCATAATACAAATCGTCACCGAACGTTAAGCGTGCGGACCCTACGGGTTCGAGAACTATGTAGACATGACCGAGACACGTCTTCGATCAATAACCAATAGCGGAACCTGGATGCTCATATTGGCTCCCACATATTCTACGAAGATCTTTATCGGTCAAACCGCATAACAACATACGTTGTTCCCTTTGTCATCGGTATGTTACTTGCCCAAGATTCGATCGTCGGTATCTCAATACCGATTCCAATCTCGTTACCAGCAAGTCTCTTTACTCGTTCCGTAATGCATCATCCCGTAAATAACTCATTAGTCACATTGCTAGCAAGGCTTATAGTGATGTGCATTACCGAGGGGGCCCAGATACCTCTCCGATACACGGAGTGACAAATCCTAATCTTGATTCATGCCAACCCAACAAACACCTTCAGAAACACCTGTAGAGCATCTTTATAATCACCCATTTACGTTGTGACGTTTGATTGCACATAAAGTGTTCCTCCGGATATTCGGGAGTTGCACAATCTCATCTTATAATGCTACCGTCAAACTAAGCAAAATAAGATGTATAAAAGATAAACATCACATGCAATCATAGTATGTGACATGATATGGCCATCATCATCTTGTGCCTTTGATCTCCATCTCCAAAGCATCGCCATGATCTCCATCATCACCGGCATGACACCATGATCTCCATCATCTTGATCTATATCAATGTGTCGTTACATGGTCGTCTCGCCAACTATTGCTCTTGCAACTATTGCTATCGCATAGCGATAAAGTAAAGCAATTATTTGGCGCTTGCATCTTATGCAATAAAGATACAACCATAAGGCTTGTGCCAGTTGCCGATAACTTCAACAAAACATGATCATCTCATACAACAACTTATATCTCATCACGTCTTGACCATATCACATCACAACATGCCCTGCAAAAACAAGTTAGATGTCCTCTACTTTGTTGTTGCAAGTTTTATGTGGCTTCTACGGGCTGAGCAAGAACCATTCTTACCTACGCATCAAAACCACAATGATAGTTCGTCAAGTTAGTGTTGTTTTAACCTTCTCAAGGACCGGGCGTAGCCACACTCGGTTCAACTAAAGTTGGAGAAACTGACACCCGCCAGGCACCTTTGTGCAAAGCACATCGGTAGAGCCAGTCTCGCGTAAGCGTACGCCTAATGTCGGTCCGGGCCGCTTCATCCAACAATACCGTCGAACCGAAGTATGACATGTTGGTAAGCATTATGACTTATATCGCCCACAACTCACTTGTGTTCTACTCGTGCATATGACATCTACGCATAAAACCAGGCTCGGATGCCACTGTTGGTGAATGTAGTAATTTCAAAAAAATTCCTACGCACACGCAAGATCATGGTGATGCATAGCAACGAGAGGGAGAGTGTTGTCTACGTACCGTCGTAGACCGTAAGCGGAAGCGTTAGCACAATGCGGTTGAAGTAGTCGTACGTCTTCATGATTCGACCGATCAAGTACCAAACGCACGACACCTCCCAGTTCAGCACACGTTCAGCTCGATGATGTCCCTCGAACTCCGATCTAGCCGAGCTTTGAGGGAGAGTTCCGTCAGCACGACGGCGTGGTGACGATGATGATGTTCTACCGACGCAGGGCTTCGCCTAAGCACCGCTACGATATTATCGAGGTGGACTATGGTGGAGAGGGCACGCACATGGCTAAAAGATCCAAGAGATCAATTGTTGTGTTCGTGGGGTGCCCCCTGTCCCCGTGATATAAAGGAGCAAGGGGAGGCGGCCGCCAAGGAGGAGGGCGCTCCAAGGGTGGAGTCCTACTCCCACCGGGAGTAGGACTCCTCCTTTCCTTGTGGGAGTAGGAGAAGGGAAGGGAGAAGGAGTAGGAAGGAAGGGGCCCCCTTCCCTAGTCCACCCGGACTAGTCCATGGGGAGGGGTGCGGCCACCCTTTGGGGCCTTTCTCTCCTTTCCCGTATGGCTCATTAAGGCCCAATACGAATTCCCGTAACTCTTCGGTACTACGAAAAATACCCGAATCACTCGGAACCTTTCCGATGTCCTAATATAGTCGTCCAATATATCGATCTTTACATCTCGACCATTTCGAGACTCCTCGTCATGTCCCCGATCTTATCCGGGACTTCGAACTCCTTCGGTACATCAAAACATATAAACTCATAATATAAGTGTCATCGTAACGTTAAGTGTGTGGAGCCTACGGGTTCGAGAATAATGTAGACATGACGGAGACACGTCTCCGGTCAATAACCAATAGCGGAACCTGGATGCTCATATTGGCTCCCACATATTCTACGAAGATCTTTATCGGTCAAACCGCATAACAACATACGTTATTCTCTTGGTCATCGGTATGTTACTTGCCCGAGATTCCATCGTCGGTATCTCAATACCTAGTTCAATCTCGTTACCGGCAAGTCTCTTTACTCGTTCCGTAATACATCATCCCGCAACTAACTCATTAGTTGCAGTGCTTGCAAGGCTTATAGTGATGTGCATTACAGAGTGGGCCTAGAGATACCTCTCCGACAATCGGAGTGACAAATCCTAATCTCAAAATACGCCAACCCAACAAGTACCTTCGGAGACACCTGTAGAGCACCTTTATAATCACCCGATTCGTTGTGACGTTTGGTAGCACACAAAGTGTTCCTCCGGTAAACGAGAGTTGCATAATCTCATAGTCATAGGAACATGTATAAGTCATGAAGAAAGCAATAGCAACATACTAAACGATCGAGTGCTAAGCTAACGAAATGGGTCAAGTCAATCACATCATTCTCCTAATGATGTGATCCCATTAATCAAATGACAACTCATGTCAATGGCTAGGAAACTTAACCATCTTTGATCAACGAGCTAGTCAAGTAGAGGCATACTAGTGACACTCTATTTGTCTATATATTCACACATGTATTATGTTTCCGGTTAATACAATTCTAGCATGAATAATAAATATTTATCATGATATAAGGAAATAAATAATAACTTTATTATTGCCTCTAGGGCATATTTCCTTCAGTCTCCCACTTGCACTAGAGTCAATAATCTAGATCACACCGCCATGTGATTTAACATCAATAGTTTACATCACCATGTGATTAACACTCATAGTTCACATCGTCATGTGACCAACACCCAAAGGGTTTACTAGAGTCAATAATCTAGTTCACATCGCTATGTGATTAACACCCAAAGAGTACTAAGGTGTGATCATGTTTTGCTTGTGAGATAATTTTAGTCAACGGGTCTGTCACATTCAGATCCGTAAGTATTTTGCAAATTTCTATGTCTACAATGCTCTGCACTGAGCTACTCTAGCTAATTGCTCCCACTTTCAATATGTATCTAGACCGAGACTTAGAGTCATCTAGATCAGTCTCAAAACTTGCGTCGACGTAACCCTTTACGATGAACCTTTTGTCACTTCCATAATCGAGAAACATATCCTTATTCCACTAAGGCTAATTTTGACCGCTGTCCATTGATCTACTCCTAGATCACTATCACACTCCCTTGCCAAACTTAGTGTAGGGTATACAATAGATCTGGTACACAGCATGGCATACTTTATAGATCCTATGGCCAAGGCATAGGGAATGACTTCCATTCTCTTTCTATCTTCTGCCATGGTCGGGCTTTGAGTCTTACTCAATTTCACACCTTGTAACACAGGCAAGAAATCTTTCTTTGACTGTTCCATTTTGAACTACTTCAAAATCTTGTCAAGGTATGTACTCATTGAAAAAACTTATCAACTGTCTTGATCTATCTCTATGGATCTTGATGCTCAATATGTAAGCAGCTTCTCCGAGGTTTTTTTTTTTTGAAAAACTCCTTTCAAACACTCCTTTATGCTTTGCAGAATAATTCTACATTATTTCCATCAACAATATGTCATTCACATATACTTATCAGAAATGTTGTAGTGCTCCCACTCACTTTCTTGTAAATACAGGCTTTACCGCAAGTCTCAGATAAAACTATATCCGATTGATCAACTTATCAAAGCGTATATTCCAACTCCGAGATGCTTGCACCAGTCCATAGATGGATCATTTGGAGCTTGCATATTTTGTTAGCACCTTTAGGATTGACAAAACCTTCTGGTTGCATCATATACAACTCTTCTTTAATAAATCCATTAAGGAATGCAGTTTTGTTTATCCATTTGCCAGATTTCATAAAATGCGGCAACTGCTAACATGATTCGGACAGACTTAAGCATAGATACGAGTGAGAAACTTTCATCGTAGTCAACACCTTGAACTTGTCGAAAACCTTTTTGCAACAATTCTAGCTTTGTAGATAGTAACACTACTATCAGTGTCCGTCTTCCTCTTGAAGATCCATTTAATCTCAATGGCTCGCCGATCATTGGGCAAGTCAATCAAAGTCCATACTTTGTTCTCATACATGGATCTCATCTCAGTTTCATGGCCTCAAGCCATTTCGCGGAATCTGGGCTCATCATCGCTTCCTCATAGTTCGTAGGTTCATCATGGTCAAGTAACATGACCTCCAGAACAGGATTACCGTACCACTCTGGTGCGGATCTCACTCTGGTTGACCTATGAGGTATGGTAGTAACTTGATCTGAAGTTACATGATCATCATCATTAGCTTCATCACTAATTGGTGTAGGAGTCACAGGAACAAATTTTTGTGATGAACTACTTTCCAATAAGGGAGCAGGTACATTTACCTCATCAAGTTCTACTTTCTTCCCACTCACTTCTTTTGAGAGAAACTCCTTCTCTAGAAAGGATCCATTCTTAGCAACAAATGTCTTACCATCGGATCTGTGACAGAAGGTGTAACCAATAGTCTCCTTTGGGTATCCTATGAAGACACATTTCTCCGATTTGGGTTCAAGCTTATCATGTTGAAACTTTTTCACATAAGCATCGCAACCCCAAACTTTAAGAAACGACAACTTTGGTTTCTTGCCAAACCGCAGTTCATAAGGTGTCATCTCAACGGATTTAGATGGTGCCCTATTTAACGTGAATGCAGCTGTCTCTAATGCATAACCCCAAAACGATAGTGGTAGATTGGTAAGAGACATCATAGATCGCACCATATCTAATAAAGTACGGTTATGACGTTCGAACACACCATTACACTGTGGTGTTCCAGGTGGCATGAGTAGTGAAACTATTTCACATTGTTTTAACTGAAGGCCAAACTCGTAACTCAAATATTTTACCTCTGCGATCATATCGTAGAAACTTTTATTTTCTTGTTACGATGGTTCTCCACTTCACTCTGAAATTCTTTGAACTTTTCAAATGTTTCAAACTTGTGTTTCATCAAGTAGATATACCCATATCTGCTCAAATCATCTGTGAAGGTTAGAAAATAACGATACTTGCCGTAAGCCTTAACACTCATCGGACCGCATACATCAGTATGTATTATTTCCAATAAGTCAGTTGCTCGGTCCATTGTTCCGGAGAATGGAGTCTTAGTCATCTTGCCCATGAGGCATGGTTCGCAAGCATCAAGTGATTCATAATCAAGTGATTCCAAAAGTCCATCAACATGGAGTTTCTTCATGCGCTTTACACCAATATGACCTAAACGGCAATGCCACAAATAAGTTGCACTATCATTATTAACTTTGCATCTTTGGCTTCAATATTATGAAAATGTGTATCACCACGATCAAGATCCAACAAACCATTTTCATTGGGTGTATGACCATAGAAGGTTTTATTCATGTAAACAGAACAACAATTATTCTCTAACTTACATGAATAATCATATTGCAATAAACATGATTCAATCATATTCATGCTCAATGCAAACACTAAATAACATTTATTTTAGGTTCAACACTAATCCCGAAAGTATAGGGAGTGTGCGATGATGATCATATCAATCTTGGAACCACCTCCAATACACATCGTCACTTCACCCTTAACTAGTCTCTATTCATTCTGCAACTCCCGTTTCGAGTTACTACTCTTAGCAACTGAACCAGTATCAAATACCGAAGGGTTTCTATAAACACTTGTAAAGTACACATCAATAACATGTATATCAAATATAGCTTTGTTCACTTTGCCATCCTGATTATCCACCAAATACTTGGGGCAGTTCCGCTTCCAAAGGACCAGTCCCTTTGCGAGAAGCACTTAGTCTCGTGCTTAGGTCCAGACTTGGGCTTCTTCACTTGAGCAGCAACTTGCTTGATGTTCTTCTTTGAAGTTCCCCTTCTTCTCTTTGCCCTTTTTCTTGAAACTAGTGGTCTTGTCAACCATCAACACTTGATGCTTTTCTTGATTTCTACCTTTGTTGATTTCATCATCATAAAAAGCTCGGGAATTGTTTTCGTCATCCCTTGCATACTATAGTTCATCACGAAGTTCTACTATGAATTTGTTGGAGACTTCATATCTCTCAACTCGGGTATTTGCTTGAAATATTAACTTCAACTCCTGGAACATCTCATATGGTCCATGACGTTCAAAAACGTCTTTGAAGTCCCGATTCTAAGCCATTAAGCATGGTGCACTAAACTATCAAGTAGTCATCATATTGAGCTAGCCAAACGTTCATGTCGGATTTCGGGTTCCGGCAGACCCTTGAGGTTCGAACACTGGGGTGCGCGCGGAATCTCGCCCTCTACCTTCCTGCACCCCGCCGCCTCGCTAGGATCTAAACTACGAAAGGAACAACACAAGAGACACAGGGTTTATACTAGTTCGGGCCACCATTGTGGTGTAATACCCTACTCTAGTTTGTGGTGTGGTGGATTGCCTCTTGGGCTGATGGTGATGAGCAATACAAAGAAGAACAACCTCGCGAGGGTCTGTTCTTGGCTGGTGCGATGAACTGCTAGGGGGAGTTCAGTCGCCTCTCTCTATCTCTCTCGTTCCTTCTCTTGCTATCTTTCTCCCTCTCCTACCCTGTGGGTGGCTAGTCCTATTTATAGGCAGAGGCCCTGGGCCTCTTCCCAAATATTGAGCGGGAAGGGCGACAACAATTGGCCATTTTGAAGGGGAACATATGGTACACTTATCCTGACTAAAGTTGGTCCTCGCCTGTCAAAGGCTCTGGTGGTGACGCTGGCCTGGGCTCCACAATGACTTCCTTCCTGCCGTTGGACTGGTCTTGGTCTCGTTGCACCAAAATGGACGCCTTTGCTTGATGCTCTCGCCTGCGCTGGCTCCCTTTGCACCAAAGAGGAAAGGAGGACACTGCGCGGGCTGGCGCCCGCCTAGCGCCCTTGGTCATCATGGCCTGCATCATGGGCACCTCGTGAGGTACCCCGCCTTGATTTCTCCGCCTCCTCGCGAGCCGGCCTGATGAGGTCGTGCCTGAGGAAGCTCCCTGTCGTCCGCCCCGCGAGGCTTGGCCCCTCGCGAGGGTCTTGAGCTCGTGTCGATGAAGATGGGCCGTGATGGGCCCCCCTTTGAGCCACGCCGCAGGCCGCAGGCAGGCAAGTCTGGGGACCCCCGTTCCCAGAACGCCGACAGTTCATAACGTCTGCATCTGCTCCTGCAATAGGTCTGTCACCTAGCGGTGCATCAAGGACATAATTCTTCTGTGCAGAAATGACGATAAACCTTAGATCACGGATCCAATCCACATCATTGCTACTAACATCTTTTAACTTAGTTTTCTCTAGGAACATATAAAATTAAACGGGGAGCAACATCGTGAGCCATTGATCTACAACATAGATATGCTAATACTACTAGGACTAAGTTCATGATAAATTAAAGTTCAATTAATCATATTACTTAAGAACTCCCACTTAGATAGACATCCCTCTAATCTTCTAAGTGATCACGTGATCCATATCAACTAAACCATGTCCGATCATCACGTGAGATGGAGTAGTTTCAATGGTGAACATCACTATGTTGATCATATCTACTATATGATTCACGCTCGACCTTTCGGTCTCAGTGTTCCGAGGCCATATCTGTCATATGCTAGGCTCGTCAAGTTTAACCTGAGTATTCCGTGTGTGCAACTGTTTTGCGCCTGTTGTATTTGAACGTAGAGCCGATCACACCCGATCATCACGTGGTGTCTCAGCACGAAGAACTTTCGCAACGGTGCATACTCAGGGAGAACACTTATACCTTGATAATTTAGTGAGAGATCATCTTATAAAGCTACCGCAAACTAAGCAAAATAAGATGTATAAAAGATAAACATCACATGCAATCAAAATACGTGACGTGATATGGCCATCATCATCTTGTGCCTTTGATCTCCATCTCCAAAGCATCGTCATGATCTCCATCGTCACCGGCATGACACCATGATCTCCATCATCTTGATCTATATCAATGTGTCGTTACATGGTCGTCTCGCCAACTATTGCTCTTGCAACTATTGTTATCGCATAGTGATAAAGTAAAGCAATTATTTGGCGCTTGCATTTTATGCAATAAAGAGACAACCATAAGGCTTCTGCCAGTTGCCGATAACTTCAACAAAACATGATCATCTCATACAACAACTTATATCTCATCACGTGTTGACCATATCACATCACAACATGCCCTACAAAAACAAGTTAGATGTCCTCTACTTTGTTGTTGCACGTTTTACGTGGCTGCTACAGGCTGAGCAAGAACCATTCTTACCTACGCATCAAAACCACAACGATAGTTCGTCAAGTTAGTGTAGTTTTAACCTTCTCAAGGACCGGGCGTAGCCACACTCGGTTCAACTAAAGTTTGAGAAACTGACAACCGCCAGCCACCTTTGTGCAAAGCACGTCGGTAGAACCAGTCTCGCGTAAGCCGTCTGGCATGTCGGTCCGCCGCTTCATCCAACAATACCGCCGAACCAAAGTATGACATGTTGGTAAGCATTATGACTTATATCGCCCACAACTCACTTGTGTTCTACTCGTGCATATGACATCTACGCATAAAACCAGGCTCGGATGCCACTGTTGGTGAACGTAGTAATTTCAAAAAAATTCCTTCGCACACGCAAGATCATGGTGATGCATAGCAACGAGAGGGGAGAGTGTTGTCTATGTACCCTCGTAGACCATAAGCGGAAGCGTCAGCACAATGCGGTTGATGTAGTCGTACGTCTTCACGATTCGACCGATCAAGTACCGAACGCACGACACCTCCGAGTTCAGCACACGTTCAGCTCGATGACGTCCCTCGAACTCCGATCCAGTCGAGCTTTGAGGGAGAGTTCCGTCAGCACGATGGCCTGGTGACGATGATGATGTTCTACCGACGTAGGGCTTTGCCTAAGCACTGCTACGATATTATCGAGGTGGACTATGGTGGAGAGGGGCACCGCACACGGCTAAAAGATCCAAGAGATCAATTGTTGTGTCTATGGGGTGCCCCCTGCCCCCGTATACAAAGGAGCAAGGGGAGGCGGCCGGCCAAGGAGGAGGGCGCGCCAAGGGTGGAGTCCTACTCCCACCGGTAGTAGGACTCCTCCTTTCCTTGTGGGAGTAGGAGAAGGGAAGGGAGAAGGAGTAGGAAGGAAGGGGGCGCCCCCCTCCCTAGTCCAATTCGGACTAGTCCATGGGGAAGGGTGCGGCCGCCCTTTGGGGCCTTTATTTCCTTTCCCGAATGGCCCATTAAGGCCCAATACGAATTCCCGTAACTCTTCGGTACTCCGAAAAATACCTGAATCACTCGGAACCTTTCCGATGTCTGAATATAGTCGTACAATATATTAATCTTTACATCTCGACCATTTCGAGACTCCCCGTCATGTCCCTGATCTTATCCGGGACTCCGAACTCCTTCGGTACATCAAAACATATAAACTCGTAATATAACTGTCATCGTAACGTTAAGCGTGCGGACCCTACGGGTTCGAGAACAATGTAGACATGACCGAGACACGTCTCCGGTCAATAACCAATAGCGGAACCTGGATGATCATATTGGCTCCCACATATTCTATGAAGATCTTTATCGGTCAAACCGCATAACAACATACGTTGTTCCCTTTGTCATCTCAGATAGTTACTTGCCCGAGATTCGATCGTCGGTATCTCAATACCTAGTTCAATCTCGTTACCGGCAAGTCTCTTTACTCGCTCCATAATACATCATCCCATAACTAACTCATTAGTTGCAATGCTTGCAAGGCTTATAGTGAATTGCATTACCGAGTGGGCCCGTAGATACCTCTTCGACAATCGGAGTGACAAATCCTAATCTCAAATACGCCAACCCAACAAGTACCTTCGGAGACACCTGTAGAGCACTTTTATAATCACCCAATTACGTTGTGATGTTTGGTAGCACACAAAGTGTTCCTCCGTAAACGGAGTTGCATAATCTCATAGTCATAGGAACATGTATAAGTCATGAAGAAAGCAATAGCAACATACTAAACGATCGAGTGCTAAGCTAACGGAATGGGTCAAGTCAATCACATCATTCTCCTAGTGATGTGATCACGTTAATCAAATGACAACTCATGTCAATGGCTAGGAAACTTAACCATCTTTGATCAACGAGCTAGTCAAGTAGAGGCATACTAGTGACACTCTGTTTGTCTATATATTCACACATGTATTATGTTTCCGGTTAATACAATTCTAGCATGAATAATAAACATTTATCATGATATAAGGAAATAAATAATAACTTTATTATTGCCTCTAGGGCATATTTTCTTCATAAGGTACTGTAATGAACTCATTATTTATTTATATTGGTGTTAAACCTACTGTATTCCAACTTCTCTATGGTTCATACCCCGCGATACTAGCCATAGATTCATCAAAATAAGCAAAGAACACACGAAAAACAGAATCTATCAAAAACAGAACAGTTTGTAGTAATCTGTATCAAACGTATACTTATGTAACTCCAAAAATTCTGAAATAAATTGGTGGACGTTAGGAATTTGTCTATTAATCATCTACAAAAAGAATCAACCTAAAATCACTCTCCAGTAAACAATGGCAGCTAATCTCGTGGGGGTTAAAGTTTCTGCTTTTTTACAGCAAGATCAAAAAGACTTCACCCAAGTCTTCCAAAAGGTTCTACTTGGCACAAACACTAATTTAAAAGATAAAACCACATCTAAACATAAGCTAGATGAATTATTTATTACTAAACAGAAACAAAAAGCAAGAAACAAAATAAAATTGGGTTGCCTCCCAACAAGCGCTATCGTTTAACGCCCCTAACTAGGCATAAAAACAAGAATAGATCTAGGTATTACCATCTTTGGTGTTGGGAAAGAAAAGAGAACATTTCTTATCTATAGCATTTGCCTTTCTATTTTGAGAAAGCACGTGGCCATTATTGGTGGGAGTAAGATTAAGCACGCTACGGAAATTTGCATCTAAGCTAGCCTTCATTTCTTTGATAATTTCATTTTGATAAAAGCACAAAAGAGAGGAGGATTCAAGCTTCTCACTCATGGTTTGCCCAAATATGGTATTCATCTTTTCATAGGTATCTATGGCATCCCCCTCAATAAAAAAATAGAATCTAAAACTTGCTTGATCGAAGAGGGTAAGCCAACATAAAAGCTTTTTAGGTATATCTCAATTTGATATTGGGGCACATAGTGCTACGTCTTGAGCTTGCGTTGGTTTTCCCCGAACAGGAGAGGATGATGCAGCAGAGTAGCGTAAGTATTTCCCTCAGTTTTTGAGAACCAAGGTATCAATCCAGTAGGAGGCCACGCGCAAGTCCCTCGTACCTACACAAAGCAAATAACTCCTCGCAACCAACGCGAATAGGGGTTGTCAATCCCTTCACGGTCACTTACGAGAGTGAGATCTGATAGAGATGATAGATAATATTTTTGGTATTTTTTGGTATAAAGATGCAAAGTAAAATAAAAGGCAAAGTAGAGAGCAAAGCAATAATAAAGCGTAGGAAGATTAATATGATGAAAATAGACCCGGGGGCCATAGATTTCACTAGTGGCTTCTCTCAAGAGCATAGGTATTTTACGGTGGGTGAACGAATTATCGTTGAGCAATTGATGTAATTGAGCATAGTTATGAGAATATCTAGGTATGATCATGTATATAGGCATCACGTCCGAGACAAGTAGACCGACTCCTGCCTGCATCTACTACTATTACTCCACTCATCGACCGCTATCCAACATGCATCTAGAGTATTAAGTTAATGAAAACAGTAACGCCTTAAGCAAGATGACATGATGTAGAGGGATAAATTCATGCAATATGATAAATATCCCATCTTGTTATCCTCGATGGCAACAATACAATATGTGCCTTGCAAGCCTTTCTATCACTGGGTAAAGACACCGCAAGATTGAACCCAAAGCTAAACACTTCTCCCATTGCAAGAACTACCAATCTAGTTGGCCAAACCAAACGGATAATTCGAAGAGACTTGCAAAGATAACTCAATCATACATAAAAGAATTCAGAAAAGATTCAAATATTGCTCATAGATAATCTTGATCATAAACCCACAATTCATCGGTCTCAACAAACACACCGCAAAAACAAGATTACATCGAATAGATCTCCACGAGAGAGGGGAGAACATTGTATTGAGATCCAAAAGAGAGAATAAGCCATCTAGCTACTAACTATGGACCCGAAGGTCTGAAGTAAACTACTCACACTTCATTGGAGGGGCTATGGTGTTGATGTAGAAGCCCTCCGTGGTGGATGCCCCCTCCGGCGGAGCTCCGGAACAGGCCCCAAGACGGGATCTCGTGGATACAGGAAGGTACGGCGGTGGAATTAGGTTTTTGGCTTCGTCCCCAATCTGTTGGGGGTACATAGGTATATATAGGAGGAAGGAGTACGTCGGTGGAGCGTCAGGGGGCCCACGAGGCAGGGGGCGCGCCCCCCACCCTCGTGACCGCCTCGTAGCTTTCTTGATGGAGGGTCCAAGTCTCCTGGGTCTTACCCGATGAGAAAATCACGTTCTTGAAGATTTCATTCCGTTTGGACTCCGTTTGATAATCCGTTTCTTTGAAACACTGAAATAGGCAAAAAAACAACAATTCTGGGCTGGGCCTCCGGTTAATTGGTTAGTCCCAAAAGTAATATAAAAGTGGAAAATAAAGCCCAATATAGTCCAAAACAGTAGATAATATAGCATGGAGCAATCAAAAATTATAGATACGTTGGAGACGTATCAGGCATCCCCAAGCTTAATTCCTGCTCGTCCTCGAGTAGGTAAATGATAAAAAGAGAATTTTTGATACGGAGTGCTACTTGGCATAATTTCAATGCAACTCTTCTTAATTTTGGTATGAATATTCAGATCCGAAAGATTCAAGACAAAAGTTCATATTGACAAAAAATAATAATACTTCAAGCATAGTAACTAAGCAATTATGTCTTCTCAAAATAACATGGCCAAAGAAAGTTCATCCCTACAAAATCATATAGTTTAGTCATGCTCCATTTTCACACACAAGAATGCTCTCATCATGCACAACCCGATGACAAGCCAAGCAATTGTTTCATACTTTAGTAATCTTAAACCTATAAACTTTCACGCAATATATGAGCGCGAGCCATGGACATAGCACTATGGGTGGAATAGAATATAATGATGGGGGTTATGTGGAGGAGACAAAAAAGGATAAGGTCTTACATCAACGAGGCTAATCAACGGGCTATGGAGATGACCATCAATTGATGTTAATGCAAGGAGTAGGGATTGCCATGCAACGGATGCACTAGAGCTATAAATGTATGAAAGCTCAACAAAAGAAACTAAGTGGGTGTGCATCCAACTTGCTTGCTCACGAAGACCTAGGGCATTTGAGGAATACCATCATTGGAATATACAAGCCAAGTTCTATAATGAAAAATTCCCACTAGTATATGAAAGTGACAACATATGAAACTTTCTATATGAAAAACATGGTGCTACTTTGAAGCACAAGTGTGGAAAAGGATAGTAAAATTGTCCCTTCTCTCTTTTTCTCTCATTTTTTTTGGTGGGCTCTTTGGCCTCTTTTTTTTTATTTGGTGGGCTCTTTGGCCTCTTTTTTTTCTTTCTCTTTTTTTTATTTGACCTCACATGGGACAATGTTCTAATAATGATGATCATCACACTTCTATTTATTTACAACTTAATGATTACAACTCGATACTAGAACAAAGTATGACTCTATATAAATGCCTCCGGAGGTGTACCGGGATATGCAATGAATCAAGAGTGACATGTATGAAAGAATTATGAATGGTGGCTTTGCCACAAAAACTATGTCAACTACATGATCATGTTAAGCAATATGACAATGATGAATGTGTCATGAAGAACGGTATGGTGGAAAGTTGCATGGCAATATATCTCGGAATGGCTATGGAAATGCCATAATAGGTAGGTATGGTGGCTGTTTTGAGGAAGATATAAGGAGGTTTATGTGTGAAAGAGCGTATCATATCACGGGTTTGGATGCACCGCTAAGTTTGCACCAACTCTCAATGTGAGAAAGGGCAATGCACGGTACCGAAGAGGCTAGCAATGATGGAAGGGTGAGAGTGCGTATAATCCATGAACTCAACGTTAGTCATAAAAAACTCACATACTTACTGCAAAAATCTACAAGCATCAAAAACCAAAGCACTACGTGCATGCTCCTAGGGGGATAGATTGATAGGAAAAGACCATCGCTCGTCCCCGACCGCCACTCATAAGGAGGACAATCAAATAACAACTCATGTTTCAAACTTGTTACATAACATTTACCATATGTGCATGCTACGGGACTTGCAAACTTCAACACAAGCATTTCTCAAATTCACAACTACTCAACTAGCACGAATTTGATATTATCACCTCCATATCTCAAAACAATTATCAAGCATCCAACTTTTCTTAGTATTCAACACACTCATAAGAAAGTTTTTATTATTTTTATATACCTACCATATTATTATTTTAAGCAAATTACCATGCTATTTAAGACTCAAAATAATGTAAGTGAAGCATGAGAGATCAATAGTTTCTTTAAAACAAATCCACTACCGTGCTCTAAAAGATATAAGTGAAGTACTAGAGCAAAACTATAAAGCTCAAAAGATATAAGTGAAGCACGTAGAGCAAAACTATCAAGCTCAAAACATATAAGTGAAGCACATAGAGTATTCTAACAAATTCCAATTCATGTATGGCTCTCTCAAAAGTTGTGTACAGCAAGGATGATTGTGGTAAACTAACAAGCAAAGACGCAAATAATACAAGACGCTTCAAGCAAAACACATATCATGTGGTGAATAAAAATATAGCTCCAAGTAAAGTTACCGATGGAAGTGGATTTAAAGAGGGATGCCTTCCGGGGCATCCCCAAGCTTTGACTTTTTGGTGTCCTTGGATTATCTTGGGGGTGCCATGGGCATCCCCAAGCTTAGGCTCTTGCCACTCCAAAAAATTCACCCAAAACTTGAAAACTTCACAACACAAAACTCAATAGAAATTTCGTGAGCTCCGTTAGCGAAAGAAAACAAAAGATCACTTCAAGGTACTGTAATGAACTCATTATTTATTTAAATTTGTTTTAACCTGCTGTATTCCAACTTCTCTATGGATCATAAACTATTTTACTAGCCATTGATTCATCAAAATAAGCAAACAACACACGAAAAACAGAATCTGTCAAAAACAGAACAGTCTGTAGCAATCTGTAACTAACGCAAACTTATGGAACTCCAAAAATTCATCCAAAATAGGAAGAACTTGGAAATTTATTTATTGATCAGAATCAATTGGAATCACTATTTTATCACGTTCTGGTGATTCTTAACAATTGTTTTCGTGAACCGAAAGTTTCTGGAAATTACAGCAAGATCAAATAACTATCATCCAAGAAGATCCTATAGGTTTTACTTGGCACAAACACTAATTAAAACATAAAACCACATCTAAACATAAGGTAGATGGATTATTTATTACTAAGCAGCAAGGAAAAATATTGGGTTGTCTCTCAACAAGCGCTAAAAGCCTTTTTAGCTAGGCATTTCAATGATGCTCACAAGAAAGACTAGAATTGAGGCACAAAGAGAGCATCAAAAATCTTGTGACAAACACACTTAAGTCTAACATACTTCCTATGCATAGGCATATTATAGGCAAACAAATTATCGTAGCAAGAAAAAACTAGCATATGCAAGGAAGCGGAAAGGAACAATAGCAATCTCAACATAACGAGAGGTAATTAAGTAACATGAAAATTTCTATAACCATATTTTCCTCTCTCATAATAATTACATGTAGGATCATAATAAAATTCAACAATATAGCTATCACATAACATATTCTCAACACGATCCACATGCATGCAAAGTTGACACTCTTCCAAAATAGTGGGATTAACATCAACTAAAGTCATGACCTCTCCAAACCCACTTTTATCAAAAATTTCATAAGATTGAATATTCTCCAAATATGTGGGATCTAAAGTTGACACTCTTCCAAACCCACTTTCAATATTATTGCAAACACTATTATCAATCTTATATTCATCATGGGGTTTAAATAAATTTTCAAGATCATAAGAAGAATCTCCCCAATCATGACTATTGGACATAGCAAAACTAGCATCCCCAAGCTTAGGGTTTTGCATATTATGAGCATAATTTACATCAATAGAATTTTAATAAAATCATTTCAATCATGCTTTTTATTCAAAGATCTATCGTGAATCACTTCATAAAGCACTTCATCACAATTTTCAGATTTACGGATTTCAGGCAAAACCTTATAAGGGTAATCTAGTGCATCCAAATCACTAAGAATTGGTTCATCATAATTGGATCTCTTAAAAAGATTGGCAAGCGGATGAGGATCCATAGATATTAGCTACTCTGTTTAGGAATAAATACCCAACTATTTCAACCAAAGAAGCAAACGAGCCAAGTAAAACATCAAGGCAAATGAAAAGTCGAACGGAAAAGAGAGGGCGAATAAAACGGCAAGGGTGAAGTGGGGGAGAGGAAAACGAGAGGCAAATGGCAAATAATGTAATGCGAGAGATAAGCGATTGTGATGGGTACTTGGTATGTTGACTTTTACAGACTCCCGCAACAATACCAGAAATCCTTCTTACTACGTCTTGAGCTTGTGTTGGTTTTCCCGAAGAGGAGAGGATGATGCAGCAGAGTAGCGTAAGTATTTCCCTCAGTTTTTGAGAACCAAGGTATCAATCCAAAGAGGAGGCCACGCGCAAGTCCCTCATACCTACACAAAGCAAATAACTCCTCGCAGGCAACGCGAATAGGGGTTGCCAATCCCTTCACGGTCACTTACGAGAGTGAGATCTGATAGAGATGATAGATAATATTTTTGGTATTTTTTGGTATAAAGATGCAAAGTAAAATAAAAGGCAAAGTAAAGAGCAAAGCAATAATAAAATCGTAGGAAGATTAATATGATGAAAATAGACCCGGGGGCCATAGATTTCACTAGTGGATTCTCTCAAGAGCATAGGTATTTTACGGCGGGTGAACGAATTACCGTTGAGCAATTGACATAATTGAGCATAGTTATGAGAATATCTAGGTATGATCATGTATATAGGCATCACGTTCGAGACAAGTAGACCGACTCACACTTTGCATCTACTACTATTACTCCACTCATCGACCGTTATCCAACATGCATCTAGAGTATTAAGTTAATGAAAACAGAGTAACGCCTTAAGCAAGATGACATGATGTAGAGGAATAAATTCATGCAATATGATAAATACCCCATCTTGTTATCCTCAATGGCAACAATACAATACGTGCCTTGCAACCCTTTCTGTCACTGGGTAAGGACACCGCAAGATTGAACCCAAAGCTAAAGACTTCTCCCATTGCAAGAACTACCAATCTAGTTGGCCAAACCAAACGGATAATTCGAAGAGACTTGCAAAGATAACTCAATCATACATAAAAGAATTCAGAAAAGATTCAAATATTGCTCATAGATAATCTTGATCATAAACCCACAATTCATCGGTCTCAACAAACACACCGCAAAAAGAAGATTACATCGAATAGATCTCCACGAGAGGGGAGAACATTGTATTGTGATCAAAAAAGAGAGAAGAAGCCATCTAGCTACTAACTATGGACCCGAAGGTCTGAGGTAAACTACTCACACTTCACCGGAGAGGCTATGGTAATGATATAGAAGCCCTCCATGGTGGAATCCCCTTCCGGCGGAACTCCGGAATAGGTCCCAAGATGGGATCTCGTGGATACAGAAAGTTGCGGCGGTGGAATTAAGTTTTTGGCTCCGTTTCTGATCTGTTGGGTGTACGTAGGTATATATCGGAGGAAGGAGTACGTCGGTGGAGCTTCGGGGGGCCCATGAGTGTGACGCCCCCGATTTAATCGTACACTAAACATGCACGCAAATGTGTACGATCAAGATCAGGGACTCACGGGAAGATATCACAACACAACTCTAAAACATAAATAAGTCATACAAGCATCATACTACAAGCTGTGGGCCTCGAGGGCTCGAATACAAGTGCTCGATCCTAGACGAGTCACTGAAGCAACAATATCTGAGTACGCATATAAGTTAAACAAGTTGCCTTAAGAAGGCTAGCACAAACCGGGATACATGATCGAAGAGGCGCAGCCTCCGCCTGGGATCCTCCTAACTACTCCTGGTCGTCGTCAGCGGGCTGCACGTAGTAGTAGGCACCTCCGGTGTAGTTGTCGTCATCGACGGTGGCGTCTGGCTCCTGGGCTCCAACGTCTGGTTGCAGCAATTGAGTAGATATAGGGGGAAAGGGGGGAACAATGCAACCGTGAGTACTCATTCAAAGTACTCGCAAGCAAAGAGCTACACTAAATATGCATGGATATATGTGTAAAGGGCCATATCAGTGGACCGAACTGCAGAATGCCAGAATAAGAGGGGGATAGCTAGTCTTATCGAAGACTACGCTTCTAGTCACCTCCGTCTTGCAATAGGTAGAAGAGGGTAGGTTGAAGTCCTCCAAGTAACATCAAATAGCAATAATCCTACCCGGCGATCCCCTCCTCATTGCCCTGAGAGAGAGCGACCACCGGTTGTATCTGGCACTTGGAAGGGTGTGTTTTATTAAGTATCCGGTTCTATTTGTCATAAGGTCAAGGTAAAACTCCAAGTCGCCCTGCTACCAAGATCACGGCTATTCGAATAGATTAACTTCCTGCAGGGTGCACCAACTTACCCAACACGCTTGATCCCATTTGGCCGGACACACTTTCCGGGTCATGCCCGCCGCGGAAGATCAACATGTCGCAGCCCCACCTAGGCACAACAGAGAGGCCAACACGCCGGTTCAAACCTAAGCGCCAGGGTCCGGGGCCCATCGCCCAATGCACACCAAGACGCTGCGTAGGGCGGCCGAAGCAGACCTAGCCTAGTGGCGTTCAGTCCAATTCGGCGCGTCGCTCGATCGGCCCGACGTCACGAAGTGCTTCGGTTGATACCACGACGTCGAGTGCCCATATCTTTCCCACGTAGTTGGTTAGTGCGTATAGGCTCGTAGCCAACTCAGATCAAATACCAAGATCTCGTTAAGCGTGTTAAGTACCCGCGAACGTCGAACAGGGCCAGGCCCACCTCTCTCCTAGGCGGTCTCAACCTGCCCTGTCGCTCCACCACAAAGATCCATCCATAGGGCCGTCGGGACAAAGGTCCTTTCAGCCCCCAATCCGTGAATCACTCGCGGGTGCTCCACAAGCCGACCTGACTTTAGTCACCACATGTATCATGTATAAGTATAAGTATATACCCATGATCACCTCCCGAGTGATCACGGCCCGATAGTATAGCACAGCAGACGGACAAGAATGTAGGGCCACAGATGGAAATACTAGCATCTTATACTAAGCATGTAGGATTGCAGGTAAAGGTAACAACAAAGAGTAGCAAGGCCGTGCTATGCATCGTGATAGGTATAACAGAAAGCAAGTAACATGCTACACTACTCTAATGCAAGCAGTATAGAGAAGAGTAGGCGATATCTGGTGATCAAAGGGGGCTTGCCTGGTTGCTCGCAAGAGAGAGGGGTCGCCAACTCCGTAGTCGAATCTGGCAGCAGCAGCGTCGGTCTCGTAGTCTACCGGAGAGAAGAGGGGGGGAAGAAACAATGAATACCATGTAAACAGATGCATATCGATGCATGACAAGACAAGTAATGATGCTAGGCGTGACCTAACGTGGTATGAGGTGATGCCGGTTATAGAAACATCCGGGAAAGTATTCCCGGTGTTTCGCGTTTTCGGGCAGAGGAGCCGGAGGGGGAAAGTTGTGAGTTCGATAGGTTAGGGGGGTGTGGCGGACGAACAGATTGCGTGATCCGAATCGCCTCGCCGCTCTGAGCAACTTTCATGTTGAAATATTTTAATCCGAAGTTACGGATTAAAAGATATGATTTTCTAAAGATTTTATTAATTTCCGGAATTTAATTAATTATTTAATCCAACATTATCCGTAATAGTAAATGTCGACGTCGAGATGACATCGTGGTGATGTCAGCAGTCAACGTTGACTATTGACCTGGTCAACCTAACGTGTGGGTCCAGTGGGACCCACCTGTCATTCTCTGTTTAGCTTAATTACAGATTAGTTAATTTAATTAGTGATTAGGTTAATCTAATCAGGATTAATTAACTTAATTAATTACTTAATTAATATTTTAATTATTTTAGTTATTATTTATTTAATATACTTATTTATTTTTTTAATTCCTTTTTTTTAAAACGTTCTGGGGTGGGGCCCCATTGTCATAGGGCCACTGGGCCTTAGCGGGCACCGGCGCCAACGCGCAGGGCGGGCTGAAAGCGGGCACCGAATCGACGCGATACCGGGGCCACAAAGGGGGAAAACGCTGCAGCGCCGGGCGTGCAGCGGCGACGCCACGGGCGAGGCATAACGGAGAGCAAGGCGGGCTAAGCGCCGGAGGTGGTCATGGCGTGAGGCGTCAGCATGCCTTAGCGCGAGCGCCGCCGACGACGACGGCGCGGACGACAAAGTAGGCTAGCGCGTGGGTCCGCGTGCTCACCGCGAAAGCACGAGCACCGGGCGGCGTGAACGACCATGAGACGGGCGCGAGGAGCAAGATCGGGGCGCTGGCGACGGCTGGTTCGGGCGAAGGCTGGCGCCGACGGCCAGGATGAGAGGAGGGAGGGTTCAGGGCCGGGCGTGGTCAAGCACGACGAGCCGGTCGGGGAGGAGAGGCGGGGGGGGGGACGGTCCCGGCGCAGGGGAAGAGGCCCCGGCCGTGGCCATGGCCAGCCAGGGGCGAGGGAAGGGGGCACGCGGGCGCCGTCGGAACGAGGTCAAGACGGGCACGGCCGCCGGGGAGGGACCGCGACGGCGTGGTAGGAGCGCTGGGCGGTGACCGCGCGAAAAGGGGAAGGAAGGGAGGCGCCACGGGGAATGTAGGGCACGGGCAATGGACACGGGCGGTCGGGGAGGACCGGGCGAGGAGGAGGACGAGGAGGCGTTCAAGGCGGCTGGCTCTGGCGGCGGCGGTGGTCTCCTCCCTCGACCCCGATCCAATCGGGGGAGAGGGGGAGAGATATTTTCGGGAGGGGGGGGGGGAACGTGGGTTGGACCGAGGGGATAAGGGAGAGGAGCGGGGCCGACCTGGGCCGGCCTGGTTGGCCCAATGGCCAGCGGGGCCGCGTTCCAGCAGGGGGGCTTCCTTTTCTTTTTTTTTTTGTTTTGTTTCTGTTTCTCTTTTGTATTTTCTTTCTTTTATTTATTTTCTTTTCTGTTTTAATTCATTTAAACATATTTAGGCATTTTATAAAAAATGTGTTTATTTCACCATAATTACCTTTTTGTAATATTTGACAACCAATTTAACTTTTTAGTTTTAATTTTTGAAAACTTTTATTGCTATCATACATTTGAATTTGAATTTCGAAACAGTTTTTAATTAACCCGAGATTAACTACAGTGACAGAGGTGACGTGGCACCATCAACGTGAGTTTACTGTAGCATGATTATCCGGGCGTTACAAATCTCCTCCACTACAAGAAATCTCGCCCCAGATTTAGGAGGTAGAAGGAAAGAGTGCGGGTATTCATCACGAAGACGATCCTCGCGTTCCTGTGTGGCTTCATCTTCAGAGTGATTCTACCACTGGACTTTTAGGAATTTGATCGCCTTCTGACGGGAGCGGCGTTCAGCTTGGTCGAGAATGCGGACCGGATGCTCTTTATAGGAGAGGTCCTGTTGCACTTCGAGCACTTCATGGTCCACCGCTCGGATTGGGTCCTTGAAGCAGCGTCGGAGTTGTGACACGTGGAACACATCGTGAACTCGAGAAAGGTTCGGACAAAGCAGCCCAGCTTGATATGCCACTTTTCCACGCCTTTCCGTATTAGTGAATGGGCCAATATAGCGAGGAGCTAGCTTGCCCTTGATCCCAAGCGGTGAGCACCCTTCATTGGTGTAACACGAAGATAGGCCTTTTCGCCAAAGTTGATAGACCATGTCTTTATGATGACGGTCATAATTACTCTTTTGACGTGATCGAAAGCAGTCTTGAGATTCTCGCAAATAATGCGGACTTGTTCTTCGGCATGTTGGATAATATCCGGACCAAGAGTGGACGCGTTCCCGATTTCGACCAGTTCAGAGGGGTCCGCACTTTCGTCCATATAACACTTCAAGGGGGCCATCTTCGCACTAGCTTGATAGCTATTATTATAAGAGAACTCAGCATACGGGAGAGATTCCTCCCATTTCTTGCGAAGGAAATAACACAAGCTCGAAGCATGTCTTCGAGAACTTGGTTGACACGCTCAACTTGCCCTTGTGATCATGCGGATGAAACGCAGCGATCAAAGATAAATGAGTCCCCATAGCTTCTTGAAAACTTGCCCGTAATCTTGAAGTGAATAAGCTGCCACGGTCCAAACCGATAACCAAAGGAATACCGTGAAGTGAAACAATTATGGACATGTAGAGCGTTGCAAGTCGACTAGCGAGTGATCGCTTCTTTGACCGCCGTAAAATGTGCAACTTTAGAAAGCCGGTCAATGACGACAAGAATAGCATCATTACCTTTCGCGATTTGGGAAATCCAAAGGACGAAGTCCATTTCAACATGGTCCCATTTCCATTCAGGAATAGAGATAGGTTGCGAGTTCCAGCAGGCCTTTGATGTTCTGCTTTTGATACGACAAAGAACGTCACATTCAAAGAACATAACGAGCAATGTCTCGCTTCATATTAGACCACTGTAATCTCTCGATTTAATGTCTTGGTACATCTTGGTGCTACCGGGATGAATAGACAAAGGCGTATCATGAGCTTCTTTCATAACCTTTGGAGTCGATTCAGGTTTTCCTCTTACTCGGTACCACTAGGCGACCTTTGAAGAATAAGGTGCCTCGTCATCCATAGTGAAGAACGAGGGCTTTCCTTCCGCGAGATAAAGTTTAATCCTCTCGACTTCATCGCCACATTTCAGTATCCATTTGATGGTGTCCACAAGATCTGGTTTCGCAACTGTGGTATTGAGAGAACCCCTGAAACAACATGGAGGTTCATCTTGCGAAGCTCCAGGAGGGGGAGTGAGTGCACCGAGGAACAATATGGAGGTTCAGCTTTCTGAATTCTTCAACAAGTGAGGGCTGAACTTTGTGAACTTGGAGGTGGTTGCAGTAAGACTTGCGGCTTAAAGCATCAGCCATTACATTAGCCTTACCTGGGGTATAGGAAATAACCAAATCAAAGTCTGCAACAGTCTCCATCCATCTCTGCTGACGGAGGTTCAGGTCTGGCTGAGTAAACAGATACTTCAGACTTTGGTGGTCAGTGAAGATCTCGCAACGATTACCGAGTAGGTAATGTCGCCACTGCTTTAGCACATGAATGACAGCAGCAAGTTCGAGGTCGTGAACTGGGTAGTTCTCTTCGTGAGGGCGCAATTGCCGAGAGGCATAAGCAACCACTTTGCGCTCTTGCATTAGGACACAACCTAATCCTTGACGGGAAGCGTCGCAGTAAATGACAAAGTCCTTCTTAGTATCAGGAGGATCTAGCACTGGGGCAGAAGTCAACTTGTCTTTGAGTGCCTGGAAACTTTCCTGACATTTATCTGTCCATTGGAACTTGACGCCCTTATGCAGCAGGTTAGTCAGAGGCCTGGCAATCTTGGAGAAGTTCTCGACGAATCGACGACAATAGCTGGCGAGACCAAGAAAACTTCTGACTTGCTTGACATTCTTCGGAGGAGTCCAATCGAGAATAGCCTGAACTCGTTCAGGGTTGACGGCAATACCATCCTTAGAGATGACATGCCCGAGATAGGTTACTTCGGGAAGCCGTAATTCACACTTGGAGAACTTGGCATATAGTCGATGCTCTCGTAGCTTTTCCAAAGACAAGACGAAGATGTTCAAGATGTTCTTCTTCATTCTTGGAAAATATCGTGATATCATCCGTGATAAACCACGACGAACTTGTCGAGGTAATCCATGAATATATAGTTCATCAAAGCAGAGAAGCTGGTGGAGCATTGGTTAAGCCGAAGACATGACGGTGTACTCGTGATGAACCATAACGAGTCACGAATGCGGTCTTTGGGATATCCTCTTCGCGAACACGGATCTGGTGGTAACCCAACCTCAAGTCGAGTTTAGAGAACACTGATGAACCAGCCAGTTGATCATACAGATCATTGATCCGAGGAAGAGGATACTTATTCTGAATGGTAGCTTGATTTATAGGATGATAGTCTTGGACCAAACGGTTTGTCCCATCCTTCTTCTTGACAAAGAGAGAAGGTGCTCCCCAAGGAGAGCAACTTGGGTGAATGAAACCACTGCGAAGAGACTTGTCGATTTCCTCCTTAAGCTCAAGGAGTTCATGCGGCGGCATCTTGTAAGGTCGCTTGGCTATAGGAGTGGTGCCTGGTTTCAAGTCGATGACTTAATTCGACAAATCTAGCAGGCTTAATCCTCGGAAGTTCTTCAGAAAGACGCCGAGGAATTCACGCATCGACAGGAATGTTTTCAATACCCTCGAGTGGTGCGGCGTTCAATGCATTCAATGCATAGAGCCTTGCCTCGGCATTTTGCACCAGATGAGCTTGGTAAGTGACTATTTCGTCGGAAGGGTGTAGCAGATGGACGGTCTTAGTGGCGCAAACTATAGAAGCAGTATGCGCCTTTAACCAATTCATTCCCAGAATGAGGTCAATGCTACAAGACTTCAGTACGATGGGTGAGACAAGGAATTCCAGTCCTTCGATTTCAACGGGGACGTCGTTGCAAATCATGGAGGTTTGACATTGGCCCGCAGGGGTGTGTACTAATAGTGAAGCATTCATGTCTTCACTTTTAATGCCATGCATGAATGCAAAATCTTCAGACATGAATGAATGTGATGCCCCTGTATCAAATAAAACGCATGCTGGTACTGAATTTACGAGGAGTGTACCCATAACAAGAGTGTGTTGGTCTTGAGCTTCGCTCAGATCAACGTGGTTGGCATGAACTTGACCATAAGGCTTGGCATTGTTGTTGCGGGGCTGGTTGCTTCCACGGCCGTCATTTGGAAGGGCCAGCTGATTCGTTCGATTGCATTCTCTAGCACGGTGCCCTGGTTGTCCACACCAAGCACAAACCATTATTGGGAGGAACAGAGCTTGGGGTGGTGGAGTCGAAGCTTTGGCTGCCTAGTTGGAGTAGGCAGACGAGGAGCAAGATAGCTCGCCTTGGGGCAGGTGCATTCGGCCGGTACATGCCGTTGGGAATCCATATCTTGCGCTTCTGCGAGGACGGGCTCAAGATGCGCCCGTGTCACTGATTGCGCTGTTAGAGCTCATATTCCTGCAGACCAGTTTCGACATTGATAGCTTTGTTCACCAAGGTGGCGAAATCAGCAAAGTCGTGCACTAGAAGTGCGAAGTTTGATGTCGACTTGAAGGCCGCCACGAACTTCTCTTGTTCACGTGCATCGCTTGCAATATCCTCTTCAAAGATAGCGAGACAAGTCCGTAAACTCTCGCCGATAAGCTTCAACAGCCTTGTTGCCTTGGGTGAGGTTATGGAACTCACGCTTCTTCCGTCCATGACTCCTTGAGGGATGAAGCGGCACGGAAAGCAGCTTGGAAGTCCGCCAGTGATGATTGTTCCAATCTGGCGTGGTACGCCTGTGGCTGTCCCACCATTGGGCTGCGGGTCCCTTCAGAAGAAGGAAGCAAAAGTGACATAGCCGGGCAGGGCTACATCAGCAGACTCCATCTCATAGGTGATGTCACGGAGCTACCATCGAGATCCAAATGGGCTGGGTTGAGCTGCGGTACACACTTGGGTTGAGGCGTATGAAATCCTGCAGAGTTGTTGTGTTTGGTCACGTTCATATTGGGGCGAGGAAACTGAGCCATCATGTTCTCCATGAACCGGCGATTCATCTCAAGCTGTTGGATCATACCAACCATGTACTCAAAGCGGTGGTGGGAAGTTGCCACCACGACCACGCACCAATTGGTCTAACCATCCCGCTAATATATAACAGGTAGTTCAGCATTTGAGAAATTATGCAAAGGACAAGAGTCATTCATGATGAAACATGCATAATGGAAGCAAAGACGATAGAAACCACATAGTAGTCGGCATATCTTACAAAAGGGATCATGCATAGAGTTCGCACACAGAGTTCAAGACATAGACTAAGACATCATAGGCGGCACGCAGTGCTCGCGGGCGAATGCATCTAACACTAACAAGCAAGCCTACATCAGTCCCACGCGGCATCATGGAGGTAGCCGTAGCCCGAAAGCTGGTAGTGTGGCAGCGGATAGTCCTCCACGCCAAGTGACTGGGGCCATGGATACCGGTGCGTAACCCGACGCCCAAGTGGCGTAAGAGGACCAAGTGCGGAGAGTAGCCTCCACCTCGGCCAACCGACACCCCGGGGCATCACGGTCTCCGGGCTGGGTAGATCGCAGATCGCGGCTCTCGATCGGACAAAGGTGCAACAGCCAGAGAACGATAAAGGTGCCGACGGGTGATGTACAACTCGTGGCGAAGAGCTCGGTTAGCTCGATCCAGCCCATCGACATGCGTAACAAAGTTCGATGGTAGAAGGGCTCGGTGACAGTGGAGTAGGCAGCAGTGTAGTATCCCTCCTCACCAACATCAGATGCGATAGCAATGTGCCGGAAGGGGGAGGTGTCCAACTCCCGATACTCTCCATGAAGACGTGTCAGAGCAGCATAAGCAACATCATGGACTGCCATATCGATAGTCACCCCAACACCATGTGCGGTGTGCAAAGACAAGAGTGGAGTCATACTCCCGAGAGTAGAGGTGGACGATGGCTCGGCATCGCTCCTGGTTAAAGTCCTGGTACTCCTCAAAGACGGTGTACTCAGGGTGCCAGCGATAACCCAGATAGGTCATCATCTCTGCTAGCACCGCAGGTGATCCCGAGGCACCAATGGCCGCCGTGTGGCGCACGACCTGCCTCGTGGGTTCCATCTGAAACAAAGATGTTTCAAAGGAGTCAAATGACAAGGTGGAAATTGATCAAAATACAATTCCAAAGAATAACTATGGCTTTATCCAACTTTGGGGTGAACGTGGTCACGGGATCCTAGTGTTAGTCAAGAAATTCGCTTAACCCGAGTAGAAGAGAGTTCAGAGTCCCGAGTAAAGGTCGAGGAGTAAAAGATCCTAGTACCACCCGATGGCGACGTGGGCCCGTAAGGCACACAGCCAAGTTAGTAAAAGTTTTTGCAATGTCTAGACTCGACTTCGCCAAGGAGTGTGGAAGGGGATTCCTACAGCAATGGCTCGATACCAATCTCAGGACGCCTCAGATTTAATCGTGACACTAAACATGCACGCAAATGTGTACGATCAAGATCGTGGACTCACGGAAGATATCACAACACAACTCTAAAACATAAATAAGTCATACAAGCATCATAATACAAGCCAGGGCCTCGAGGGCTCGAATACAAGTGCTCGATCATAGACGAGTCAGCCGAAGCAACAATATCTCGAGTACGCATATAAGTTAAACAAGTTGCCTTAAGAAGGCTAGCACAAACCGATACAGATCGAAGAGGCGCAGCCTCCCGCCTCGAGATCCTCCTAACTACTCCTGGTCGCCGCCGGGCTGCACGTAGTAGTAGGCACCTCCGTGTAGTAGTCGCCATCAACGGTATGCGTCGGCTCTGGCTCCAACGCCCTGCTGCAGCAATCGAGTAGAGATAGGGGAAAAGGGGGAACAATGCAACCGTGAGTACTCATCCAAAGTACTGCAAGCAAGGAGCTACACTACATATGCATGGATATATGTGTAAAGGGCCATATTAGTGGACCGAATCAGAGAATGCTAGAATAAGAGGGGATAGCTAGTCTTATCGAAGACTACGCTCGTCACCTCCGCCTTGTAATAGGTAGAAGAGGGTAGGTTGAAGTCCTCCAAGTAACATCACATAGCAATAATCCTACCCGCGATCCCTCCTCATTACCCCGAGAGAGAGCGACCACCGTTGTATCTAGCACTTGGAAGGGTGTGTTTTATTAAGTATCCGGTTCTAGTTGTCATAAGGTCAAGGTACAACTCCAAGTCGCCCTGCTACCAAGATCACGGCTATTCAATAGATTAACTTCACTGCAGGGTGCACCAACTTACCCAACACGCTTGATCCCATTTGGCCGACACACTTTCCTCGGTCATGCCCGCCGCTGAAGATCAACACGCCGCAGACTCCACCTAGGCACAACAGAGAGGCCAAAGACGCCGGTCTAAACCTAAGCGACAGGGTCCGGGCCCATCGCCCAATGCACACATGCATCGCTAAGTAGGGCGGCCGAAAGCAGACCTAGCCTAGTGGCCTTCCAAATTAATTCGGCGTGCCGCCGCCGCCGACGTCACGAAGCGCTTCGGCCGATACCACGACGCCGAAAGTGCCCATATCTTTCCCACGTAGTTGGTTAGTGTGTATAGGCTCAGAGCCAACTCAGATCAAATACCAAGATCTCGTTAAGCGTGTTAAGTATCCACGAACGCCGAACAGGGCCAGCCCACCTCTCTCCTAGGCGGTCTCAACTCGCCTGCCGCCCGCCACAAAGATCCATCCAGAGGGCCGTCGGGACAAAGGTCCTTTCAGCCCCAATCTGCGAATCACTGCTGGTGATCCACAAGCCGACCCGACTTTAGTCACCACATGTATCATGTATAAGTATAAGTATATACCCGTGATCACCTCCCGAGTGATCACGGCCCGATAGTATAGCACAGCAGACGGACAAGAATGTAGGGCCACAGATGGAAATACTAGCATCTTATACTAAGCATGTAGGATTGCAGGTAAAGGTAACAACAGTAGTAGCAAGGACGGGCTATGCATCGTGATAGGTATAATGTAGCAAGAATATGCTACACTACTCTAATGCAAGCAGATAGAGAAGAGTAGGCGATATCCGGTGATCAAAGGGGCTTGCCCGGTTGCTCCGCAAGAGAGAGGGGTCGTCAACTCCGTAGTCGAACTGGGCAGCAGCAGCGTCGGTCTCGTAGTCTACCGGAGAGAAGAGGGGGGGAAGAAACAATGAATACCATGTAAACAGATGCATATCGATGCATGACAAGACAAGTAACGATGCTAGGCGTGACCTAACGTGGTATGAGGTGATGCCGGTTAAGGGGGGAAACATCCGGGAAAGTATTCCGGTGTTTCGCCGGCGAGGAGCCGAGGGGGAAAGTTGCGAGTTCGATAGGTTAGGGGGTGTGGCGGACGAACGGATTGCGATCCGAATCATCTCGCCGCCCGAGCAACTTTCATGTTGAAAATATTTTAATCCGAAAGTTACGTGATTAAAAGATATGATTTTCTAAAGATTTTATTAATTTCGAATTTAATTAATTATTTAATCCAACATTATCCGTAATAGTAAATGTCGACGCCAAGATGACATCGTGGTGATGTCAGCAGTCAACGCTGACTATTGACCTGGTCAATTCGACGTGTGGGTCCGGTGGGACCCACCGTCATTCTCTCTGCTTAGCTTACTTACAGTTAGTTAATTTAATTAGTGATTAGGTTAATCTAATCAGGATTAATTAACTTAATTAATTAATTAATATTTTAATTATTTTAGTTATTATTTATTTATTTATTTAATATATTTATTTATTTTTTAATTCCTTTAAAAAAAACGTTCTAGGGTGGGGCCCCATTGTCATAGGGCCACTGGGCCTTAGCGGGCACCGGCGCCAACGGGCGCAGGGGCGGGCGATGTCAAAGGGCACTGAATCGACGCTGCCAGCCGGGCCACAAAGAAGGGCGAACGCCAGGCCAAGGCAGTAGCGGCGACGCCACGGCGAGGCATAACGGAGGAGCAAGGCGGCGCTGTTGCCGGAGGTGGCCTCGGGCGTGAGGCGCCAAGATGACTTAGCGCTGGAGCGCCGACGGACGACGGCGCGGACGACGGCGCGGACGACAAAGCGAGGTTAGCTTGTGGTGCGCGATGCTCATCATGCACGAGCACCGGCGGCGCGCGTGAACGATCATGGACGGTGCGCGAGGAGCAAGATCAGGCGCTGGGCGCGACGGCAGCGCGGGCGAAGGCGGCGCCGCTGTGGGACAGAGAGGAGGGGAGGGTTCAGGGGCCGGCGTGGTCAAGCACGACGAGGTCCGATGGTGGAGCCAGTCGGGGAGGAGAGGAGGGGGGGCGGGACGGTCCGGCGCGGCAGGGGGGAAGAGGCCCCGGCCATGGCCATGGCCACCAGCGCGAGGGGAGGGGGCACGGGCGCTGCCGCAGCGGAACGAGGTCAAGACGGGCACGGCCGCCGGGAGGGACCGCGACGGCGTGGTCGGAGCGGGCGGTTACCGCTACAGAAAAGGGGAAGGAAGGGGAGGCGCTCACGGGGGGGAATGTAGGGCACGGGCAGCGGGCGTGACGGCGGTCGGGGAGGACCGGCGAGGAGGAGGACGAGGAGGCGTTCGGCGGCGACGAGGCCTGGCGGCGGCGGTGGTCTCCTCCCTCGATCCCGATCCAATCGGGGGAGAGGGGGAGAGATATTTTCGGGAGGGGGGGGGGGAACGTGGGTTGGACCGAGGGGATAAGGGAGAGGAGCGGGTCCAACCTGGGCCGGCCTGGTTGGCCCAATGGCCAGCTGGGCCGCGTTCCAGCAGGGGGGCTTCCTTTTCTTTTTTTTGTTTTGTTTCGGTTTCTCTTTTGTATTTTCTTTCTTTTATTTATTTTCTTTTCTGTTTTAATTCATTTAAACATATTTAGGCATTTTATAAAAAATGTATTTATTTCACCATAATTACCTTTTGTAATATTTGACAACCAATTTAACTTTTTAGTTTTAATTTTTGAAAACTTTTATTGCTATCATACATTTGAATTTGAATTTCGAAACAATTTTGAATTAACCCGAGATTAACTACAGTGACAGAGGTGACGTGGCACCATCAACGTGAGTTTACTGTAGCATGATTATCCGGGCATTACAATGAGGCAGGGGGCGCGCCCTAGGGGGGCGCCCTCCACCCTCGTGGCCGCCTCGTAGCTTTCTTGACGGAGTGTCCAAGTCTCCTAGGTCTTATCCGATTAGAAAATCACGTTCCCGAAGATTTCATTCCATTTGGACTCCGTTTGATATTCCGTTTCTTCGAAACACTAAAATAGGCAAAAAACAACAATTCTGGGCTGGGCCTCTGGTTAATAGGTTAGTCCCAAAAGTAATATAAAAGTGGAAAATAAAGCCCAATATAGTTAAAAACAGTAGATAATATAACATGGAGCAATCAAAAATTATAGGTACGTTGGAGACGTATCACATAGCTAGCTCGGATTCTTAATAGCCTATCCCAAGCATCTTTCAAAGACTCATCAAGTAAATAACGAAAAATTCCGGGATCATCTTCATCGAAATTATTCAAACCCTCATTGATAACCTCGGTAGGTCTTTACATAGCGTCATTATTTATGAGCTCAGAAAGGACAGAGGGACTATCCAAAGTACTAAAACCCCGGGGAGAACCTTAGCCTTTTTCGATATGGCCATGGCGAAAGAAAAGCAAACGAGAAAGAGGCGAATAAAACGGCAAAGGTGAAGCGGGGGAGAGGAATACAAGAGGCAAATGGCAAATAATGTAATGCGAGGGAGAAGAGTTTGTGATGGGTACTTTGTATGTCTTGACTTGTGCGTAGATCACCCCGGCAACGGCGCAAGAAATCCTTCTTGCTACCTCTTGAGCATGCGTTGGTTTTCCCTTGAAGAGGAAAGGGTGATGCGGCAAAGTAGCGTAAGTATTTCCCTCAGTTTTTGAGAACCAAGGTATCAATCCATTAGGATACTACACGCAAATCGCCTAGTACCTGCACAAACAATCAAGAACCTTGCAACCAACCCGATAAAGGGGTTGTCAATCCCTTCACGGCCACTTGCAAAAGTGAGATCTGATAAAGATAACAAGATAAATATTTTTGGTATTATTGTTGTATAGATGGTAAAGTAAATATTGCAAAATAAACGGCGGTAGAAATAGCTTGTTGACGGGAAACTAATATGATGTAAAATAGACCCGGGGACCATAGGTTACACTAGTGGCTTCTCTCAAGATAGCATATCTTACGGTGGGTGTACTGTCGAGCAATTAATAGAAAAGCGCATAGTTATGAGAATATCTAGGCATGATCATGAACATAGGCATCACGTCAGTGACAATTAGACCGAAACGATTCTGCATCTACTACTATTACTCCACACATCGACCGCTATCCAGCATGCATCTAGAGTATTAAGTTCGTAAGAATAGAGTAACGCATTAGGCAAGATGACATGATGTAGAGGTATAAACTCAAGCAATATGATATAAAACCCATCTTTTTATGCTCGATGGCAACAATACAATACGTGTCGTTTCCCTTTCTGTCACTGGGATCGGGCACCGCAAGATTGAACCCAAAGCTAAGCACTTCTCCCATTGCAAGAAAGATCAATCTAGTAGGCCAAACTAAACCGATAATTCGAAGAGACTTGCAAAGATATTAAATCATGCATAAAAGAATTCAGAGAAGAATCAAATATTGTTCATAGATAATCTTGATCATAAGGCTAGTCATAGTGGGAAGTAACTTAGAGTAGTAACATGCATATGTTACTAGTCTATGTTACTACCTTCATAGTGGGTAGTAACATAAGTTTAGTGTCATGCAAGCATTCATTTATTAGGTTGTAGACACATTTTACGTTGGGGTGCGTTATGTTACAGTAACATACTATGTTACCACACACACCTCTCTTCTCACTAACTCTTTGCCACATAAGCACATTTGTCTTGAGATGTGTTATGTTACTAGCTAAGTTACCCCCACTATGGCTAGCCTAAGCCCACAATTCATCGGATCTTGACAAACACACCGCAAAAAGAATTACATCGAATATATCTCCAAGAAGACCTAGGAGAACTTTGTATTGAGATCCAAAGAGAGAGAATAAGCCATCTAGCTAATAACTATGGACTCGAAGGTCTGTGGTAAACTACTCACACATCATCGAAGAGGCTATGGTGTTGATGTAGAAGCCCTCCGTGATCGAATCCCCCTCCGGCGAAGCGCCAAAAAAGGCCCCAAGATGGGATCTCACGGGTATAGAAGGTTGCGGCGGTGGAAAAGTGGTTTCGTGGATCCCCCAGATGTTTTCAGGGTATACTAGTATATATAGGCGAAAGAAGTAGGTCTGGAGCTATGAGGGGCCCACGAGGGTGGGGGCGTGCCTACCCCCCTGGGAGCGCCCTCCTACCTCGTGGTCGCCTTGTTGCTTCCTTGACGTCCACTCCAAGTCTCCTGGACTGCATTTGTTACAAAAAAGATCCTCGCGAAGGTTTCATTCCGTTTGATATTCCTTTTCCGCGAAACACTGAAATCGGCAAAAAAACAGCAATTTGCACTGGGCCTCCGGTTAATAGGTTAGTCCCAAAAATAATATCAAAAGGTATATTAAAGACCATTAAACATCCAAAACAGATAATATAATAGCATGGAACAATAAAAAATTATAGATACGTTGGAGACGTATCAGCAGGTCGCGCTCAGCCCGAAGCTTCGCATTGCTCTCATTTAGTTGCTGGATGATGCCAGTAGCCTCTTAAAAAGGGGCTTTCATGTCGTCCTGCAACCTCGCCTAGCCGGAGATCTGATCCATCTGGCTATGGACGATCGCATGCATGCGCCTATAAGGGTCCTCACCTGCCCGCGAGACATTTTCCCAGGCTGCCACGGCGCAGGAGGACATCTCTGCCGCATCGGCTGTGCGGCGGGACCTGCGTGCTGCTTCGGCAGCGTGGTGGGACCTCCGTGTTGCTACGGCCGTGCGGCGGGACATGCCGGCTGCGTTCGCGGTGAGGCGGGACATCTCTCGTGCTTCCGCTTCCATGCTCGCATCTCCCTGGTGGCAATCTCTTGACCCAGAACTCACGCTGGCCATGGCAGTCGCAAAGGGAACGATGATGAATGACTTGTTTGTTTTTGTGGATGAGGAGTTGAGGAGGAATGTGCAGTAATCTTGGAGTAGTAGTATTTATAACTGAGTAGTAATACACTCCTAAGTGGAAACCGTTTAGGGTTTGATCGGTGTGAATAGGTTTGCATATTGGAATGTGACGGGACGCATGCTCAAAATTTACTGATGGTTATAAGTGCGGCACTATTCCTGGAAGGAGTAACGTGGGCACGTACGCCTTCTCGTCCGCGTACATGGCGTTTGCACCATAGGGTGCACCGCAATAGGAAATGTCAGCACACGTCTTGTTCCAACAACCGTGCGCGCTCGTTATTACCACCGCGCACACTTCTTTTTATTAGAATGTGTGTGCCCGTCTAGCGCACACACGTTGATCTATCTAACTGTTTCAGTTTGTTGTGGCTAATCGCAAACAGTTCATCCATGTGAAGTGTATGCCATCAATCGCAGACACTTTGATCTGGCTAACCCGTTACTGTTATGTTGCCTAATCACAAACAGTTAATCCTTGTGAAGCGTATGCCCTCAATCACATACACCTTGATCTGGATGACCGTTTCTTTTGTGTTGCCTAATCACAAACAATTCATCCGAGCGAACCGTATGCTGTATATCGCACACGCCTTCATCAGGTTGCCCGTTTATTTTGTTCCGCCTCATCGCAAACAGTTCATTGGACTGAACCGTATGCCCTGCATCGCACACACAACTAAAATCTAAACCATGTTTGATGCATCCTCCATCGAAAATGTTTTGCACCTTTTTTACGGTTCTTTTACACCACCGTTTGCGATTATTGCCTCGCACACAGTTTCGTCGAAGGGTCTTTGATCGTAGTGTCACCTTAGCAGCATCCTACAGTAGTGCTAGCACAACTATCTCGGAAGTCCATTATAGAAGATATCAATTATTTCATTTTTATTGGCAAAGCATTAAGCAATTGGAGAAGCCTCTCCCAAGCTTGTGGGAGACTCTCTTCTTCAATTTTCACAAAGTTAAATATTTCATGTAAGGCAGCTTGTTTCTTATGAGCAGGAAAATATTTTTCAGAGAAGAAATAAATCATATCCTGGGGACGACGCACACAACCAGGAGCAAGAGTATTGTACCATATCTTAGCATCACCCTTTAATGAGAACGGAAATAATTTGAGAATATAATAGTAGTGAATCTTCTCATCATCAGCAAAAAGGGTGGCTATATCATTTAATTTAGTAAGGTGTGCCACAACAGTTTCAGTTTCATAACCAGGATCAGATTCAACCAAAAGTAATTAACTCTGGGTCGACAGAGAATTCATAATCCTTATCGTCAACAAACATAGGTGAAGTAGCAAACTTAGGATCACATTTCATTCCAGTATTCAAAGATTTTTCTTTCAGTTTGCATAATAATTTCTTAAGATCATCTCTATCAATTCAAGCAAGAAATTCTCTAGTTGTCTCCTTATCCATAACATAACCTTCAGGTACCTTAGGCAATTCATATCTGGAAGATCTAGGTCTAATAGGTGTTTCAAGATTTTCAGTTCCAAGTACTTCATCAATTTGAAAATTTCATCTGTTTCAACATTCTCAATATCTTTAGCTCTAGCAACTTGTTCATCAAGAAATTCACCTTGTGGCATATTATCATCAAGAAAGTACTAGCATCATCGGTAACTTGCGACATATCAGGATTAATAGCATGTGGTGGTGTTGCAAGTCAACTCAGAATAGAGGGTGAATCAAGTGCAGAATGTGATGGTAGTTCCTTACCTCCCCTCGTCTTAGAGGAAAAAATCTTAGTCTTTGTATCATTCAGATTCTTCATAGTGATAAACTAGAAAATAATCCCAAGTGATTAAACAAATATAGCTATGCTCCCCAGCAAAGGCGCCAGAAAAAGGTCTTGATAACCCACAAGTATAGGGGATCGCGACAATTTCAAGGGTAGAGGACTCGACCCAAATTTATAGATTCGTCACAAGGGGAGCCAAAGAATATTTGTAGGTATTAGTAGCTGAGTTTTCAATTCAACCACATATGTAGATTAATTATCTGCAGCAAGGTAATCAGTAGCAGTACCGGTAACAGTGATAACAATGATTTTGTAGCAAGTGTAATAGTAGTAGTAGCAATAGTAACATAGCAAGAACAATATATGGAAAATCCGTAGGCATTGGATTGGTGAATTCGCTGGGTGATATTCATCATATAACAGTCATAACCTAGGGCGATACAAAACTAGCTCCAGTTCATAAATGTAATGTAGGCATGTATTTCGTAAATAGTCATACGTGCTCATGGAAAGAACTTGCATGACGTCTTTTGTCCTACCCTCCCGTGGCAGCGGGGTCCATAAGGAAACTAAAGAATTAACACATAGTGAATACATGAACTCCTCAAACTACGGTCATCATCGGAAAGTATCCCAATTACTGTCACACCGGGGTTTACGGATCATAACACATAATACACTGGTACTGTGACGTGCTATACAAACGGTTTTTAACCCCTTCCCGCGATGGCATTCTGAACCATCGCCTAGTGAGTGACTGTGATAGGGGGTTCCTTCCCACACGACCCATAAACCATCAGGGATAGGCGAGCGGCTACTGACGATCGCCATAGAATAAACGTATGAGAAGTCGCCCTAGTCCCACATGTTATGTCTCGATGTTACTTTTATGATTCGAGAGACATCCCAAACGATTACGCCGCTATAGTCATGTGAAAAAGGTGGACATCAACATTTAATCTACTGATATGTTTGCGATAGAACGTTATCGCACACAGTTCAAGAATGTAAAATGTGTGCGGTGCCTCTACTAATGCCAACGTGTCCATTTTCATAACTGTGTGTGTCGTGGGATTGTCACGGCAGATGTCCTAGTGGAAGGACTTGGTCATGGAGCCATCGCAACTAGGTTAGCTTAAAGGGGTCAAGCGGGACAAAGGACATAGAGAGTTTACTGGTTCAGCCCCTTGCGGTGAAGGTAAAGGCCTACTCCAGTTTGGGATTGTATTGCTAGGGTTTCGATTACCAGGGAGCGAATACGCTTGACCTAGTTCTCGATCTCTTGTTTCTTTCCCTAAACCGCCGCCGGGTCGTCCCTTTATATACACAGGTTGACGCCCGGTGGCTTACGGAGTCCCGGCCAGCTCATACACAACGTGTCCGGCTCGGTGAATAATTACGCATGCCTTACAATACAAGTCATACATATATGGCGGTTTACACCTGTGGGCCTCAAGCCGCCTTAGGGTTTCGGGCCTTCAGTAAGCCTGCTTCGTGAACCGCAATCTTCACCACCTTTATGGGCCTTGTCATTATGAACCGCAAGTGGTATGACCCGACCCTCCTGGGTGGGTCATACCCAATAGTTATATCCCCAACATTAGGCCCCAGGTTGATGTGAACTTGTTCACATCAATCTTTCAAATCATCTATCAAAGGTCTCCTTCAAATCATCTATCAAAGTTTCCTTCTTCCTGGATTTCACCACAATATCATCCACATAAGCATGAACATTGTGCCCAATCTGATCATGAATGCAATTTTGCACACACCGCTGGTAAGTCGCCTGGGCACTCTTGAGCCCAAAAGGCATAGACACATAACAAAAGCCTCCAAAGGGAGTAATGAAGGCTGTCTTCTCCTGGTCCTTAACTACCATCTTGATCTGATGATAACCTGAATAAGCATCCAAAAAGCTCAACCACTCTTCCATAGCATCAATGATCTGATCAATACGGGGGAGAGAAAAAGGATCAACTCGACAAGCCTTGTTTAAGTCCGTGTAATCCACACACATGCGCCAAGTGCCGTTTTTCTTAAGTACCAGCATCGGGTTAGCCAACCACTCAGGATGAAAAACTTCAACAATAAACCCAACCGCCAAGAGCCACGCGACTTCTTCACCAATGGCCTTGCGCCTCTCTTCATTGAAACGGCGAAGCAATTGCTTGACCGGCTTAAACTTGGGATCAATATTAAGAGTGTGCTCAGCGAGTTCGCTCGGTACACCTGGCATGTCTGAAGGTTTCCATGCAAAGATGTCCCGGTTCTCACGGATGAACTCGATGAGCACGCTTTCCTATTTCTGATCCAAATTAGCACTGATGCTGGACTGCTTGGATGAATCGCCAGGAACGAAGTCAACTAGCTTGGTGTCATCCGCCGACTTAAATTTCAAGAGGGGGTCATGCTCTGTGGTTGGCTTCTTCAAAGATGTCATATTCGGCGGGTCAACATTATTGAAATTTCAACTCTTCTGTTGCACAAACAGATCAGCATAAGCAGCATCACCTTCTTTACATTCCAAGGCTATCTTCCAGCGTCCATGCATTATGATAGTGCCCTTGTGACCCGACATCTTAAGGTGCAAATAAACATAGCAAGGCCTTGCCATGAACTTAGCATAAGCCGGCTGTCCGAACAGAGCATGGTAAGGGCTCTTGATTTTAACTACTTCCAAAGTCAATGTCTCAGATCTGGAATCATGATCATCTCCAAAGGCAACCTCCAAAGATATTTTGCCTACTGGATAAGCCGACTTACCAGGCACCACACCCGTGAAAGACAATATTCGACGGTTTAAGATCCTTGTCAGTCAAGTTCATGCGACAAAAAGTTTCGCAATACAGAATATTAATGCCGCTGCCCCCGTCCATGAGTACCTTAGTAAATCTGTACCCTCCAACCTGAGGCACTACCACCAGAGCCAAATGACCCGGATTATCAACCAGGGGTGGGTGATCCTCATGACTCGAGAGAATAGGGTCTTCAGACCATCGCAGGTAATGGGAATCGCCAGCTCAACTGCGTTCACTGCCATTTTATGGAGCTTCTGATCCCGCTTGCATAAAATTGTGGTGAAAACATGGTACTGCCCACTATTCAACTGCTTCAGGTGACTCTAATAACCAGACTGCTACTGCTGATTCTCTTGACCAGACTGTTGACTATAACCACCATGATTGCCTTGGCCTTGGTAACCGGTATTAGATCAGCCACCACCATAACCCTGACCATGAGAGCCGGATCCTGAGCCGCTGTTCAGACATGGTTATTCTAAAAGAGATCGGAGGCTTTGAACTCCTTCATGATATAGCAATCCTTCCATAAATGATTGGCCGGCTTCTTGCGTGTACCGTGCCTTGGACAAGGCTGATTCATTATTGCTTCGAGGTTGATTCTCGATCCTCCAGGCCGGCCACTCATTGCAGTCACACTTAAGCCGTCCAAGCTTCTGCTTAAGGTGGAGGAAACGACAATTTTTCTCCAACATCAAAATCGTTGAGCCAACATTGATGCTTTCTGATGAATGGGTATAATAGTTGAGATCAGGCGCACCCAGTGGGTTGTTGACTCGCCCTCACCTTGGACACAAGAAACCAAATCCATGATTGACATAGGTTGCTTGCACGTGTCTTTGAAATTTTGGATAAAGCGGGTCTTCAGCTCCGCCCACGACCCGATGGAGTTGGCGGGCAGCCTCTTCAGCCAAGTACGCGCCGGCCCTTCCAACATCATGGTGAAATACTTGGCACACGCAGCATCACTAACATCCAGCATCTCCATGGCCATCTTATAACTTTCCACCCAAGCCTCAGGGGGTTCATCTGATGTGTAATTAGGCACCTTGCGAGGACACTTGAAATCCTTGGGCAAGCGCTCGTTACATAGAGCGGACACTAAACATGGCACACCCAAGGTTCTAGAGGTCATGCCTGCCTCCACTGAAGCTGATGGATAAATCGGAGAGTGTTGATGAGCCGCTTGCTGAGCCGCCAGCTCGGCTTGCCGACGCACTCTGCCCTGATCCACCAAAGTCTGAGCATTGGCACCATCACGCACCGGGTCATGCCCACGAGGCTGGTTACAGCGTTGTTCACTGCTTGAAACCACTGGTGAGTCAATGTGCCTGCTATAACTGCGGCTCGGACGAGGGGTTGAATGAATCCGCTCGCGACTATAAGAGTAAGCCGCCTACCGGGCCACAGCTGTCTGAAGAAGTTCTCTGGCCCTCCGGGTCTCTACCGCTGCTGGAGACTTGCCTTCAACTGGTATAGCCGCTAATCTCGTCGCCGCAGCAATCATATTATCCAAAGGGTTAGAGTAATGACTCGGAGGGGTTGGAATATATTGAGGCGGAGTATTATTCAAACGTGGCGGGTCCATCACGCGTGGCTGAACCGACGCTCCAGTCCCAGGTGCTTCCACCACCCGGTTTACCACCGGTGGATCACTGGTCCCTGCTCCAGGCGTGTTGAAGAGGTTCCTCGGCTCATAAACCGGGGGCAGATGACTCCGGTGCCTCCTCCTCATGACTTCATTTGAAGCGTTCTGGTCCAACATGAGCCGGAAAGACTCTGCCTGGATCTGTTGCGCTTGGACATCCAAAGCAGCCCGCTCTGTAGCCATCCTAACGTTTTCAGCCGCCAGTTCTTCCTTGGCCTGGGCTATCTCATCTCGTAGCTTAGCCACATCCGCCTTGTGTTGTGCCTGGTTGTTCGAGGTTACCTCTACCCCCATCAAAGTTGCCAAGGCCTCTAACAATTCTATAAAACCTTGAGCCAGCGGGCGTGCAGTGCCACTAGCACCAGTCATCGCCGCAACAGCCGAGCTAGAGGTCATACCCGCGGCGATTGATGAACCGAGCGCCGGCTGTGCGCCGGCCATGAAAATCGCAACCCTGTTTGGCGGCTCGTAGGGGTCCGGAATACTGTCACCATCGGAACAGCCCCCAAGGCAGCCGTCTTGTAGCTGATACAATGAATTAGCCTCACCCGTGGACGACTCACCATTAGAGTAGATGGTCGTCTCACCGCCAGACACAGATCCTTCTTCAACTTCTGCTCCTTGGATGAAACCAACAAAGGCACGCTTCCTGGCGGGTTGAACTCGGGCGGGTCGTGCACGCTGAGCCGTCTCAATGATGTCGGTGCAGATGTCCGGCTCATGCCCAGTTCGCCAATCTTGCCGATGAAGACACGGATTCCGCCGAAGGGGACGCGGTACCCATACTCGATTGAGCCGGCCTCGAGGCCCCAGCCTGCATCGTTGATGTAGAGCTTGCCGCGACGACTCTTGGTCATTCGGCCCACAGCGTATCCCTTGATCCCTTCGAAGCTGCCCTTCAAGAACTCGAAACCACCGTGCGCTGGCCCCATGGTGGGCGCCAACTGTCATGGGATTGTCACGACAGATGTCCTAGTGTTAGGACTTAGTCGTGGAGCCGTCGCAACTAGGTTAGCTTAAAGGGGTTAAACGGGACAAAGCACACATAGAGTTTATACTGGTTCGGCCCCTTGCGGTGAAGGTGAAGGCCTACTCCAGTTTGGGATTGTATTGCTAGGGTTTCGATTACCAGGGAGCGAATACGCTTGACCTACTTCTCAATCTCTTGTTTCTTGCCCTAAACCGTTGCCGGGTCGTCCCTTTATATACACAGGTTGACGCCCGACGGCTTACGGAGTCCCGGCCGGCTCATACACAACGTGTCGAGCTCGGTGACTAACTACGCATGCCTTACAATACAAGTCATACATATATGGCGGTTTATATCTGTGGGCCTCAAGCCGCCTTTGGGTTTCGGGCCTTCAGTAAGCCTGCTTCGTGAACCACTATCTTCACCACCTTTATGGCCTTGTCATTATGAACCACCAGTGGTATGACCCGGCCCCTCCTGGGCGGGTCATACCCAATAGTTATATCCCCAACAGTGTGCGATAGGTATTCCTATCACACACGCACATAGGTTTGAAACGTTTGTTGTATTACCATGAATCGCACACGCATATGAGACGAAACCGTGTGTGCGTCCGTCGGGTATCGCAAACGTTTCACGTCAAAGAACCGTCTGTTCTCTATTTTTCACCGCATACATTGTTTTCATTCTAACCGTGTGCACATTATTTTATTCACATCTGTGTAATTTTATTTTTCCCTATAATTTATTATTTGAATTGGAAATTTTGAAACATGGAACGTGGAATTCAAATTCTCAGCACAATGGTTCAACAACGAGCCGAAAAATAAAATTCTCAGTACAATATGTTCAGAAATTATAGGATTAGACAACAATTAACTATGATGAACCACAATATTTAGAGGTGGTAAAGGTGAAGAGACAAGTGTAAATCATTTTGGTTGCCGATGGTGTTGAAGAAGCGGAATGCCCATAATGTGCCCTCCTGCATGCGATAGACACGAACAACTTTTGTCCAACCCCTTATGACGATCGCCCGCCCATCCTTCGCCACCTTCAGGAAGATTTCTAGAGCATTATCATGGTAGCACGAATTATATACTTTAACCTTAGTTGCCTCCACTCCGGTCATGTAGGTTGCAAGGTAATCATCAATAAGTAGTTTCGGAAACCACTGAAAAGAGAAAAAATCCAGATACTGAGGTCTAATAGAGTAACTTGTTGTGGGCAAGGGAAAAAGGCAACATATTCCTTACCATCCTAAAGTTCACTGTTGTCTTGGACAAAGTGTAAATAAAGAGCTTGATTCCCATCACCCATTTCTTTCGCCTAACAATCTTTCTTAGTTTCCTCACTTGTTGCTTGTTCATGAATATCTCATTGCCCCATACGCAAAAGGGATCAAGCGTGGATCAGATCAGCTCATATATGTACCTACAAGCAACCAGTAAATGTTAGAAGCTAAACTGAGATTGCACACATGATGTAAAATACAACTACCTATGTTCCTAAGTACAAGTATTTTTAGAGATTTCAATATGAACTACATACAGATGTATATAGAATTATAGATATAGTTTAGATTAGAATCTAGATTCACTCATTTTGCTCTATATGTAGTGTATATTGGAATCTCTAAAAATACTTATATTTAGGAACAGATGGTGTATAAGACATGGGATGCAGCTAACCTCGATGGCAAACAACAGTATCGTCCATTGTAGCCCTGTGTAAGTACGTGGAAAGCCAATGTTAACTACAACAGGGTTAACATCCACCAAAAATAGCAAATGGTAATAAAACGGCGGCATCTGTAGTGATATGTTCATTGCGAAAGAGTAGCATGGTAGCAAAGGGACTGATTAAAAATGGATAGAATTGTTTACTGCAACAGACAACCTAGTATTGCCATTGAAACGGGTACTTATAGAAATGAAATTTTCGGAGTTAAACATCGCAAGGCAGGTGCTACTAGAGCAGAGAATGGCCCTGTTGTCTGTTAAAAGGTAGGGAAAATAGATAAGATGGAGGCGTGTTGACTACAACATGCTTAATACATGAACCGTACAAAACATGGCCATTGCAACTCGTATTGGTAAGTCCTGATGGGTAGTGGCTGGGGCACTTTATATGGAGAAGAGCCTGCCCCAAGTTGGTTGTAGCGGAGGCGAGGTGTTCATCCGGGTCGAAGAGTGGATGAGTGCCGCCGACATGTGTACATACAAGAAGCAAGTAAATGTTAGAAGTCAAACTGCAATTGCACAAATGATGTAAAGTACTGTAAGACATGGGATGCAGCTAACCTCGACAGCAAACAACAACATCGCCCGTTATGGCCCCGCGTAAGTACATGGAAAGGCATGTTAAGTACAACAGGGTTAGCATCCACTAAAAATAGAAAATGGGCAGCATCTCTAGTATATCTTCATTGCGGAGAGTAGCACGGTAACAAAGGGACAGATTAAAAAATGGATACAACTGTTAATTGCAACGGGCTTAACAGCATCCTAAGTCATGTTTTGTAAGTTTGTAGCCATTGAAATACAACTGTTTAAAATGGATACAACTGTTAATTGCAACAGGTTTAATATCCATTGAAACCGGTACTGATAAAAATGCAATTGTCCGAGTTAAACATCACAAGGCAGGTGCTTCTAGAGCATAGAATGGCCCAGTTGTCTATAAAAGGTAGGGAAAATAGTTAAACGTGTTAGGCATGTTTACTACAACATGCTTAATACATCGACCGTACAAAACATACCATTAATTGCAACTGGTATTGGTAAGATTAAACTGGTGAGTTCATACTTGGTAAGTCCTGAGAGGTAGTTGCTGGGGCACTTCATCTTGGCCAGAGCCCGCCCAAAGTCAGCGGCGGCGGAGGTGAGCTGTTCCTCCGGGTCGAAGCGTGGATCAGTGCCACCAACATGTGTACCTACAGGGAACCAGTAAATGTTAGAAGTTAAACTGCAATTGCACAAATGATGTAAAATACTATAAGACATGGGATGCAGCTAACCTTGACGGCAAACAACAACATCGGCTATTATGACCCTGCGTAAGTACATGTGCAGGCATGTTAAGTACAACAGGGTTAGCATCCACCAAAAATAGCAAATGGGCAGCATCTGTAGTGATATCCTGAGTCATGTATTGTAAGTTTGTTGCTGGTATTGGTGAAATTGAGAAGGACAATTAATACTTGAACATCACACAGTGTGTAGTACTGAAATAAACAAGGCATGAACATGCTTAATACATCAATCATACAAAACATAGCCATTGCAAGTGGTATTGGTAAGATTGATCTGGTTAGATCATACCTGATAAGTCCTGGGGGGTAGTCGCTGGGGTACTTCATCTGGGCCAGAGCCTGCACCAAGTCAGCGGTGGCGGAGGCGAGGTGTTCCTTCGCGTCAACACGCACAGTGGCCATCGCGCCATCGACCGCCATCAGCTCCTCAACCTCCATGTGACATGTGGTTGGGCTTGCGCGATGATGCTCTGGAGGTAGGGCGATGGATATTTGGAGGCATGAGGATGTTTCGCAGGTGCCATTTAAGAAATCAGTCCGGGGCCGTGATAGAGATCGGTGGGTTACCTGACTGGATCGATGATGCTCGGGCAGAACATAGATGTGGTTGAAGATGTGGTTGCGGATGCGGCGGTTGGAACTACCGGTAGGGGAGAGGGGGGAGGTACTGACAAAATTTGATGTGTGTGGATATGGTGGGAGGAATAAATTCTGAAATCGCGCGCCTAATGAAAATTTCGTTGCGAAACTTGAAACTTGGGCGGGGGAAACACACAACACAGATGAAGCACGTAAAATACTCGTGTGCGAGAAAAGAGAAAATTGGCAAATCCCATCTCCACAAAAATGTACACGTGTAGTTGCTTTATTCCAAAGGTATGCCTGGTTTATTAGAAAACATTGCACACGTAACTGACTTATGAATCATTAACGCAAAAAAAACACGGGTACGCCATAGAAACCGTGTGTTTTGTGATCTTCTAATAATTCTTATATCCATCAGCATCTCCAACTGCACCCAATTTCAAAAATCTCTTTCATTGTATCAGGATTACTCAATGTACATGAACGAGGTAAGGTGACACCCGATGAGCAATCATCGGTTTATGAAATGCAATCAAGTGTCAACCTACATCGCTCACATAGCCAGATTTGATCCTATGCAACAAGAGAGAAGCTTGCTGCCATCCACCGGCGTAGCAATTTAAGCCAGTGTGCAGCCAACTCGTGTGGCGAGGTGGGACTAAAAACTAGCTGCGGACAGCTCTAGTCTCCTACGGTGGCCGCCGGCGGACATTTCGGGAGTATTTAGGGCTGAGGTGCGACTACAAAACTTTAGTGAACACACGCTAATCAACGCTCAAAGCCCTCAAAGGATGCGCTTACCGACATTGTAAGTTAATAATAGATAGTGCCAGCTTAAAGTAATACTGGTAATTTGCTCTAAAACTAGTATGTATGTAGTACTGGTAGATGCTCTAAAACTACGGGCGACATAGGCACTAACTACTTCTCACATGCTGCCATCGGGGCATGTTGGCCAGACATCGGTGTTCTTCCTCCCGGCCTTGTAAGCGGCACCCCACCGGGCTTCAATCTCCGCTGAGCTCTCCTCAGTATGGCCTGCGGCCTCTTCTTTTTGGCGGCGGCGGGACTCCCTTTTCTTGACCGCTTTCTACCTTTTCCGCTCCTTCTGTGCGGCTTTGGCCGCCTCTAGATCCATCACCGATTCGGCCATGGTAGCCTCAAAGTACGCCCACCTAACCGTGTGGCCGCCGGCGGCGATGAACTCGGCGTGGCGAGATGCCATCGCTTCCTTACCATGTGTGCGGTCACGGGCGGTGAGGAGCGTGGCTGGTGTCGGTGTCAAAACCGGCCAATCTCAGGTAGGGGGTCCCGAACTGTGCGTATTAGGATCAAAGGTAACAGGAGACAAAGGGGACACGATGTTTACCCAGGTTCGGGCCCTCTTGATGGAGGTAATACCCTACTTCCTGCTTGATTTACTTTGATGAGTATAGGAGTTACAAGAGTTGATCTACCTCGAGACCGTAATGACTAAACCCTAGATGTCTAGCCTGTATGATAATGATAGCCTCTTCGGACTAAACCCTCCGGCTTATATAGACACCAGAGGGCCTAGGGTTATACAGAGAAAGGAAACTACACAGCCAGACGTCAAGCTTGCCATCCATGCAAAGGAGAGTCCCAACCAGATACGCGGGAAGGCCTTCTATCTTGTATCTTCATGGCCCATCAGTCCGGCCCAAACCACATAGCCCGGACGCCTTAGGACCCCATAATCCAGGACTCCCTCAGTAGCCCCCGAACTTGCCTTCAATGACGACGTAGTATTCATCTCATGTCTTGGGCTTTGCAAGGCGGGTTCTTTACTATAATCCAGATCGATGACAATCTGGTGATAATCTCGACGCCTTTTATGAGCCCCCCCCCCCTCGTCGACGCTTCGATTTCCACGCGCTGATTGAATATGAATGGTGCATGATTTTTTGCAAATAAATCCTTTACCATGCCCGGATGGCTTCTATATAAGGAGATACAGATCTCCAAATGGCATCTCACATCACGCAGAAAGAAAATCGCCAAGTCTAGCCACGAGCAAAGCCTTCCATCATGACCAACGCCCCAGGCTCTTCTTCGCGCCCCCACAACCCTCAAGAGGGCGATTGGCAGCGTTGCTCCGTGCCTCATCGTCAGTTAAGCCGGCTCCAGCCGCAAGGCTACCTCCCCCTCGCGGATCTAGTCTCCGTTCGAGCGGGATTGTATCCAACAGGTAATGATGAGACGGCTGAGAATTTCCCCAACCCCAATAAGGAGGAGAGGGTGTGCTTCGTCCCATTCCTGTTGCGGGGCCTAGGATTTCCAATCCATCCCTTTCTCCGGGGATTACTGGAATTTTACGGCATCCAACTAGACAACCTAACCCAGGTTCGATTTCGCACATCTTAGGCTTTGTTTCCCTCTGCGAGCTATTTTTGGGCATTGAGGCCCATTTTGAATTATGGAGGAAGTTCTTCTGCCTCGTTCCCCGCCATCAAGGAAGTTCCATATTTGAGGTGGGTGGCACCGAAGTATGGCGCATAGCCGGATCTGGATACCTCGTAGGAACACCTAAAGAGGCATACCCGCAGTGGTCTTCGGAATGGTTCTATGTGGATGATGTTCCGCTGCCAGATCCAGTTTGGCCCGGTCTTCTTGAATTTTCTGGCGCTCCTCTAAATAAGCGCCTCAATTGGCGTCCCCGAAGTCCCAAAGAAGAGGACAGTGCGGAGATCACTACAAAAAAATACACTTCCGTGATGATACGTGTTTGTCACAGTAGCTCGCGCTTTTTGTCATGCATGTACATCCATGACAATTTTATGACAGAATCAAGATAGTCATACCTGTGCTGTCGTAGAAGTGTTCCATGACATTACCAAAATTATCATCACAGAAGTTTCCACTTCCATGACGATAAATCGCGCGACACGGAAGTGCTTTCGTCAAGGGTGACCGACATGTGGCATCCACCGTGACAGAGCACCGTTAAGCTATCGGGTCTGGTTTTGGATCCGATAACCTGCTAACAGCCCCGACCAATGGGGATTTTCCACGTGTAAAATCATCATTGGCTAGAGGAAACATGTGTCGTCTCACCGTTGGGACAGATGTCATCCACTCATTGGACCGAAGGCGCCTATGATACGTCGACACGTGGCACGGTCGAGCAGAGGCCCATTCCTGTGAAAAGGCGGGCCCGTTTGACTTGGTCAAAAGGTGGCGGCCCGGCCCACGGAAAGCCTGTTAACGGCCTGTTCGCATATAGCCCATTTACAGCCCGCTAACCCACGACCCGTTACGACCTATCCGAATTAGGCCCAGTAGCGTCATCTGGGCCGTACAATATGATTCCAGCCCATTTTAAGTTCCGGCCCATGTATGGCCCATAACGTCTTTCCGCCCATATGAGGCCCTTGGTAACTCTTGGCCCATTAACGGCCCGTGGTGAAACTGGCCCATAATGAACAGTGTATCACTTTATACCCATTAACAGCCCATTAATCCATTGGGCCATTTGCAGCCCATGTTATCTTTCGGCCTTCTCAGGGCCCATTTATTCTTGGGCTCATTTCCAGCATTCGGTTACTTACGGCCCGTTTCTGCCATTTTCTGCTTGTGGGCCAAATTCAGCCCGTGGTTACAGTCGGCCCGTTTGTGGCCGTTAATACGTTGGGCCGTTTTCATAGCGTCATCAAATACGGCCTATTAATGACGGCCCGTTATGGTCGACCCATGAACGAACGACTCCAACTCTAGCCCGTTTGCAGCCATAATGCGATCTGTTTTTGGCCCATGTTTGTCCAATCGATCATACGACCCGTCTAAGGCCCATTGATGATACGTCCCATAGAAGTGTAGCGACCCGACATCAGATGGTCAAGTCTCTGTGCTTCCATGTCATCCCTGGATCGGTAATGCTGACACACACAGTACTTGAAGGATTTATAACAGAGTAGCAATCACACACTTATTACATCAAATGTCTCAAAAGAGAACTTATTACAATAATATGGCTTAAGGCCATCTAATGCGATAACAGCGGAAGGCTTGGAAGGTAAAGTGAGTCCATCACCTCCAACAACATAACTGAGCTGCACGACAACGACCTATCGAACCTTACTCCTCGTCTGAAAAGTCTGCAACATAATACGTTGCAGCCCGAGAACGGGTCATCACATGGAATATGCTGGCAATGTAACATAATAGAGCAACAACAGAATAATGATAACACTACATGCATGTTTGGCTGGTGGAAAGCTCTCTGATTCTGATTTCTTGAAAAGCCAATTTTTCCCTACATCAAAGGAATAAATTTTAATTTAACTATCATGGTGGTTGAAACATCATTGAGAAGGTATAACCCCAACTCAATCCCAATTAAAGTAATTAACAACCCAACAGTATTAATTTAGAGTGATGAGATACATGTGACTACTCAAGTACTAGATACTCAGAATTGTCCATAACCGGGGACACGACTAACCATGATTAGATTGTACACTCTACAGAGTTTTGTGCACTTTTCCCCACAAGACTCGATCGCCTCCGTTGATTTCTCGCACTACATGGTGTTTGAGAAACGGATGACCGAGACACAGTCTTTCTAAACATTAACTCTCTACTCCTGGATAGATCATACCAAACCTATAAAACCCACTACACCTTTGATCTACCTCTTCGAGAGCTTCACGTAACTTACTCAACTATGCTAGAGCCCATAATAGCTTGTGGCTGCACACGGAAGTTTCTAGCATGAATAATCTCAGTTCCCTTTGAGCCTAGGTGGCGGTCCTTTGGAAGATCACACGGGTACCCCGGGATTTCCAAAAATAAAACAGACAACACTGGGTTCCCCAGGTGCCTCAATCCACCCAGATGTGTATTTAAGTTGCCACCTTAAAGTAATCCATTAATTAACAATCTCACATCTGTCATGAATATCTCTCAAACCCAAACCACGTCTATGAGCATAGCATAGTAATATAAGCAACACGTAGAAGTAACTCCCAAGGGTTTGATAGTAACAGGGCAATAGGTTCCTACCTCATCATCTACTTCCCAACCCACAAATTAATGACATCCTAACCATGCAATGTTTGAGGGTTGAACTAATGCATAAAAACTGGGTATGAAAAGAAATATGATCAAGTGTTACTTGCCTTGCTGACGATCCGTGAATCCTAGAGACTCATAGTAACACGCTTCGCACCCCGGGAATTCTATCGCAAGCAAATAATACATACATAAACAACAAGCAAAGATGCACAAATGAAACTTCAACTGAAACCGGTTGAACGGAGAGTTCAACTTAAGAACTCCGTTTTGCAAAAAGAATCAAACCAAACGGAGCAACGAAATTCAAACGGCGAGATAAACAAGATCCGTTTACTAATCTGAACTAGGGTCAAATTTTACAAAGGCAAAGACTGGTTTAAGTTGGCTATTCGGAAAGAGGGTTTCGAGATGAAACTCCAGGCGCTTGAATCGCCTGATTCCGATAAACGAGCGAAAAGTTATACTAATTCGAACATCGGATCAGAAATCGTGATCGGAATAATCACGGAGTAAATCCGATAAAAGAAAACGACGAACGGCTAAACGAACGAACGTTCGTTAGCAGAAACTAAACGACGAACGTTTCCGTAAAATCGAACGAACGAAAGAACGCTCGCAAAATAAATAAACCGGAGAAATAAAACCGATCTATATAAAAAAACGGGCTAGGGTTTTTCTAAAAAAACCGAAGGGTTCTTTTTAAAAAAAACCGGCGACGAGGGCTACCTCCGGCGAGGTCGTCCGGCGGGGCGGGCGGCTCCGGGTCCGTGAGGGCGGCGAGGGCGGTTAGGGGCGGCTCGGCGAAGGGGCGGGCGGCGCGGAGGCGGAGGCGGCAAGGCCATGGCGCGGCGGGCTCGACTCGGGCCTCGCCCGTCCCGGGTGGCGGCGGTGGTGGCTAGAGAGGCGCTATTTAAAGAGGCGGTGTCTTGGAGGAGGCAGGCGGCGGGAGGAGTCCGGCTCGGACTCCAGGCCAAGGGCGGTGGTCGGTCACCGCTCGGCCTGAGTCTTTGGCCCAGTCGGGCGCGGTTCATTTTTTTTAAAACGTTCTGCCGAAACTTATAAAAATCCTAGAAAAATAAATAAAAATCTAAAAATGCCAAAACAAGTTTTCTTTGCCTAAATAAAATATTTAGGACAGGATGAACTTTTCTTGGCCCCTAAAATGCAATTTTAAATATATGCAAATTTTTCTCTAGGCAAATAAAATTCCAAATAAATAAAATAAAATCCAAAATAATGATTTTAACATTTTCCCTCCGATATTTCAATTATTTTTGGAGAAGTCATATTATCTCCTCTCATTTATTATTAAACATGAAATATTTTCCGGAGAGAAAAATAATAAAATCCAAAATCCTCGTCTTCATTATTGGATAAAAAATTCAAATATGAAAATCGGAAAACCCCCAACTCTCTCCGAGGGTCCTTGAGTTGCTTAGGATTTCGAGGATGGCAAACGAGAATGAAATAAAATATGATATGCATGGATGACCTATGTATAACATGCCAAATTGAAAATTTGGGATGTTACAAGAAGGCCCATTGTTTCTACGGCCCGTAGAAGGCCCATTGTTTCTACTGCCCGTATGAAGCCCAGTGTCACTACAGTAAATATGTAGCCCATGGCCTGTTAAAGGCAGGAAACTACTATAGGTTTAGACCTGCTAATGGCCCAAGATGATTATAGGCCCACGTTTTGGCCCATATGAGTAACGGCGGCACGAAGACCGACAACACTGAGATCCACTGAACCTTCCGGCCTAAATTACAGCATGCCGACCAAAGAATAAACCTAGACTATACAACAAAGAAATTACGGCATATTACATCCACTGGGAATCAAAGTTCGCTACCGGTGATAATAAAGCGCAACATGACCGTGGATTACATACACTGGGCATCAAAGGTTGCCACCAGTGCATATAAACGCGCCGACAAAAGAATATACAAAACTGAGAGCACTTCAGAAGGCACTAGACCTGGCAAGCTCGGGCCCTGCAAGCAGTCGAACAAGCTGATGAGAACTCAGTTGTGTCAACGATAGATGCTTCATCCCTAGCTGTATGGCACCATAGTGCGCAAGGCAGTCCCCTGACATCTTCATTACATCTTTGACTTCAAGTCAGAGCTGAGTTGAAGCAAGCCTTTCAGCTTTAAGTTGAGACTGAAGAAGTCAAACTAATTGAGGCAGCGACTGCACACAGGTTGTCTCACACCTGCTGGTGAGTAGCTTCAACTCACTGTCTTCATCAAGATAGGACCTTGGGGTCATCTCGCTGTCCTCAAGATGGTTTGGCTCACTATCTTTCCTAAAGTTACTGCACGGCATAAGAGATACGACTCTGAAAGAGAAACAAGGAGACACGTAACAGGTTTCACAATTATATTAGCAAATAAATGGATCTGTTTTGCATAAGGAGCATGTTTTTACAACTACAATTTAAAATTGGTAGTTGTTGCAAACATCCAATCAGATGTAAACAGCAGTGGAGGAAATGATGCCTATCCAAATCTATACTAGAACAAAGTTTGAAGGCTTAAGAAGGATGAACTTACATTACATGTTAACATGGGCTGGACAAAGCCCTTCTCCATGTTGATGGAAAGATAATTTAATAAATTTCCCGAAGAAAATTCTTTATAAGCGTTGCCATTATTCTACATTTTGCAAAGAGTAAATATAGATCAAATAATATTGGCAGAAATAGAGGATAATGAAGCTCAGGTGCAGACTGATGATACATAATCAAATAGCAATTAATTAAGTACATCGTTACAAGGCAAAAGGTACTGACAAGAGGAATGCATACATCAACATGAGCAGTGGCATTGGCTTTATTCAACATTTTGGTTAGAGTAAATGTAGATATGATAATTTGGAGAAAGTGTAGGGCAGGGCAGATAAGATGCAGAGTAATGCTAGACAATCAACTATCTCGTGATGCATGTACAGTAATACCACCACCGTTCGTTATTAGTTGTCGCTCAAATGGATGTATCTAGCACTATTAAGTTATAAATACATCCAATTGATCAACAATTAATTCGATACAGAGGGAGTACATGACAACAGGTACTTACATGAGCAATCCGAAACTTCATAACCATTGTGTTAATTGTACATTTATCTCAGAGTAAATATAGACCTTATAATTTCAAGCAAAGGGAGGATAAATAAGCGAACATTTACAAGTGATGCTACATAATCAATCGACAATGAGTGTAAGTATCTTTGATAAAGGGCAAGAGGTACTGACAAGAGCAATGCAGAGCCCAGTATTGTCGTGAGATCCTATGATCCTTTGAGCAAGGAGATTCATCTTAAATTAGTTTTCATACAAGAGAGAAGGTAAGGCACATGCACAAATTTAGGAGTTCAAATTTTTAATTGATATCACAGACAGTGCCTGACGTTGGGCTGTCAGTAGTTCTAATAGGGGTTTGGCCACTGGAGTAGGGGTAAAGTCTGTTACAGTTGGGCCTGTATTTTCTGTGGCTGCTGATCTATCTGATTTAATAGGTATCACTACCTTTTCCAAATACCTAGTTTGTACTCCTTGAGGATTTGCAATCACCCTCTTCCTTTTGGACATCTATTACGAAAGAACAATATTTGACTGGAAAAACATAGTATGACGACACATGGAATAGGTACAGAAAATGGATAGGTATGGCATATACTAATATATGATGCTTAAACTAAGCAGATGGTGTAACAAAGTAGAAGTAATGCAAGAGGTCAGATGCAAAATATGTGCGACCAATACAACCTTACCATGTTAGAGCATGCACCTTGATGGGTGAATAAGATAGGCCATCCTCCACCATGCCAAGTTTGTTAGCCAGTGGATTGTTCTGCAATATTCCTCTCGTGCGCCCATTCTCATATTCATTTTGATAATGTTCAATACCTGACATGCATGAGAACATGAAAACAATTGAGATTATCTTTGTAATGCAGAAGTGATTCTAATCCAATACTTCCTCCCTGTAAACCCCTTTGTGCTATCTCTGCAATTCTTCTAAGAGGTTCCATGGATGCTGTAATTTGGGGTGTGCATTAATATAATGTGGCCTACTGCTCAAAATATGAGAGCTCCAGAAGTGATGATACTTCGCAGATGACAACTTCAACATATAGTAAAGAAGAACAAGTCGACGTGACCTGGCAGATTCAAAATATACTAAGGGAGAATAACTTGACCTGACAAGTCGGCCACAAGAGAAGAGGATCATCTTAAAGAAGAGCAGATGAGCAAGTAGATTGAAGATATTACAAGTCTTTCTATACAATGTCGGTTGGCCACCCATGATGAACCAGACCGCACAGAGAAATACTATTCCTTCCGGTCTCTCCATATGTGGCTCACATGCATTTCGAAACTAAATTAGGAACATTTAGCTGACCAATTAAACATCTCTCAGTTTTACTAATATCAGCATAATATCAGATTTGAATTTGTACAACTAAGCTTGTTTAGCTCGATGGGTGGAGCAGTGCTATTATGACACGGACCACGTAGGCTAATTGTGGTCATCATAAAATGGGGAAACCGTAAGCATGATGAGTATAGTGTTGACCGTGGCAGTGGGATGGCAGATCTGAAGCTGCAAACCGCGCAAAGGGTAGTTAGCAACCGATATTTCATTTGAATAACAACTAAGATTTGGTATGGACAAGAAAGTACAGTCCACAAGTGACAAAGAAATGCAATTCTGCTGTCTCTCTATATGTCGCGACATGCATTTGGAAACTCAAGTGGGACCTTTAGCTAACCAATTAAATGTGTCTGTTAACTAATATGAGTATCATATCACAATCATATTTAAACAACCAAGCTTTGGAATTTTGAGTGTTGTGTTGTTTAGCTTGAAGGGTGGAGTAATGCTAGTATGACAGAAATCACCTACGCAGATCATAGTAGAGTAGATAAAAGGGGAAAACCCTAAGCATCAAGAGTAAAATAAGGAAAGTGGAACTAGCTGGACCAGTGGGTGGCGCACATGCTTTTCGAAACGAATATAGGAACATTAGGTGACCAATTAAACGTTCTCTGTTTTATTAATATGAGCATCATATCAGATTCGTATTTCAACACGTAAGCTTTGGAATTATAAGTGGCATGTTGTTTTAAGCTTTATGGGTTGAGGTCTTGAGGAGCAGTGCTAGCACGACACGAAGCAGTGAAGCACCTACGATGATGGTAGTGAATATAAAGGGTATGAGTATAGTTACCGTGACATGGCGGATCTGAAGGTGCAAACCGGACAAAGCTACTTCAAGCAACCAATGTTTGCATTCATCTAGCCACTACGATTTGGTACGGACAAGAAAAGTACAGTAAACAATTTAAGATCTATTTTCCGGGTGAGATCAATAACTTAAGCACATATGGAAGAGTACCACCTCTCTTGTGACGTGGTGTAGGCCCCTGCTGATATGTTGAGGGTGCTGCGGATGCGATGGCTGTCGGCAGCGGGGAAGAAGACTTTAGATGGAAGACGGCCGGGTTGGGGGATAAATCCTGTTGCCGTGGACGAGGCGGTCGTCGGAGCAGCAACGGCAAAGTGGACGACGGCACCGATGAAGCGAGATGATGCGATGAAAGGATCCTGGTCCGGTGCCGTGGATGAGAGACGTCCATCTCTTGCAGTGGACGACGGGGTAGGGGTAGCGGCTCCGGCAAGGTGGAGGATGGGGTGGCGGACGGAGGAGGCTGGACGTAGTGGGAGGTTGTTGTGGCGCCGACGGTGTATGAATGGGGAAATGGAGGGGGAGGGGGGATCTCAAACTTTGGGACGCGCTTCTATGAAATGTGGCAAAGTTACGAACTTATCCCCCGTTTAAAATTTTGGACATCACGTCGGTTGGGGATAGGACGGTAATCTCGCATCTCCCAAATATTTGCCGGTAACGATTTCGGGCGAGGAGAGGGTGTTTTGCCGCCCACGGTTGGCGTCACGATGTATGAGCGGGGCCGACAGGTAGGGCGGTTGTGTCACATCTGAGGGAAGTTACACATCTGCCCCTATTTAAAATATTAGCCTACATCGATTTCGGACGAGGAGAGTTTGTTTTGCCGCCCACCGTGGATGAATGGGGAAATGGAGGGAGAGACACATGTCTTTCGGACGAGCTTGAATCAAATGTGTTTTGCTGCCCACGTTTGGCGCCCACCGTGTCTGAATGGGCTCAGAGGCCGTCGTGTCATGTCTGATTGAAGTTACTAGTCTACCCCTATCGACAGCAGTGTAAATCCGGTCGATAAGGATGTCAAGTGTCAGGGGTAGACAATAATTTCCATCTCGCAAACACTTGCTTCGGGCAGCCCACAAATGATAGTGGGTGTTTAGCCGCTTCGCTCAAAACTTAGGAGAATTAACATTCACGTTTGCCCTGGGCCCTGGCAACTAAATCCAAATCCAATTTTTATTTGGTTACGAATATCCACAGATAATTCTACGTTTTGTTATTTATTTCTTCAAAACCACAACAAAGATTTATTCCACCTTTATATATGATTATGATTTAGAAATGCCGTGATCTTCGAATTCAGTAGGTTGGATACACTTTGAGTCAAACAGTTATTTCATCCAATACAATATGCTCACACGAAAATCAGTTCACCTTATGTCAATCATACAAGTATTGAGGATTACCTCGCCTAAAAAATTCGGATCATTACAACACATGGACAACATAGGGGGTCTTACAACATAATCCATTCAGAGACATGACACAACATGCAAGTACAATAATCTAATGACAATTTCAACTGCTATCTAAAGAAGAACTGGGATTACCTTGGGCTTCAGATAGCAGAAGCAGCAGGACCTCCTCCGTCTTCAAATGCAACATTCTTACTTCCTCCAATTCTTCGGTTGCTTGCATAATGTGTGCAGCTAATTGCATAATTTCCAGCTTCAAGATCGAGATTACCTCATTTATGGAAACCGCACCATCTCTTTCTGCCTGTAGTAGAGCCTCAAGAATTATAATATCTGTGTTCAGACTGCTCTCCGGCGGTGTTGCCTCTGAACTGCTACCATCTGGTAACATGGATGGCGCACTGCTTCCACAAATAGATTATGGGGTTGTACATTGTGTCCTAGTGTGAACGGCATCCTGAAAGGTTTCCGCTGGACATAAGTAAGAGATAGTTATTGCATGATCCAGGTAGTAAGCTTACATGGTAAACGACCTATGAATTATTGCCGAGCAATGCAAGCTATATTTAAATGGTTCGAAGCAGCATCAGCCAAAAAGAAATTAAAATGGTAAGATGAAACTAGGGATGTAAGTGACAAATAAACGACATCTGCCAGTCCCATCTAGTTAGTTTTTGCTAGCTTCCTGGTTCATTTTCCTCAAAAAACAAAAACTCTTTTGAACTATCATACCACTACACTACTAGGGAAAAGGCTAGCAGCAGTGCGGGTTTTAGGTGTATCAGTAGCGCGGGGAGTGGCACTACTAATAAGGCGCTACAACTAACACATAGCAGTAGCGCGTGCTCACCAGGCCATCTTGCTACACAAGTGTAGCAAAGCGCTTAGTGGAAGCTTCGCCATCGCTAGTAGCTCTAGCAGCGCTTTGCCTGGACGCCATGCCATCGCTATCGTACCGCCGCTAACTTTTATAGACTCGCTCTTTGCTAATTTAAGTAGTTTTTTGTTTTTTCGGCTTATTTGTTTTGTATTTGAACATGCTTTATAGAAGAATCTTTAGCACATAGAAATGCCATCATGATACACATACAAGTGCCTGCGAGACCACAAATGTAATCATAGCATATACATACAAATAGTCTCATCATAATCATCATCCAACACAAAGTGGTATCTTGTCATCATCTCGAAAATAGCGATACATGCAAGTCTCGAATACTTGCAACTACAACAATGTCATCCATCAAAACAAAGGTATACGCAAGAAGAGCTATCACTATGAGTGAGAGCGGAACTATGCAAAGATACATGAGGTGGCGATTCTGAGTCCTCTCTCGCGCTAGCGTGAACCTCAAGTAACTAGCTTCTCCTTCTTATGCCTTTTGAAGCCTTTATGGCTGGCGCCATGAACCCATTCACTTGCGCCGACACTCATGCCACTCGTCATACACCCGGAACCTTCCCTTTGTACCACGACATAGCAATTCCATCTCGCCATCAAGAAACTAGGTACCTGTTAGAGATGCATGTTCATGAAGAGGATGTACAATCATATATATGCAACAAAATATACTAGAGCAACACCGAAAAAGAAAGGGTTAGCAACTAGATGCATGTAACATCCCAAAATTTTCAATTTGGCATGTTATACACAGGTCATCCATGCATATCATATTTTATTGCATTTTCATTTGCTATCCTCGAAATCCTAAGCAACTCAAGGACCCTCGGAGAGAGTTAGGGATTTTCCGATTTTTCATATTTGAATTTCATCAAATAATGAAAGACGAGGATTTTGGATTTTATAATTTTCCTCTCCGGAAAAATATTTCATGTTTAAAAATAAACGAGAGGAGATAATATGACTTCTCCAAAATAATTGAAATACCGGAGGAAAAATGTTAAAATCATTTTTGGGATTTTATTTTACTTATTTGGAATTTTAATTGCCTAGGGAAAAATTTGCATATATTTAAAACTGCATTTTAGGGGCCAAGAAAAGTTCATCTTGTTCTAAATATTTTATTTAGGCAAAGAAAACTTGTTTTGGCATTTTTAGATTTTTATTTATTTTTCTAGGATTTTTACAATTTTCGGCGGAATGTTTTTTTATAAAAAAACAAGGAACCGCGCCCGACTGGGCCAACGGCCCAGCCGAGTAGGCCGGAACAAGCCGCGCCGCTTCACCACACAAGGCTGCTGGCCGGGCTGTCCAGCCGGACTCGAGTCCCGAGCCGGACTCCTCCCGCCGCCTTGCCCTCCTCCAAGCCACCACCCCTCCCTCTTTATATATCGCCGCCGCCCTTAGTCATCACCACCACCACCACCACCGCCTTGGGACCCGGAGGAGCCGAGCCCGAGCCGCCGCCGCCTCCCGTCGTCGCCCCCCCCTCGCCGAGCCGCCCGCCCTAACCGCCCTCGCCGCCCCGCGGACCCGGAGCCGCCGCCCGCCCAGCCGGACGATCGCGGAGGTAGCCCGTCGCCATTTTTTGTTTAAAATAACCCTTTGGTTTTTTTGGAAAAACCCTAGCAGTTTTTTTATTATTAGATCGGTTTATTTTCCCGGTTTATTTATTTTGGGAACGTTCACCCGTTCGTTCGTTTACTGAACATGTTAAATCGTTTAGTTTCTGCTAACGAACGTTACGTTCGCTTAGCCGTTCGTTGTTTTCTTTTATCGGATTTATTCCGCGGTTATTCCGAATTCGATTTCTGAACCAATGTTCAAATTAGTATAACTTTTCCCTCGTTTATCGGAATCAGGCGATTCAAGCGCCTGGAGTTTCATCTTGAAACCCTCTTTCCGAATAGTCAGCTTAAACCAGTTTTTATCTTTGTAAAATTTGACTCTAGTTCGGAATAGTAAACGGACCATGTTTTTTCTCGCCGTTTGAGTTTCGTTGTTCCGTTTGGTTTGATTCTTTTTGCAAACCGGAGTTCTTAAGTTGAACTCTCCGGTCAACCTCTTTCAGTTGAAGTTTCGTTTGTGCATCTTTGTTTGTTACTTATGTATGTAATGTTTGCTTGCGATAGAATTCCCGAAGTGCGAAGCGTGTTACTACGAGTCTCTAGGATTCACGGATCGTCAGCAAGGCAAGTAACATTTGATCATACCTTTTCATACCCAATTTTATGCATTAGCTCAACCCTCCAACATTGCATGATTAGGATGTCATTAATTTGTGGGTTGGGAAGTAGATGATGAGGTAGGAACCTATTGCCCTATTGCTATCAAACCCTTGGGAGTTACTTCTATGTGTTGCTTATATTGCCATGCTATGCTCAGAGACGTGGTTTGGGTTTGAGAGATATTCACGACAGATGTGAGATTATTAATTAATGGTTTACTTTAAGGTGGCAACTTAAATACACATCCTGGTGGATTGAGGCACCTGGGAACCCAAAGTGTTGTCTGCTTTATCGTTGTAAATCCTGGGTACCCGTGTGATCTTCCTATGGACCGCCACCTGTGCTCAAAGGGAACTGAGATTATTCATGCTAGAAACTTCCGTGTGCAGCCACAAGCTATTATGGGCTCTAGCATAGCTGAGTAAGTCACGTGAAGCTCTCGAAGAGGTAGATCAGCAGGTAGTGGGTTTTATAGGTTTGGTATGATCTATCCGGAGTAGAGAGTTAATGTTCTGAAAGACTGTGTCTCGGTCATCCGTTTCTCAAACACCATGTAGTGCGAGAAACCAACGGAGGCGATCGAGTCAAACCTCTGCAGAGTGTACAATCTAATCGTGGTTAGCCGTGTCCCCGGTTATGGACAATTCTGAGTATCTAGTACTTGAGTATTCACATGTATCTCATCACTCTAAATTAATACTGCTGGGTTGTTAATCACTTTAATTGGGATTGAGTTGGGGTTATACCTTCTCAATGATGTTTCAACCACCATGATAGTTAATATAAAATTTGTTCCTTTGACATAGGGAAAAATTGGCTTTTTGCAAAACTGTAACCATAGAGCTTTCCACCAGCCATATGTGCATGTAGTATAGATTATTCTTTACTCTCTATGTGTTACATTGCCAGCATATTCCGTGTGCTGACCCGTTCTCGGGCTGCAACATTTTATGTTGCAGACTTTTCAGACGAGGAGTAAGGATTGTAGGTCGTTGCCGTGCAACTGAGTTATGCCGTTGGAGTTGATGGACTCACTTTGTCTTCCAAGCCTTCCGCTGTTATTGCATTAGATGGCCTTAAGCCATATTTTTGTAATAAGTTCTCTTTTGAGACATTCGATGTAATAAGTGTGTGATTGCTACTGTTATAAATCTTTCGAGTACTGTGTGTGTCAAAGATTACCGATCCAGGATGACACGAAGCACGTAGACTTGACCATCCGAGGTCGGGTCGCTACAAGATGGTATCGAGCACACGCTGAGCGTAGGACACGACCACTAAGATAAAACCATAGGTCACTCCTCTCTACTCATTTCGACCCCTCTCCATTTTTCCACTCTTTAGGATGACGGAGATGAAGTACAAGTTTGCCCAACCGGATGAAGACACACCCTTCGGACGCCACTTGAAGGAAGTCACTAGGTACCTAAATATTGGAATACCAAGCTTCACCAGGACGTACAACGCCACCTTACCAGAAGAAGAATGCTGGAAGATTCAAGCTCTAGTTCCCGGAAGGACGTTTGTGCCAAGCACGGAGCCCATAGTATGTGTTTTCAATGCATCAACATGAAGTTTAGGAAAGAGTATGGCAGCTCACATTATCATGGGACGCATTGGAGAAGTCTACAATAAGGAGCTTAAAGACACCATATACCAAATATGTGGGCGCCGAGACGAGCAATGGGAAGTAATCAGCACCAAGAAGGATAGATCCATTGCAGCCTACATCCAGGAACTAAACCAGCACATTCGACGTCATGAGAACCAGATGTGCACAGACATGATGGAATTGAAGAAGGTGAAAACTAAGATCGTCGAGCTGGAGGAAGAACTCAAGTCTACACGCGATGGATATGAGGAAGAAATCAAAATACTACTGGAGAAGAACGACGACCTAGTCAAGAAGATTGGAGTCTTCATGGGAGGACCAGCACCCAAGGAAGAGGAGCAAGAAGAGGAAGAAGACCCCGCTTGTCCGCATAACTACATCATCATCGCATTTACACCGACTCAGATCCAAGTGATGATGACTATGAAGACGAAGCTCGAGCAGACATCATGGAGTCTTCCACCGATCAAAATTTCTAGATGACCACCATATAATAGTAGTATTACCCCCATGTAACTAGTAGTAGTTGAGCACTTATGCGATAGTCCTAGATCGTTTTGTATGCCCTTGCTTGCTTGATTGAATGAATGTGTGTTTGCCTCATGTGCATATGGGTAGTGTTTTCTCACTAGACCTCTTTCTATTCTAATCTCTCCCATCTAAACCTTCAGATGCCTCCGAGACGTGACCGGTTTTGTTTTCCCACCGAGCTCACTCGATTGATCCAACAGCGAGAATGCCTTGATGCAATTGCTAGTTCGTAACTGTGGCAATGCGAACAACAACAACAACAACAACCCGCCGCCAGTGGACAATTTAGCCCGTTTTCTAAGGTTACAACCGCCGCTGTTTTCCAGTAGCACCGAGCCAATAGTTGCAGATGACTGGTTACGCCGTATTGGAAGGGAGTTAACCAACCACCGCAGGATGCACGGATGCTGAAAGAGTGCGCTTTGCCGCACATCAATTGGATGGACCAGCAGCCGCATGGTGGGAGAATTACACGGCTACTTTTCCTATAGCCAATGTCACTTGGGACCAGTTCAACAAGCTTTCGCACGACCCATGTTTCAACTGGAGCCATGCAGATAAAGAAGCGTGAGTTCCGCAACTTACGCCAGGGGAACCGTACTGTGGCTCAGTACGTGGATGAGTTTAGCAAGTTATCACGCTATGCCCCTGATGATGTGGCCACAGATGCCGCGAAGCAAGAGAAGTTTATGGAAGGGCTGAATGATGAGATGAGTATGCATTTGATGGTGGCAACTTTCAACAACTACCAGGAGTTTGTAGATAAGGCCCTAATGATTGAAGGAAAGCAGCAACAAATTGAGAATCGTAAGAGGAAGTATGGACAAGGGAAGTATAACTCAGGAGCTCACCAGAAACCTCGCTTAACCCCAAACTCGGGAGGACTAGTTCATAACCATGGAGGACATAACCATACCGGAGGAGGATCGCATAATGGTGCAAAGAATGGGAATGGAAATGCAGCCAACAACAATCAGAATCGCTCAAACCCAGCTACACCCACCAAGAGAGACTTGAGCCAAGTTATTTGCTTTAAGTGCGAGAAGACAGGGCACTATGCCAACGACAGCCATAAAGGAAAGAATGGAAACGGAAATGGGAGCGCTGGGAAGAAGCCCAATCCATTCAACAAAGGACAAGTGAATCACGTCAACGTGGAGGAAGTTGAAGAACAGCCGGACGCGATAATAGGTAAGTTTTGGTTCGGTCATTTACCGCTATTGTTCTTTTAAATCTTTGGTGCATCGCATTCATACATATCAAGGGGATTTGTGGATAAGTTTAAGTTACCAACCCAGACCCTTAGGACCCCTCTTTTAGTGAGCTCGCCTGGAGCAGAGTACATGGCTAGCAAGTGGTGCACCCAGATACCCCTAATCATTGGCACGCATGTTTTTTCCGTCTGACCTAATTATCTTGGAGTCGCAAGGATTGGATGTGATATTAGGTATGGATTGGATGTCGAAGTTTGGAGGAAGTATTGACTGTGCTAGCAAGTCAATTTATCCTACCACCCCAGAGGGAAAAAGGATTAAGTATGTATCTAGGCATGTGCCTAGGAGGAGCCAAGTGAATACCCTCACGGGAGTTGTACAAGAGGAAGTACACATGGTGAAGGATTATCCAGATGTTTTTCCGGAAGAGTTACCGGGCATGCCACCGGATCGAGACATCGAAGTTTACGATAGAACTAATGCCGTGCAGGGCCAATATCAAAGAGACCCTATCGGATGCCCGCAAATGATCCGGAGGAAATTAAGAAGCGAGATCAAGGAGCTATTGGAGAAAGGTTACATTCGTAGAAGTTCATCACCTTGGGGAGCTCCGGTACTTTTGGTGGAGAAGAAGGATAAATCCCTAAGGATGGTTGTTGATTACCGAGCTCGAATGAAGTAACGATAAAGAACAAGTACCCCTTACCGATGATAAATGATCTGTTTGATCAGTTGCAAGGAGCTAAGGTGTTTTCTAAGATTGATCTCTGATCAGGATACCATCGATTGAAGATCCGAGAGAAGGATATACCAAAGACAACATTCACCACACGATATGGATTATATGAGTATACGGTCATGTCATTTGGACTGACTAACGCCCCTGCCTATTTTATGAGTATGATGAACAAAGTGTTCATGGAGTATTCGGACAAGTTTGTTGTGGTGTTCATCGATGATATTATGGTTTACTCGAAGAACGAAGAGGAGCACGCAGAACACTTACGTTTGGTTCTTGAGAAACTCAGGGAACACCAGTTATATGCCAAAATCAGCAAGTGCGAAGTTTTGGTTGAAGGAAGTTGGATTTCTTGGGCATGTTATATCGGAGAAGGTATAGCAAGAGATCCCGGATAAAATTCAGTCGATCCTTTGAATGGTTGGCACCCACTTGATCGGTGAGATTCGCAGTTTCCTTGGACTGGCAGGATATTATCGGAGGTTCATTGAATTTTTTTCCAAGATTGCTAAACCAATGATAGAATTGCTAAAGAAGGACACCAAGTTCAAATGGACAGAGGATTGTGAGACAAGCTTCCAAGAGTTGAAGAAACGGTTGACTACAACCCCAGTGCTGACATTGCCAGATATACATAAGGAGTTTCAAGTGTCTTTGTGATGCCTCTCGCTTGGGACTTGGATGTGTTCTTATGCAGACGGAAAAGTTGTTTCGTATGCCTCACGACAATCAAGCCTCATGAGTTGAACTATGCCACGCATGATTTGGAGTTAGCAGCTGTAGTACATGCGTTGAAGACCTATAGACATTATCTCATGGGAAACCGTTGTGATGTGTACACGGATCATAAGAGTTTAAAGTACATTTTCACACAGAAGGAGTTAAACCTCAGACAGAGGAGATGGCTGGAACTTATAAAGGATTACGACATGAAGCTACACTATCATCCAGGAAAGGCCAACGTTGTAGCAGACGCTTTGAGTCGAAAGAGTTATGCCAATATCCTTGTAGGTAGAGGACTGCCGAAGGAGTTAGCAGAGGATATTATGGAACTTCAGTTGGAGATTGTTCCAAGAGGTTATCTTGCAACAATGGAGGTTCAGTCGACCTTGTTAGACAAGATTCGAGACGCTCAAAAGGAGGATAAAGAGATTGCTGAGATAAAGGAAAAGATGGGAAAAGGAAAAGCCAAAGGTTTTCGCAAGGATGAGCACGACACCATGTGGTTTGAGGATCGGATTTATGTGCCCAACAATTCGGAGATCATGAAGTTAATACTTCAAGAGGCCCATGACTCACCATACTCGATTCACCCCGGAAACACCAAGATGTATTTGGACTTGAAGGAACGTTTACGGTGGACTGGTATGAAGAAGGATATTGCCGAGTATGTAGCCGTTTGCGATGTATGTCGAGAGTGAAGGCAGAGCATCAAAAGCCGATGGGGACTGTTGCAGCCTATGCCAATACCCGAATGGAAGTGGGACAAACTTGGCATGGATTTTATCACCGGATTACCCAGAACCAAAGCAGGATATGATTTAATATGGGTAGTAGTGGATCGTTTGACCAAAGTAGCTCACTTCATCCCAGTGAAAACAACTTATACAAGTGCCAAGTTGGCCAAGATATATATGACCAGGATCGTATGTTTGCATGGAGTTCCGAGGAGCATCGTATCAGATAGAGGAACACAGTTTACTTCAAAGTTTTGGCATCAACTACACCAGACTTTGGGTACCAGATTGGAGTTTAGTACCGCATTCAACCCACAGACGGATGGACAGACAGAGAGAGTTAACCAGATTCTGGAGGATATGTTAAGAGCCTGTGCGCTAGATTATGGATCTAGTTGGGATGACAATTTGTCAGACGCAGAATTCTCATATAACAACAGCTACCAGGCCAGTTTGAAAATGGCACCGTTCGAAGCTCTGTACGGACGCAGATGTAGAACACCCTTGATGTGGGATGAGGTCGGAGACCGTCAGTTGTTTGGACCAGATTTGATCAAAGACTCAGAGGAGAAGGTTAGACTGATCGAGATGACTAAAGATTGCTCGATCTAGATGTAAGAGTTACGCGGATTCAAAACGCAAGGAAGTAACCTATGAAATCGGAGATAGAGCCTATCTGCGAGTATCACCCCTGAGGGGAGTGAAACGTTTTGGAATAAAGGGAAAGTTAGCCCCAAGATTTGTAGGACCGTATCGTGTTTTGGAACGAATGGGAGAAGTTTCCTACAAGCTGGAGTTACTCGAAGGACTATCAAGAGTTCACGATGTGTTTCACGTATCTGGCCCGAAGAAGTGTCACGCTGAGATGGCCGATGCCGTTAAAGGATACAAAGGCCCTGGAGGCGATACAATTGGATAGTAATTTGACTTATGAGGAGAAGCCGGTAAAGATTTTGGATTTCGACAATGAGTCACTCATGACAAAGTTATCAAGTTTTGTAAAGTTCAATTGGAGCCACCATACCAAGGAGGAAGCCACTGTGAGCGAGAAGATGATATTCAAGGACCATCCGCACCTATTTTCTAGCCACCCCGAATCTCGAGGGCGAGATTCATCTTAAGGGGGGTAGGTTTGTAACATCCCAAAATTTTCAATTTGGCATGTTATACACAGGTCATCCATGCATATCATATTTTATTGCATTTTCATTTGCTATCCTCGAAATCCTAAGCAACTCAAGGACCCTCGGAGAGAGTTAGGGATTTTCCGATTTTTCATATTTGAATTTCATCAAATAATGAAAGACGAGGATTTTGGATTTTATAATTTTCCTCTCCGGAAAAATATTTCATGTTTAAAAATAAACGAGAGGAGATAATATGACTTCTCCAAAATAATTGAAATACGGACGAAAAATGTTAAAATCATTTTGGGATTTTATTTTACTTATTTGGAATTTTAATTGCCTAGGGAAAAATTTGCATATATTTAAAATGCATTTTAGGGGCCAAGAAAAGTTCATCTTGTTCTAAATATTTTATTTAGGCAAAGAAAACTTGTTTTGGCATTTTAGATTTTTATTTATTTTTCTAGGATTTTTACAATTTTCGTGGAATGTTTAAAAAACAAGGAACCGCTGAGCCAGCCAAGCAGGGGCCAAAGCCGCGCCCCACCTGTGTCACCCGCCAGCGCCGGACTCGAGTCCGAGCCGGACTCCTCCCCGCCGCCTTGCCCCCTCCTCCAAGACACCTCCCCCTCCCCTCTTTATATACCGCCGCCCCGCCGCCCTTAGCCATCACCACCACCACCACCACCGCCTTGGGACCCGGAGGAGCCGAGCCAGTCGCCGCCCGCCGCCCTTAGCCGCCACCGCCGCCGCCTCCCAGCCGTCGCGCCCCCCCGAGCCGCCGCCCTAGCCGCCCCTCGCCGCCCCCGCCGGAGCCGCCGCCCGCCCCGCCGGACGATCGCCGGAGGTAGCCCCGTCGCCGGTTTTTTCTTAAAAAAAAATAACCCTTCGGTTTTTTTTGAAAAACCCGAGCCGTTTTTTTATTATTAGATCAGTTTATGTTCCCGGTTTATTTATTTTGAGAACGTTCACCCGTTCGTTCGTTTTTACGAACATGTTCGTCGTTTAGTTTCTGCTAACGAACGTTCGTTCGTTTAGCCGTTCGTCGTTTTCTTTTATCGGATTTATTCCGCGGTTATTCCGAATTCGATTTCTGAACCAATGTTCAAATTAGTATAACTTTTCGCTCGTTTATCGGAATCAGGCGATTCAAGCGCCTGGAGTTTTATCTCGAAACCCTCTTTCCGAATAGTCAGCTTAAACCAGTTTTTATCTTTGTAAAATTTGACTCTAGTTCAGAATAGTAAACAGACCATGTTTTTTCTCGCCGTTTGACTTTCGTTGTTCCGTTTGGTTTGATTCTTTTTGCAAACCGGAGTTCTTAAGTTGAACTCTCCGGTCAACCTCTTTCAGTTGAAGTTTCATCTTTGTTTGTTACTTATGTATGTAATGTTTGCTTGCGATAGAATTCCCGGAGTGCGAAGCGTGTTACTACGAGTCTCTGGGATTCACGGATCGTCAGCAAGGCATGTAACATTTGATCATACCTTTTCATACCCAGTTTTATGCATTAGCTCAACCCTCCAATATTGCATGATTAGGATGTCATTAATTTGTGGGTTGGGAAGTAGATGATGAGGTAGGAACTTATTGCCCTGTTGCTATCAAACCCTTGGGAGTTACTTCTACGTGTTGCTTATATTGCTATGCTATGCTAGTAGACGTGGTTTGGGTTTGAGAGATATTCACGACAGATGTGAGATTATTAATTAATGGTTTACTTTAAGGTGGCAACTTAAATACACATCTAGCTGGATTGAGGCACCTGGGGAACCCAGTGTTGTCTGTTTTATCTTTGGAAATCCCGGGGTACCCGTGTGATCTTCCTATGGACCGCCACCCAGGCTCAAAGGGAACTGAGATTATTCATGCTAGAAACTTCCGTGTGCAGCCGCAAGTTATTATGGGCTCTAGCATAGCTGAGTAAGTTACGTGAAGCTCTCGAAGAGGTAGATCAGCAGGTAGTGGGTTTTATAGGTTTGGTATGATCTATCCGGAGTAGAGAGTTAATGTTTCTGAAAGACTGTGTCTCGGTCATCCGTTTCTCAAGCACCATGTAGTGCGAGAAACCAACGGAGGCGATTGAGTCAAACCTCTGCAGAGTGTACAATCTAATCGTGGTTAGCCGTGTCCCCGGTTATGGACAATTCTGAGTATCTAGTACTTGAGTATTCACATGTATCTCATCACTCTAAATTAATCTTTCTTTGGGTTGTTAATCACTTTAATTGGGATTGAGTTGGGGTCATACCTTCTCAATGATGTTTCAACCACCATGATAGTTAATATAAAATTTGTTCCTTTGACATAGGGAAAAATTGGCTTTTTTGCAAAACTATAACCATAGAGCTTTCCACCAGCCATATGTGCATGTAGTATAGATTATTCTTTCATTACTCTCTATGTGTTACATTGCCAGCATATTCCATGTGCTGACCCGTTCTCGGGCTGCAACATTTTATGTTGCAGACTTTTCAGACGAGGAGTAAGGATTGTAGGTCGTTGCCGTGCAGCTCAGTTATGCCGTAGGAGTTGATGGACTCACTTTGTCTTCCAAGCCTTCCGCTGTTATCGCATTAGATGGCCTTAAGCCATATTTTTGTAATAAGTTCTCTTTTGAGACATTCGATGTAATAAGTGTGTGATTGCTACTGTCTTATAAATCCTTCGAGTACTGTGTGTGTCAGCATTACCGATCCAGGGATGACACAGAAGCACAGAGACTTGACCATCTGAGGTCGGTTCGCTACAATGCAACATACAGTACGCAAATTAATTAATTAGAGGTACGTAGGTCATCGTACGCAAACTAACAAAGTAGCGTTACGCAAGTTCGGCAGGGACCGTGGACATCACAAAGTTTTGTCGCTACAAAAAGTATACAAGTTCAACCGACACATATCATCATCATCATCGGCATCATAAATCACTAGAAATTCCATCCTTCCATATCATCGAGGATGAACCCTAGCTTCTTGAACGGCGTGAGGTCTAGACGTTGCATGCCTATGCGAGTTCGGACGTCAGCTCGCGATATAGGGCCGTGGTGGAACATCCCCTTCTCATCGACAACTTCTTTCATGATGATTGTTGCAATGTCGCTTTGGATGCGAAAGAAGTCATCTCTAAGTTTATAATCCGCTTCTCCATGAGATTCTAGCCACTTGTGGATATGATCATCATTTCTGCTTCTCATGCGAAGCTTTTGGTGATCCGTGTTGAACTGAATCATGAGATGGACGATGTAGAATCCATCCTTGTTGCTTGGTTTTGGGACGTGGATGCAGGAGAAGTTAGTTTTATGCACGAAACCCATCTTCTTGTTCCTTTGTTTCCTGATCTGCACGTGGCCACCTCTAATGCTGAAGCCTTGGAGAGCATCATCTAGAATATTCATTATGTGGGTGTAGTCTTTTTTCTCGTAGTCTCTTGAAGGGTCAAAATACATGGCGTAGGAGACTTGCGGGTAAAGAATGATAAGGGCGGTGTGCCCATTGCTGAGGGGAAAAGACACCTCAAATTATTCCCCATATGAGAAAGAAGGAATGATTGAAATGTACGAAAGGGTTGTCCGGAACTGACTTACTTTGGATGATAAGGCACGAGGACAATTTCCCGGTCCTTATTCTGTACCATGAAGTTTTGGAGGTACTCCCTAGCAGTTTCATGCTCAAAGTCGCCGAGACTCAAGAAAGACTCGTGCATGTAGTACGGATCCGCCACACAGATTTGTGAGACTTCTTCACTCTTCATGACGGAGCTCATATGTAGCGCAAAAAGGCGGACGATTGTAAAATCGAGCCGCCTTGTTAGAAACATCTCAAAGATATGGTCAAATCGTAGGAAGAACACCTCCACGGGCCATGTCTCGACGTAGCATTTCCCCTCAGGCACACGAGCCGCGTATGTCGGATATCCTGGATCCTTTGAGGCTAGTAGGCTTTTCTCAGTCGACAGCACATGGTCGTGCAGTCTCCTGAGATCCCCTGATAGTGCCTCCAGCGGTTTCGGCGGTAGCATCGTCTCGCCCGTGAGATGGAACATGACCGCACCTTTCATGGGTACACGCTCTTCAGAATGCATCGTCTGGCTGCTATGTGCTCGCTTGTTTGGAGGCGATTATCTTCCCGATCTCTTCCTCTCCTTTTCTTGGGCACACCTTCCGCACCCTTCCTTAACCCCTGCCCAGTGTTCCCGGGCTAAATCTTGTACGACCCTCGCGCCCGGCTAGTTGAGCCTGTGTTGAGGCGGCATCTTCAGCGTGTCCTGTGAGGATTTCATGAAGAGAGACTTTTTGCAATCCCTGCTACGACCCTGCCCGGGCATATCATCCATATCCTCATTAGCAAGCTGATAGCCCGATTTGTCATATGGTTGACTCATCATATCTATGTCACAGTCATACGCGTTTGTATTGAGGAAATCCATAGGGTCGACCTCCGTCTCATCATCCATTCTCTGTTCTCTGTGAGAAATTACATCAGCCAAGATTATTGCACCCCCTTCATCATGTCGTCCGCCGCTCTCAGCCGGCACTACAGGAGCTGGTAATTGCGTAGGCGGGGTGGTGGTCTCCGCACATGCTTGTTGTGTGGTTATTGGTGTGCTCTCGGCCGACTCTAGACGGATAAGATTCTTCGGCCATAGCAGCACCCAACCCTTGCAGCTTCCAATACGCGGCGGGGTCTCGTCGTCCGCTCCCACATGTTGTACTGGAGGAGGCAAATCCTCATGCCCCGATTTCACACTGGTCAAGCTAACCCTGAAGTGCCGAGCGGGGATCGGCTGGTTGTGGAACGTGGTTTGCGAGGGGTCCATTATCATCCCCTTTCCCACGTCCACCTTCTGGCCTTTGATCAAGTAGAGTATGGTGCATCGGGGCCGGTACCTTCCCCGCCGGTATCTTCCCCTCCAGTACCTTCCCCACCGGTCTCGGCGCCGCCATCGGTCTTGCCGCTTGATGTCGATGTCGATGTCGGATTACCATCCTCGAGGCTGACCAGCAAACCTTGCTTAGCAGTCAAATAGTCGAGGTACTCTTGTTCACCCTCATAATCCATCTCGTTTGCATCTTGGTCAGAAGGCCCAATTTCTTTGTTGTTCGACATGTTTCCTATGATTAAGTGTCCTCATTTATTTCTAAAAGTATGAATAAATGAGAAATGACATAAAAAAGAAATCTATGTGCCAGCACTCGATATGCCAACTATGTAGCACGAATCATGCCTTTATTCATGGGAAATTTCGGCATGACCTTTGCTAAAAAATGGACATATCGAGCGCCTGAAATTCACCAGAACGGAAATGAATCAACATTCCGGCGTAACATAGGCCACTCGGATCATTTTCCAAACATGACAAGTCCAAAACATGACATATCCACATATCACATGTCCAGTTCAAATTTGCATATAAATTCAGCTAATTTTGAAACCTAGCTAAATTCATAACTAAATAGATAACCTAATTAACATACTGCCCTAACTAAAACCTAAGTAAATTAACCAAGAACCCTAGCGAGAGAGGAGGGGGGGTTTACAGAGGGTGCAGGGCGAGGAGGCAGGCCCGACGATGACCGAGGTTGGGAGGAGGAAGCAGGAGGAGGCGAGGCCGACGGGTCGAGGCGGCCTGGGGTCGAGGCGCAGCCTGGGTCGGGTCGGTCGAGGCGAGGGCCGGGTCGGGCGGCGACGGGAAGAAAGAGTGGGGATTTCGGGGGAGAAGGCAGGATGAAGCAGGGATAGTGAGAATTTTGGGTTAAGTGGACGTGGCAAAGACGCGTTTGGACAAAATGCGCTGCTACTACCTTCAGTAGCTGTAGCGGTTTATACGAAATGCACTACTACTACCTTAAGTAGCTGCAGCGGTTTAGACAAAACGTGCTGCTACTACCTTCGCTACTACCAGTTTTCCTTTTTCTTTTCCTTTATTTTCTCCCACTTTTATTTCCCGAGAGCAGTGAACGAAGGGAGGGCGATATATATTGCATCATTTGACGGTTAAATATGTATGCAAAATAGGAACATATATATTACATCATTGGACCCATGCATAATAATGCGTGGCTAAGTCATGTGTATACAAAATAGGAATATATATATATATATATATATATATATATATATTACATCATTTGACCGATAACATACGGTTCCTCAGCGCTGACGTTTTCGTTTTTGAATCAGCTTCTTTCCCTTCTTGTTCGTCGAAGAATAATTGAGCCCCTCATTGTCACTTTGCCTTTTCCATGGAGTACGTTTTTTCTTAGGTAATGTAGTATTGATTCTTCTTTTGACGTATACTTCATCATCATCCCTCATTGGGTTGCCGTACTGATCATAGTCTTCCTCGTTGGCGACTCCATCCATTCCAATGATGTTCCTTTTTCCTCTCCTCACGACAAACGATTGGGATTGCATGGGTCGGTTATGAAGAAGCATTGTGTCACGTGCTTAGCGTGTACCCATGGCTCATTTTTTGCGATAGCGTTCACGGTGGCGCTCTTGGCGTCGGGTATAGTCATGGTAGTGAAAATCCGGTTTTCTCTTTCGACATTCTTAGCCCATTTGACTCAGAACATCATCGTGTTGTGCAGTCCAGAGTAGTCAAGCTCCCAGATCTCCTCGACCCTTCCATAAAAGCGTTCGATTCTTGCCGTTGTCGCTGCCGGTCATGCATTCCATTGTCACCCCCGAGTTACGATCATCACCGCCCATATCTTTGGCCTCCGTGTAGAACGTGTATCTGTTGATATCATATGCCTGATAGGTTACGAGGTTGGGCGAGGGGCCATGTGCTAAGGCGTATATGAGCAATCCGTCCTTAGAGCCCTCCTCCGGGGGATTAGCAATAATATGCTCTTTGAACCAATGCAGGAACATGGAGTTGTGCTCTCTAGTAACTTCGCTGCTCGTCTCCCGTGATACCCCCGGTCACGATACTTCTTTGCGAGAATTTCTTTGTGCGGTGCCACGAAAGGATCTACCTCGTCTAGGTGTTGTAGCACTACCAAGTTTGCTCTGTCAAAGTCGCTGCGTCGATCTGAGTATGCCACGTGCAGTTCCCTGCGACCGTTGCAGTGACCATCTCCTTGGAGCCTCCCATCGTGCTTGTTAACGGGCAAACCAACACTAACACCAGGCAGCTGGTCTGCGCCATATAGAAAATTCTCACAGAAAGAGATGCACTCTTGTGTCAAATAGCCCTGGACGATGCTTCCATCCGGACGGGACATGTTACGAACAAAACCTTTGATGATCCCATTCATCCTCTCAAACGACATCATGTTGTGTAGGAATGACGGCCCCATGTCTATTATGTCATCCACAATATGGACACACAGATGCACCATCACGTCAAAGAACGCGGGCGGGAAGTACATCTCAAGCTCATTCAGTATCACAACGATCTCTTCCTGTAGCCTTCGGAGCTGCTTCACACTGATCGACTTTCGAGAGATGACGTCAGAAAAGTTGCAAAGACCAATAAGCGTGTCACGGACGTGCTTGTCCATTATCCCTCTAAGGGCAACAGGTAGTATCTGCATCATCATCACATGACAGTCATGAGACTTCATCCCGCTGAACCTTTTCTTGTCCGTGTCTAGATATCTTCTTATCTTGCCACACTAACCGGAACTAAGTTTGACTCCGGTAAGGCACTTAAAGAATTGATTGATCTCAGACTGACTTAAGGTGAAGCAAGAAGGGGGGCAATAATCCTCTTTCTTTATTTTCTTGCCCTTCTTCTCCCTTGCCTCTGTCTCCGTCTCTGTCTCGTCTGACATTTTACGGGGCGGCATGTGCAGATCTTCCCTGATTTTCAAATCTTGCAAGTCTTTTCTTGCCTTGGCCCATCCTTGGTCTTATCCGGCATGTTCATCGGTGTTGCGAGCAAGCTCCCAAGGACATTCTTACAGATATGCATTTGATCAAGGCAATGAGGTGTATCGAGTTTGTGCCAAGACTCCAAGTCCCGAACATAGACCTCGTCTTCCATACCTTCAAAGAGCTCGGCGCCTTTCTCATCGTACTTCCTGGCGTGGGGCACTCCTTCCAGTTTTTCAATAGCTCATCGATTTCGGCACCGCTCCGCTTACGTGGAGGTCCTCGATGCTCAGTGTGACCATTGAATAGATATCCACGGTTTCTCCACGGGTCGTCCTGTTCAAGCCATCTTCGATGCTCCATTTACACGATTTTCCCAGACCCGCCATCTTTCCTTGACGTTAGCTGCTGAGACGTCATATCATCCATGCACCGCGTGCATCCGCAATATCCATGGCACACCTGGCCTGCCACATATCCGTAACCGGGATAGTTGTGCACTGTCGTGATCAACGCGGCTCTCATGTTGAAATACTCGCCTTTGTTGGCGTCCCATGTCTTGGCCGGTGTTTTCCATAACGTGTCTAACTCCTCTTGAAGTAGCCCCAGATACAAATTAATATTATTTCCTGGTTGTTTTGGCCCTTGAATAAGCATAACGTGTCTAACGTGTCTAACCAGGGGGGGAGGTTGTACATCCATACAAACACGGGCCATGTGCTATGGTTGGTGTTCTGGTTGCCAAACGGATTATTGCCATCGGTACACGCGCCGAGCATGATGTTCCTTGCATCACATTCAAAATACCGATAGAAGCTGTTCAACGCTCTCCACTGGCTTCCATCCTTCACGTGTCTCAGCCGGATCATCTCCATCGCCGGGCTTCTTCCTCTCCGCGTGCGCCAAGCATTAGCTTTGCTTCCTTGGGATCTACAAAATACCTGGAGGACGGGGAGTGATCGGTAAGTACCATACAACTTTCTGGGGACATTTCTTCCCGGCCTTCTTGTATCGAGAAGCATTGCACACCGGACAGCTTGTTTTTTCCGTGTGCTCCTTTCGATAGATTATGCAATCGTTGATGCATGCATGGTATCTAACGCGTGGCAGATCAAGACGGCACACGATCTTCTTAGCCTCATCAACACTAGTAGGACATAGATTACCCGCGGGAAGAACATCCTTTAGGTACTTGAGATGCTCATCGAGGCTAGTGTCGGTCCATTTGTTTTTAGCCTTCGTCTTCAGGAGTAGGAGCGTGAAACTCAAGCGGGTCACCTCAGGATTGCAACCATCATACAATGGAGTGTTCGAGTCTACCACCAGTTGCTCCAGCTTAGCCTCCTCTCTAGAAGCAGCTCTCTCAAGATTTCGTCTCCTTGCGAAGCAATGCTTGAACATGAGGGTCCCTTGACGATTGAACTTAGTACCGGCGAACTCTGCTGCGTGGAGTCCATGTCGTTCTCTCCGCCGCCATGTCCGGCCCCTTCTCCTCCGCCATGTCAGGCCCCTTCTCCGCCGCCATGTCCGGCCTCTTCCCCGCCGCCATTATCGATCATCTCTTCGTCTTGCCCCGTGTCATCATTGCCTGCCCCGTCGGCATCCTCAACATCATCATCCTCATCTTCAGTTATCCACCGAGTATAGCCATCCATGAAACCAGTCATGAGCAGGTGCGCTTCGACACGACCATCGTCATAGGGGTCGAGCCAAACTATTCCTTTGCATTTTCGACACGGACATAAAACCTCTATCAGGTTATTTTCTTTCATGTCCTGCACCGCCGACCGCAACCACCTGTCCACCATCGTTCCACTAACCATCATGAACGTCTGCATGGTAATAATAAAACAAATTGAATATAAAAATGCATGCATGCATCAAATTCATACAAAAATTTGGCATGACCTTCCCTAAAAATAGGACATATATGGATCTAGAGTTTGCCCGGAATTCGCCGAAACGGAAATAAATCGGCATTTCGGCAAAACATAGGCAACTCAAAAGCACAATTTGGCGTCAACACATGCCACACACACAATTTCCATAAACATGCCACACTCAAAAGCATGAAATTTTAATCACCTCTATCTCGAGATTGAGCACACGTTGGAGATGATGTTGTAGGGAGATCAAAAGTGCACAAAGCTCTTCTTGACAAAGATAGATCTAGTTAGGGGGAAAATAGGTCACTTAACTAAATCCTACATCTACCTAGCTACCTAATTTGGGAGGAGACAACTTCAACTAGTGGAGGGGGAAGGAAAAAGAGAAAGGAGATGCATTTATGGAGATGGTGTAGTTAGGTAGGAGTAATGAAAAGAGAGAAAGGTAGATAGAAGAGGGAGATTAATGGGGGAGAAGTATTGAGGAAGAAGAAGAGTGAGAGGGGAGCATGTGGGAGGTAGGGGAAAGGGAAGAGAGGAGGGGAGGGGAGGGACGGGTGGCGAAAAGGTGGTGGGTTGGTGCGGATTAGCGATGAGCGCGAGCTAAAAACGTCTCGTGCTAAGGAAGTAGCAGCAGCGCGCTTTGGGCAACGGCGCTACTGCTAACGGGAACCAAAAAGTGTGGATATTTGAAATTTAGCAGCAGCTTCCTCAGAAAAAGCGCGTTACTACTACATCCATAGCAGTAGCGCGGCTCGCGGCACCGCGCTGCTGCTAAATGGAGTTTGGTGGACACCGCCGGTCGATATTTGTAGCAGCGCGGTTTACACTGAGCGCGCTACTACTAAAAACTTGTCAGTAGCGAGTTTCCCGCACACGCGCTACTACTAATTAGTAGCAGCGCTCCTTTTTGAGCCACACTGCTGCTAAGATTCTGTGTATAGGCTTTTCCCTAGTAGTGCTAGTGGACTTTAATCGGGATTAAACGGGACCCAGTTGACATCCCTAGTTGAAAGGGAGTGTGCCACCGCTATATTTAAGTTGCCAAGGCATCTAAGCAGTTGAAATAATCTGAGAAAGCACTTAACAGTGTGGCCTCAAATGAACTAGGCATGCATTTCTTGTGATGGAGTTCAGAGGAAAAGTTAAGGACTCAAACAAACTAGGCATGCATTTTTTTACGATAGTACAGCAGGCACTGCTGACATATTGGCCAACTCAGGTATAGCGTAACAAGTAACAAACAAGCATTCGAATCAAGCAATACAGCTAAGGCATAACCGAACTATTTGTTATTCTCAGGATTACAGGTTGAGGGCACAAGCCAAGAAAGCAGCCCACACGCATTACATTTCACATGTACTAAAACACACTGGCTTACCATATGTTGTTGTGAAGCCTCGCTGTTGTTGCAATGTTCTTTGAAGATATCGTCAGCATCCCGTGGTTGCAAATCGACTTGTTGTCGTTTATTTTGCACCCTCTATTAAGGTAAAATTAATTTTAATCGCATGCATTGGTTCGAATTGATCATCAATGGTTCATCTAAACTAATGAAAGAAGGGTGTGTGCATACACGACAATATATTTGCTTCCCTCTATTTTTATGCTTGTTCGAGGTGCCAGCCCCAAAAGAACAAATATTTTGCTTGATGGGGTTGGCAGCTCCATAATTAATAGAAGCATCAAATTAGTCATGCAACTTGGGAAGATCAAGAACACACAAAAAAGTAATGAACAGAGGCTCGTGAGCGTTGATGTAATAGCTAGCATCGTAAAATGTAGGGTAAAACAAAAAAAACCGGTGGAACCACATGCTAGTTTGCTGATGTGTAATTAAGCATAGAGAACATGAAGCGATCGATGGAACCAACAGGTGGCATCGTAACAACACCATTATCATAAATATATCATGCAAGAAGTAAAATAGTAGGCGATGATATCTAGGAAGTACAAGAATACTTAGGACAAAACTAAAGCATATTAACTATATGTGCACCGGTATGTAATTTAGCACATGTAACATGCTCCTTGCCGTAAGTATGGCCCTACAAGTGCAAGCAGAATAACGCATCTCATGAAAAACTGAATGATGCCCTGAAGAAATTCAAAGGTGCGGTGCTTATGCTAAGAAAGTGAACGTAGGCGTCGGCCGTTGGATAATTGTACCTGATTCTCGGCGGCGTATGGGTATCATTGGCATACTTAATAGCTAAGGATCGTCGATGGTGCTCGTGTTGCGGTTGAGTTTGGGCCGGCTGTCGCCTTCGCTGAAACGGCTCCGGTGCTACGGTTGCGGCGCCTGTCGACATACAAGAAAGCTCATCCGTGGTAAGTGAACAGTTGCACGATAAAGAGAAAAACCGAAGGAGTACAGATCGAAATAACCTGATGAGGCTGCGGTGTCGGTAAAGCAAGGCCAGTGGAGTTGAATATGGCGTCCGTGGAGCGGGTCCGGTGCAATGGACGAAAGGCTTCAAGCGCGTTATGTATGCTGCTTTCGGTGAGGCTGATCTGTTGCGGCGGACGAGGGTTGTATTAAGGGCCAGCGAAGGGACGGACGAGGGAGTCAGTGAAGGGCCTACACTGTGGTGGACGAGGGCGCCGGTTAAGCAGATCCGGTGCAGTGGACCGTGATGGCGGTCAAGGAGATCTGGAGTGGTGTACAAGCGAGTCGCTGAAGTGGCTCCGGTGAAGTGGTGAGTTGGCAGTTGGGGGTTCCAAGGTGCGGAAGGTAGATCCGTCAGGGTGTGAGGTCCACCGCTGCGGCGGAGGACTAGATTCTGCGGCTTGCCGTGGTTGGGGGGTCGGGGAGGGGAAGGGGAGGGGCTGTGGGGAAGAATGTTGGGGGCAAAGAGGGGAAAACAATGGAGTTACCAAAGCAGCCCTTTTCCGTTCATATGGCAGGGGTAAAACAGGAATATCGCGGGGCTAAACTTTCGGGCGCGAGATATTTTGATGTGAGCGGGAAGTTTGAAAGCTTTTGGCGCCTGGAATTATATTATGCTCTTGTATGGACGACTATGATATCATGGCCGAGAATTTGTTTGTTTTGCATGCAAACAAAAGTGCAAGTTTTGAAAATCAGTGTCTCCAACTCGAAACTTAGATTGTCCATTCAATTCAAATATGTATCATTGAGCTACTACAAGCAAATACCATCATATGGTCCAATTCAAATGAAATTCCAAATGTGTTTATCCTAAATATGATGACAAAAGCAAAAATGTGTATGTGTATGAATAAATTGGATGATTATAAAGTTTGAACATGCCCGTATGTGTATATCTCTAGGTTTGATATATGAATATGAAATCACGAAATCCCGGCTTAAAAATGTACCTCCATTTAAATGAATTAGAAAAGCTAATGATGGAGTTGAATTCCAAAATTCCAATCTTAGGTTTTTAATTCTGGTACATCAAAGTATATCAGGCATGTTCAAAAGTATCGTTATCTCATAGTCCAAAATGTGAAACAAATTGATCAACCTTGAGTGCACACACTATTGACCATGTATATCTCAATTACGCTAAAGTCCCTCAAATATAGACACCTCACTCTTTATGCAAGCCAACCCCCCTCGTTGCCCCCCTGTAAGTCGTTCTCTCCCCCAAACACCAACACACGAGCACATTAACACCCCTCTCTCTTCTAAAGTATGGACTCCAATATAGGTCTCTATCACTTTATCTCTTGGGCATGCACACATCTCTTCCCCCACTCTCTAGCTAGGTCTCCCGGCATCTCTCTTTCCCAAGCACACACACTATGTAGAGTGTATCTTTCCCATACACACAAAATGTCGCCCCCAAACGTCTATCTCCCCAGTTATGTGGTTCTCGCACACTCACCTCACACACCACCCCCACTGCAAAACAAGCACACTTTGTCTCCTTGTGCACCACTCTCCTCTTTCTATCTCTCCCACATGCAGACCCGCCCCAACTCCTCCCTATATACATATATGTCGTGACTCTTTCCATAACTCCCTAATGTATCATCATTCTCGATCTCGCACATTGTTCTCTACACCATCTATTCTAGATCTCTCATGAAGTCCCTATCACACACACGATGACTCGCTTCCCTTGCGTCTCCGTACATAGGCCAATTTCAAACAACATCAACATTGTCTCCCTATCTATACACCATTTATGGACACAAACGCCCCTCTCTCTCTCTCTCTCTCTCTCTCCGTCGCTAGCTCTCTCTCTCTCTCACCCCTCTTCCACACACAATCGATGTCTCTTCCAAATAGTCTGCTCCCCCCGCCCGCACCCATGTTATCCCGCTACTACACATGTCACACCATTTCCCCTTCCCTTATACTGGGTTTACATCATTAGTGGTCTCTCTACTCCACATACACACACTCCCTCTCACACACAAACATGCGCACAAACACACATAGACACACACAAACACCCATTAATCTGGATCCTCATGTCTCCCCATGTCCGCATGTGTATCTCGCACACTCACTCTCTAATTATGTATATGTGTCTCCACGTTACACAACACAAAGCCCCATGTGCATGTCTCTCTCTATCCTCCACACACATAGACACAAAGAATCTGTTATCATTGCCTCAGTCTCTAGACATATCACACACGCACACTGTCTCTCTCTCTCTCTCTCTCTCTCTCTCGCAAACACGTTCAACAAAGGTTTCCCCATGAATCACTTACCGTCTATTCATCAACAGTCGTGGCAGTACGGCGAACACGAGATGTGAAAAAGAATAAATCTACACGTGCTTAGACCACCTAGTATGACTACTAGGACTAGAGCAAGCCAAAAAGCGCGTCGCCGTCACCCCCTCCTTATTGGTGACGGGAAAACCTTTGTTTTACACAGTCGAGAAGTCATTGTGCTAAGGCCTCACATGCTGACACGTTGAATAGAATGTAGATGCTAGTTTACAGAAACAAGTATCGATAATACATTTGTATCTCCATACTTGTATTTCTTCTCTTATAAAAAACTGAGTTGGTGATGATGGTACGCGTGCCATCTTGCAATATAGACCGTCTGATCTATATCTGACTGATGGAAATTAAACTAAAAGATACCCTCGTTCATCCTTATCTCCAACAACCTCATTGTTGAGCAATTAAGAAAGGAAGCCTCTGGAACAAACTGGCCCGGTGGCCGCTGCCAGCGTTGTCAATCCCCATGCCTCCGCTCAGTCCGACCACCAATCACCACCACGCCCACTCCTCTTCACCTTATCTCCTATTTCTCGAGATATCATTAGTTTTTACACATGGGATTACTCCCGCATGGGTCAATCACAACGAGTGTTTTTATAAAAAAAATGCATCTTGATGTTCCGTGCAATGCATGGATCTTGCTAGTACTCCTACAGAAGACTAAGTTGGTTATGATGGTGTGTCTGCCATCCGTCATTTGTGACCATTAGATCTACATCTAACGACTGTGAGGTAAGTTGTTGCATTTTCTCACAAACATCCCACTTGTCTACCAATTTGCAGAAAAACCCATAATTAGTATCTTAAAACCAACCACATCCCTCCCTGACCTCACCAAAACACCCCAATGAATATATTCTAATTGAAACATAATATATCTCTAGTGATATATGCATATCAAAATTAGAGTGTTCTGTATCAAGTTTGTGAATAAGTATTATTCTAATTATGATTCGTTGCAACGCACATGAACATTGCTAGTATTTCCAACCATGCAAAAAAATTTCCCTAGTATTCCATAGTTTCGAGTTTTCCATCAAGATATTAGTCACTCATGGCTGATATTTAGTTTCAATCATGTACACATATGCACTATGTAACTAGCCTTGCTTATTGGGTTCCAAAGCTTAACCTTCACTCCTACTTACAACATGTAGAGTATTTAACAAAAAACTACCACTTTCAACCAGCCCTAGGAAGAATCTATTGTACAAAAAATAGCAAAAACATACCAAAAATTTCTTAATCCACGCCAAAAACTACTACCTACCGATTAGGTTAGCTTAAACCCATTTATGATAGGGTTGGCCCACACGTCCGTGCTGACGAGGCAGCCTAAACCAACACATTTTGTTTGACCGTTGACACGAGGGACCCACATCTGACCTTCTATCCTGTTATTCCCCCTCAAATCATTATTTTTCCTGAACATTACTTCAAACAGTACTGATGCGTGTTCGTCGGTGGCTCCGGTGATGAGCGAGTTGGTCATCGCTCCGCCGGACGGACCGGACGCCGTGCTGGCCTCCGCACGGGTTGGCAGGCTGGCCCGAGCGTGACTCACGAGCGAACAAGTCATCGCGCTGGCCTTCGCTCGAGCCAGATGGCTGGCCTTAGTGCGATGCTGCGAAGCAAGCCGCCGCCGCCGCGTGCCAATCTAGCTAGCAAACCTTGCGGACAAGCGGTGGGCCAGAGCTATCTTGGCTAGCTAAGCGGCCATGAAAAGCGACGGAGCTGGTATCCGGCTGCCGCAAGATGGGCTCCATCACCGTGGCGGTTTTGACCTCGCCGTGGCCAACAAGGTAATGTGTCCTATGGCCGAGGATGACTAGGTGGACGGGCCGGAGGTAGGAGGTCACTCGGGGATTTTTGTGCAGACTGACGTGTAGCTCCCACAAGTCATAACGCCCGGTCGAATAGAAGGCGTTGACTTAATGGGCAACATGGGCCTTGTTTGGATACTCTAAGTCAGAGGTTAGATTCTAACCCTGAACTAACTCTAACCAAAGTGGTGTTTGGATGGCAGGGTTAGATTGACAACAAATGTATCCAAACAGCGCCATGGGTTGAAACGTGCCTATAACGACACTTTGTAGAGTAGTCCTTTCTTGGTAGGGCTGGTTGGTAAGAGCATGTACAATGGTTGATAAGGTAGTCTTATCTTAAGTCTGCCACGTATGCAAGTGGTAGTAGTTTCTTGGCATTATTAGTGGTTTCTTGCATTATTAGGGGTTTCTTGTAAGGAACAATGTACTACTAGCGACAAAAGGCGATTCTAGGTTGCGTTGTACTCCAAGTACTACTAGTGGTCGCGGGAGTGTATAGCTCGTTTTGTGGGTTCGATCCCGGCCGAACGCACGGCGGCCTTTTTCTTAAATAGTAACTTCGCTGCGAGCCAATATTTTACATGGGTAGTTTGAGTTTTGAAGTCAAACGGACGTGCGGCACCACAATCTGGGTGCACTGGATAGCCTAGCCATGTGAACGGGTTTTCCTTCCCAACATCTCGTGGCTCGCGTGCTCGCCCTAGCCGCACCTCGTTTGCAGCTTCCACATCAGCTAGTAGCATATTTAAACTAGCGTCTCCCAATTAAGCCCGAGGAGCCGGAAAAGCCTGGCGGGGCATTGGGAACTGTGCAATATGGCTCTGTACGTAAAGTGCTCTACTACTACTCTGTAGCTTGTGGCGTTTCACACATGGACTTCACTCCATTATCGGCTCTACTATAAAATAAATTCCTCCTGACGTATTTTTTTTAAAATGGAGGCAGAAGCTTTGCTTCATCTCATTCATAAAGAAGGAACTACTAACAAAGTTCGACGAGATCCATTACACCTCCACAAATGGAAGCGAAAAGCCTAGTATCACTGTATCAAATAACTCAAATGTTCTGCCCCCGCAATAACCATCGCTGATAAACAGGCTGCTAGTGTGTTCGTGAGAGGAGCGGCTGAGTAGGCCAGCTACGTGAGAGGAGTGGCTGAATAGAGCATCGAGAGTACCCACTTGGACACTACGCAGGTGTACTTTCCATGCATTGATAGTACAACGATGGTTCTAGAGAACAGTAGTACCCTCCACTTCAAACTGTAGCTCCTTGGCCCTGAGATTCAAGAGTTCAAAACTGGTGCACTATACTAGAAGTACAGTACATAGAACTAGTAGTACCGTCGCACTACTAGTTGAGAAAGTAGTACTAATCTTTGCTTTCTGATGCAATCGTACTCCTCCGTCACATAATGTAAGACGTTTTTTGACACTAGTTGGCGTGTACAAAAAATAGCAAAAACATACCCAAAATTTCTTAATCCACGCCAAAAACTACTAGCTAGTGCCCAGATTTCTTACTAGTGCTATTATTTACAGTATAATGCAATCCCATAACGTCCCATAATGCTAGTACTAGTAGTAAATAATAGCCTCACCCCTTCGCTACAGTTGGAAGGAACGATCTACAGTTGGAAGGGACGAGGCCCTGTGGTTACTATGCTCTTATCTCCTCCTCCCCAGTTCTCCTCCCCCCGAAGAGAAGGTAGTTCGTCGCTTCTCCCATGGATTCGCCAGGCGGTTCTCCTCCTCGTCGGGGCTGGGAGACCTTGGACAACGATCCTCTGGGAGAAATCGCACGCCGCTCCGACGTCCTCACCGCCGCAAGACTCGGTGCTTCCTGCACCAACTATTTCAAGACGGTGCTTAAAATGGCTTGGGAAAAGGCCATGCTTGTTGGTCTTCCATGCCTCGAGGAGAAGGTTCTTCTATGGGACAATCCTTCGAACAGTCCACCGCTCCCTGGGCATGGTTGCACGTTGACTCCGCTAGAGTTGCCGACGCTGAGAGGTAGTCGGATTTTATCCGATGAGCAGGTCAGTAATGGAGTTTGGTCATGTAGTACTTAGTTATTCCATTTCCATCCCGTAATTTCTTCGCTGCCCACCGTCTTATATATAGGTCTGGGTCGGTGCCAACGAAGATTGGCTTGCATACCTCCGGCCGGATACCACCATCATTTTGCACAACATCCACAATAAAGGCGGCCGGTCCGGTAGACCCCTTCTCCACCATTGGGATCGGCCTTCCGGACTGGCTAGGCTTGAATACGTATGATGATGCCTACATGAGATTGAATAAGATAGAAATTGCGGGCCCACCGACAAAGCGACGCGGCTATGATGATTACTATCTCATCACGGTTTCGACATAAGGATTGCCATCAATGCAAGAGGCAGTAACGGCAGAGGCTGGCGCATGTTGGCGGCGGCAGATTTGTACCCCTACACATTCGAAGACGCCGTGCGCCATCTAGGCCGCATCTTTGCGGTGACAAGCCAAGGGACTTGTTTCATCTGGTTGCCATCCTACGGTACGGGAGATTACAAACGGAATGAACAAACCATCATTTGCATCCCTAACGGTACTCCATTATTTTGCAGGGACCAGTCATCCCGTGATCAAAATAAGATCGCAGATCCTGGATGTGCATTTGCATCTGCAAATCGGTCTAACCTAGAACCTTGTAGCTGACTTTGGCATATTGGGATCAACTATTTTAGCAGTCGTTACCCATGGTACCACTGATGTGCAACATGGTCACACAATCTACCATGATCGGACCATCACCATCTACCCAGGTAATCCATTTTTAACCCTCTCGCATTCTCTTTCATTGTTGTACTAGTACTCTACTTACGTACTAGTAGGAGTACTTTTTACCTTGGAGGACGCGTATAGCTAGCTAGGCCCTTGAAGACTTGAACCCACTAGCTGCCACTATTTTGTTTTTCCATGTCTTACTATCTCATCCATGTAGCCAAGAGTGGCTATATATAATAAGCCGGTTATTTTACTTCCTCTATACCGGTAGTACTATTTGCTGCACAAGACATCGACCGCCATATTTGAGCACAACATTATTATGCATGGACCTTGACTATGTATGCCACCATGTGTCCAGATCTGAGATGCCGCGTGTACCAGATAAACGGCGCCGAGTTCGATCCCCGTGATGCTACGTGGGTGCCGAGGAACACTCTTGGAGAGTACTCGCTTTTCATTGGGGACAGCTACCCCATTGTGAAGCGGATGCCACCTTCCATGCACGACACGGAAGGCCTGCCGTTCATGAAGCATGGTTGTGTCTTCAGTGCGCACCGCCGGATGAACGACATGCTGGGACACGCTATCCTGATTTATGCCGCTTCAGCTTGGATGAGTCTCCATCGTGTGGAACCAGACTAGAAAGCTGCGACAATGATCCCGTTGCCCACCGCTATGGATCGTTCCATCCATGAAGAGCACCTGGGACTGGAACCTTGAGGAGGACATGTAGCCCATCTATAACGTGTAAGTGGAGTACGGTAAATTGTGAACGGTAGCGCTGTGAATATATGTAGACTAGTCGTGGACAAATTTATCACATGAATTGGAGATGAACTTGTGTGGCATACTGGCATTTTTCCTTTAGAATTTGTTACTAGTAAATGTGTTATGTGTACGTGCAACTTGTGTGGTTGTTGCACGGGCTCCAACACGCTCTTTGAGAAAAAAAGGTGGCACAACTTTGGATATACGTGACGTGGCGGCATCATACAGTAGCATCGTTCGCTATAGTTGTAGTACGCTCCTACTAGGAGGACAACTCCTATAAAACCTTGCGCTTGGCTCTTTGCCTCTTCGGTAGGTTCAACAGTTCGTACTCGTGTGAACCTTGCACTTGGCTCTTCGCCTCTTCGGAAGGTCCAACAATGATGATACTACAGTACACATTATGCTTCTGGCAATCTGACACCGATTGAACTGCTGCACGTCCACCGCGAGGGCGAGGACGAGGGAGAGGGAGAGGGAGATGGCGATGTAGTCAAAACCCTCACCTCGTCCTGTGAACCACCACGCGCGTGGGCGAGGGAGAGGCGTAGTAAGCAAGCTTCTCCTCGTTCGGTGAGTTGACGGGACACATCAAAGCAGTACTAGTACTAGTCCATACTGCGTCCATTCCGGTTAATATGTCTTAATTTGAAACGAGAAAAATACACTAACGGTCAACGTATGTAACAATACGCTCTTTACGGTCACTATATATAGTTTTGCGGTGATTATACGATCACTAGCTCATCATAGAGCACCATATTGCACCTGTGACACCCTCGATTCAATCGTACACTAATCATACACGCAAATGTGTACGATCAAGATCAAGGACTCACGGGAAGACATCACAACACAACTCTAGACACAAATAAAAAAATAATACAAGCTTTATATTACAAGCCAGGGGCCTCGAGGGCTCGAATACACAAGAGTCAGCGAAAGCAACAATATCTGAGAACAGACATAAGTTAGACAAGTTTGCCTTAAGCAGGCTAGCACAAAAGCAACATCGATCGAAAAGGCAAGGCCTCCTGCCTGGGAGCCTCCTAACTACTCCTGGTCGTCGGCGGCCTCCACGTAGTAGTAGGCTTCGGCGGTGGCATCTGGCTCCTGGGCTCCAACATCTAGTTGCATCAATCGGAAAGAAGAAGGAAGTGGGAAAAGGGGGAGCAAAGCAACCGTGAGTACTCATCCAAAGTACTCGCAAGGAAGGAACTACACTACATATGCATCGGTATCAATGAAATGGGTTGTATGTGGACTGAACTGCAGAAATGCCAGAATAGAGGGGAGAACCTAGTCCTATCGAAGACTAGCATCTTCTGGAAACCACCATCTTGCAGCAACAGGAGGGATTAGAGTAGCATAAAGTAAAGTAGTAGTAGTGTTATCAACCTCAGCCAGAGATCCTTTCTCGACTCCCTGCGAGAAAGCAATCCCAGAGCCATACTATCCAAGTTTCATCACAAACCAGTTCTCATCACCATCTAGTTCTCATCACAAGTATCTAGTTCTTGTTGTACCGATCGGGATACAACTCCAAGTGTCCATTACCGTAGGACAGGCTATCGGTAAATGTTTTCTTCCCTGCAGGGGTGCACCAACTTACCCACCACGCTCGATTAACTCCGGCTGGACACACTTTCCTGGGTCATGCCCGGCCTCGGCCAAACAATACGCCACAACCCGACCTAGCCTTAATAGAGAGGTCAGCACGCCGGACTAAACCTATGCCCCCAGGGGTCATGGGCCATCTCCTCGGGAACTCCTGCACGTTAAGAACGCGGCCAGTGAGCAGACCTATCTACCTCCCTAAAAAGGCAGGAGCTTACCAGTCCAACCCGGCGCGTGCCGCTCAGTCGCTGACGTCTATTAAGCTTCGGCTGATGCATACGACGCAGAACGCCCATACTATGCCCACGTGATGGTTAGTGCTATCAGGCCATAGGCCCCTCGGATCAAATATCCAAATCGTAGTGGATTAGGAACACGCGGTAACAAGCAGAGACTCACGAAAGATGTGACCCTGTTGCCCCGTCTCGAGGACTTGCAGCAAGGGCTAGGAATGCCCGGCCACGCCTCATAATTATCTCGCGGGCACCCTCCAGGTCAACCCAACTCCACATCACTCGCAATTAAGCTCGCGCGGGTACCCCTCAGGGTCGACCCGTCTTTAGTAACATGGTTCAGTGTAAAGTCATCGTAATCATAGTAACCGTGTGTCCAAACATCAAGGGGAAAAACCGAGGAATCACCCCCGGTGAATTCCACTCGATGTAATCATCAAGGTGAACGTAAGAGGATTCACCCTCGAGGTCCACACTTGAGGGGTTGCACGACAGAGTCGTATCGGAAGTGGTTAAAGAGGAAACCACCCTCGATGACCATGACCGAATAGCTACACTACAGGGTTAACATCAGAAGTGTTGTAGGGGTCTCACCCTCGGCAATCGATAGTAACCCAGTAGTGTCGAGCAACCCAGGGGAAAGTGATGTGCGGTGCCGGGGCCTGGTCTTCGATCCCGTTGATCGGGTCTTCGATGATGAAGTAGGGGCAACAAGGACAAGGTGGGGGTCACTGATGGATCACTAACCAACCTATACTAAGCAGTTTAGGATAAGCAGGTAGGGTAAAATGAGCAGGTTACAAAAGCAGGCTATGCATCAGAATAGAAGCAAACAATAACAGTAGCAAAATCTAATGCAAGCATGAGAGAATGGAATGGGCGATATCGGGATGATCAAGGGGGGGGGGGGGGCTTGCCTGGTTGCTCTGGCAAGGAGGGGTCGTCGTCGACGTAGTCGATCACAGGGGCAGCATCGGTCTCGGGGTCTGTCGGAGAGAAGAGGGTGAGAAACAGTAATTATAAAGCAAACATAGCATCACAAAGCATAACGTGGCAATATGCTGTGCCGGGAGTGACCTAACGCATGGCTACACGATATAGGTGAAGGGGGAATTCAACCGGGAATGTATTCCCGATTCCGGACCCGTGTCACATAGACGACCGGAGGGGGAATGTTCCATGTTCAGATAGTTAGAGGCATCTGACAGGTAAACGGACTGCGTATTCGGATTCGTTGGATTTTTTTTGAGCAACTTTCATGCAGAAAACATTTTCATCCGGTTACGGTTTATTTTCTATGATTTTTCAAAGCTTTAAATATATTCTGAAATTATCAGATTTTAAGCTAATTCAGGAAAAGAGTTTATTGCATCAGCATGAGGTTAGCAGTCAACCCAGCTAACTCAGGTCAAACCTGATAGCTGGGTCCCACGTGTCATACAGAGTGGGTTAACCAGAGACTAATTAGGTCAATTAGCAGATGGGCCCCATCTGTCAGCCACTAAAGTAATTAGCATATTAGTTTATAATTAAACTAGTTTAATTAATCGTGGGGGACCACATGTCGGTGACTGGGGTTGCCCAGTCAGCACCGTTGACTGGTCAAAGCAGTCAACGGGTCATTGTACACCGGGGCCACCCGTCGATTGGTCGGAGGTATTCCAGCGGCACCACGGCAGCAGGGCACTGGAGAGGGGCTTCGGCGACCGTTTTCGCGGCGGAGTGCCCCAGGTCTCGCCGGAAAACAGCCACGGGCCACCATTTGGCGCGGGGCCGGCCGCGTTCGAACATGTGGACGAAGCCGCATCAACCCGTGGTGGTCCCGTAGGGAGGGGTGGCCGGAGCTGAGAGCTACAATGACGGTGGCGGCGGTACTTTCGGGTGCTCCGCAGGGGTGGCAAGGCGGGGCATGGTCTGGCGTGCGGAGCGGCTCTACGGGCAGATGGCGTTCGCGTGAGTCGATTGCCGCAGTCGACAACAGGCGAGAGGCGACGAGCTCACCGGAGACGAGCTCGCGGCGGCGGCCGGAGCACTGCCCCGTTGAGGACGGCGCTAGGGGAGCGGGAGGAGTAGCGGGCCAGTGCAGTGGGTGCGGGTGGAGGTCGTGAGCACGACGGGGTGGTCAACTGCGAGCTCCCGAGCTGTGGCCACGGCGGCGAGCACCACCGCGGCGACGAGCACGGGCACGACGGGGGAAGCAGCTATGGCCGGGGCAGAGGCTGGCCAGAGAGGGAGAGGAGAGCCGGGCTCATCGGGCCCTGTAGTTGTGCGTTCGCGGGCTCGGGGAAGGCGCAAGGTGGCCGAATCCGATGCCGGCGTTTGTCGGAGCAGAGGAGGAAGGAGAGGTCGCCGCGCTCGTTGTGGGGGCTTCTGGCTTGGTCCGGTGGTCGAGGAAGACTTCGTGGGACACGACAGCGCTCGGGGACTCGTTGGAGAGGGACGGGGACAGCGGTGGCCGCGGTCAGCACGGCGGGCGGCGCAGGGCACGTCGGCGAGCCGGATCTGGAGGAGGGGGAGCAAGTGTGTGAGGGGATAAGGACTGGCGCGAGTGGGGGGAGGCAGGGCAAGTGGGAGGCGAGGGGGCCTAGGCGTCGGGGCGTTGGAGGCCTTATCCTCTCGTCGGGCGTTGCCGGCGAGGTGGTTGGATGGCGACCGCGCCCATGATCGCCTGCAACAGAAGGCGACCGGGGGAGCGTGGGGGCCTGGCTTGGGTGGGTTAGGTGGGCCGGCCCAGGTGGGTTCGGTCCAGGGAGGGGGTTGCTCTCTGTCTCTCTTCTGCTTTCCCTTTTCTTTTCTTGAAACTTCTTTGTTTTCTTTTAATTTCAAAAGGCAAGACAGTTTTTATAAAATACAAAGCTTGAACCTGAATTATTATTATAATTTAGACTACTGCCACAATTAGTTTGGTAGTTAAATAAATTAGCTTAGCATTTTTATAAAAATAAAAGGCATTTAACCAACGTTTTAACCATTGTTTTAATTAGTTTAGGGCATTAAAACACTTTGCAAAAATGTTGGTTCACCACTAATTTTGCCAAAAGGATATTTGCCACATGATGAACATTTTAGTTTTCATGTTTGAGCAATTTAGAATTTTGACTTTAATTTAAAACTGAGATTTGGACTGGAATAGAATCAAAGTGAGATTAGCAACAGTAACAATGATGACAAGGCATCATTTAAAGGGGATTACTGTAGCATGATTCTCGGGGTGTTACAGCACCCTACTGACCGGCCACATAGTTGACGTGGCACTTTGTTGACTGATTAAATTGTCACCTGGTTTCTGGGTCCCACCTGTTAGTTGGAGAGCAAAGAAATTAGCTAAAAAACAAAGAGTGTAGTACATCTACACTTCTAATGCATTTAGCCTTTAATCTAAATCGATATTGATTGACTAATGCACCAACTTGTGCTCTAGGTATAGGCCACATGTCTATCCCTAATAACAGCATGCAACGACCTTCATGTAATCTTCTTCTCTCAATGGTCGCATGCACACATAAGTCTGCTACTTTTGGGCGTTAATTATGCCCTCGTCAATGTGTAAATCTCCAAATGTACAGTCTTTCATGGACGTAGGGAGCAGGTTGAGCACTTGAGCGTGAGCATGTGTGTTGCGTCGTGTGCTGTGTGCCGCATGGGTGCGTGAGTGTTGCGTGCGTCCATGTGTACGTGTGAGTGTTGCATGTTGCATGCATGCATGCATGCATGGGGATTACTCCCTTCCGTTGACATGTTCATATTTCAAGCTTCATCTGTTCCCTCCATATGGTGATACTCCCTCTGTTCCCAAATACAGAGTAAAATCCTCCCTCCGTTCCCACATACGGAGTATTTGTCTTTCTAGAGATTTCAACAAGTGACTACGGACGGAGCAAAATGAGTGAAGTGAGCGTAGAGGCATAGGGATAATGTAGAAAGGAAGTCTTCATGATCCATTATTCTTCATCTCGGTCAAAGAGAAATATTCAACTAGTCTTCACAGTGAAGTGACAATACACGCTGCAGCAGATGGGACACATAATTAATAAGATGAACCAACGTGTTGGTGTTACTAGATCAGCCTTACCCAGTACTGCCATCATGTTTGCCAGTAGAGACGCACGCATCCTCCATTAACTGACATATGGGCCCTCTTGTGGTAGACACATATGTCATCGGTGTAACTATTTACACTCCGAAGGACGGAATATCCTGGTAGTAGTACAAGAATTGAGATTTAATGCACTTTCTTCCCCGTCTTCTTCTTCCTCCTCTCTTCCCCATCATCGGCTGCACACCATTTCCCCCCGCTCTCTGCTCGCCCGCCCGCGCTATCTTCCTTGGTAGCTCGCGCGTACCATTTCCCCCCGCTCACTTCTTGGCCACACGAGGAGAAGCTTCTTCGCTCGCCCGCCCGAATCCACTTCCCCGCTGGCTCGCAGGCAGCGAAAACCCCAATGGCAGAACAGACTGATACGCAGAGCCGTGATTGGAATTCCCTCCCCTATGTTCTCTTGGAGCAGATCTGTAATCGTATGGACCTACTCAGCACCGTCCGTCTGGCCGCATGCTCGGTGCCTTTGTACCGTCTACTCGTTTGCAACCGGCTGGCTCTTTTCAAGACACCCTGCTTGCTGATGCCCGATCCTCGTAGGTGGCCCAGACACCGACTTGACGATCCTACGGAGGTTGCCGTGGTCCCCCTCGACATGCTACCACTACCCGTCCACATGTCCTTCATGCGCAGCCACTACTGGGCGGGCATGAAGGCCAACTTGATCGTCCTCATCCACCAATCCGGTAGTCCGTGGTGTCTCGTGGATATCTACACCCAGCAAGAGATCACCCTTCCATCTTTGGATACCGCCGCCATCAATCCTCGCGGCCCGCCGGACACTCCTGCCTACTACGCACGAGACGCATCGAGCTTTTCGCTCGACCTTTGTTTGTTGAAGGTTGTAATCAGCGAAGTGCCCACACCATCAGAAGACTACATGGATTATAAGCTCATTGCCGTGTTCAACATGGGATTAGTCTATCTGGAATCCGGTCGCCATACATGGTTATGGCTCATCATCGACCCTCTTTACCCAACACTTCTGTCTGATGCTATAGTGCATGATGACATCGTTTATGCGTTCGACGCACAGATTGGCTGCCTATACTGGTGGAATCTATCGTCGTGTAATTGTTCTATCTCATCTCATCTTTACCTTAAGAACACGATTGCCTGTTCATTGTTACAAATTTAGAATATATAGTATGTCTATAACCACATCATTGCTATATGTTCCTCTCATTTCCTAGATTTTTATGACCACACATGTTATTTGTTAGAGTTGATATGAAAATAATTGGTATCTAATGATTTTTAGAATAGATATTATGAGTATAACCTCATGATTGCTATATGTTATTCTCATTTCAAGGATTTTTATAACAACGCATGTTATTGCTTAGAGTTGATATGATAACTGTAGTAAGTGCTATGGTAGAATATGAGTAGGCCCTGTCATATCTGTTTTCCTCTCATTGTTACATGATGTTTGAACCATGATATATTGCTAGAATATGAAAGCCATTGGCTAATTTTTTTAACTTGGGGTATGATTATGACCACGACATTGCAATTCTCTGTCTATGGTATGTGTCACTGTTATAATAATCTTAATTCCACACATACTCTGAACATGATTGTTTATTTTTGTCCTGTTGGTCTCCAATTTGAATTGTTGCAGCAGACGCAAATGCGCCGGCCTTCATGATTCCAGGACCTGGAATCATACCAGCTGATGGGTGGTTGTTTATCGTTCGTTCAGCTGACGGTGGTCATTTGATGCTCATTTGCACGTACCAAATTGGCCAAACCATTTCATCAAACCACATGCAGTACAATGCCTAGGGCGTTCGTGGCATTGATGGCTATGGCTGCTTCGTGTTCGAGAAAGATCCCAGCTCCGTTGGGCCAGGCGTATTCAACTGGAGGCGGGTTTACAGCCTCGGCAACCACTCCATGTTCCTCAGGCTCAATTATCCGATCATCCAACCAATCGTCGATCATATCAGCGGCGATGATTACCGTACTATGCAACTTCCATTTGCCAGGGGGGACTGTGCTTACACATCATACCATGGGTTTCATGAATCACCATATCCAGAGATTCATCGGCACATATTGTTGCCAGATAATCTTCAGTGTGTGAAAGGCATCAAGCTTCCATGCGATGGATGTCTTTTGCAAACCCGACATGCGGCGATGTGGTTCATGCCAACAACAAATATGCACAACTTGATTCATACAGATATGTAGACTGAGCCATGTATTCTGCTGCTGTAGCATGACCCTCTTTTGTTGGATATTATGTACTGTTGTTAGTTTGAAGCACTCCTCTGGTTTGAAGGATAGATACCTCTCTGGGATCAAGTGCATTCTAACTCACCTGCGCAGGATGTACTGATAATGATGATGGAGATGTTGTGCAGTATATATATCACTTAAGCTTCAAGTGCGTACTTGTTAGTTAAACCTATGGTCAAAACGTGACACTAAATATGACTAGTAAGTAGTACAGTAGCAGTACTAGTATACGTCAGTCAAATTATTCATCATGTCCACACATTGAATTAACGTGACAACACACTGCGCGTGAGGTGACACAAGAATCCCGGCGTGTTCGGGTATTACGGACTTCAGATTTGGAGTACCACTTATCTGTCAAATCTTTCATCATTCACTTAAAAATCGATTGATCATACAATGAGTTCCCTATAACTGGAATTAACCCATGCAAGTCGAAGAAGGATTGGCCGGTGCTGCCTGCTGGCGTCTAGTTCGATCCCCCGGATCAGGAGCTGATCGAGCACCTTGAGGCCAATGTGAGTGCCGACAACATGCGAGATCTCACCCTCTCATCGATTTGTTCATACCAACCATCGGCAATGAAAGCACGGCATATGTTATACCCATCCCGAGAAACTTCCGTAAGACACCGATCGGCCGTCTACTTGCACAAACACATTCCTTTGTTTATAGCTCTATTTTTCTTTTTAGGCCTTGAGACCTGGTGAAGCAATTACAATTTGACAGTTAATAAAAAGTGAAACAAGTGACTGCAACATGCCAAAGATGTTATGAAAATGCCAACTACGTACACTAAGACATGTATTCGACAATATTGCAGGTATCACACTGAGTGGCCTAAGCAAGCATTTATTCCAGCACAATTCCAGGGCGTTCAAAAGGGGCACGTGGAAGCGTCGCAAGATACAGTCAGAGTGCGGCATGCACGCGACGTGGCACGACACCGGCAATACCTTGCCGGTGATGGTCAACGGCTGGCAGACAGGCAGCAAAAAGGTTCTGGTGCTGCACACCAACAAGAACTTCGACCAGTAGAGGACCAACTGGGTGATGCACCAGTACCACCTCGGGGACCTGGAGCAAGAGAAGGAGCGGGAGCTGGTCCTCTGCAAGATTTTGTACCAGACGAACACTAGGGCCAGGAGTAAAAAGATTATAAGTTAGTTTGGTATTGGTACTTGTACAACCTTGTCGTGCGCAAGTTGGTATTTTTATTAACGATCTTTTGGTATCAACTTGGAATTTGCTTCCAACCATCATGCCGAGGGTTAACGTGGATATAAAGATGAATCATTTGTTTCGAAACGAATTTTCAGGCACCTGATTTTTATTTGATGGGTAGCATAAGCACCTGCCGTTCGAATTCCCAGTTCTCCAAATTTTTCGAAACAAGTGCATGCTCTTATTATCACGATGAAAAAACAATATCCCTGCTGCATCCCAGTTATTAGCCTGTACTTGCAGAATTCTCTCGTTTATTGAGCACGTATATTGTTTTTTTAGGTCGAGCAAGTTTCAACTGGGATGTAGACTGCCCAGGCTTGGTTTTATTTTTAACAGGCCCAACCCATGATGACAACGGGGCACAAAGATCCAGCAGGTATCTACTGGCCTCTGGCCCGCCAGCGTTAGTTATATTTTGTCTTACAACACCCGCAGGCACTTTTTTTACTGAATCAAACACACAGCCAAGTTCTATTTTCCTCTTGAAACGCATGTCCTACATCCGTTTTCTAATCTCTACCTATAGTTTTACTAGTTCATATACACGTATCATTATATTGAAAATACATAAAATTCACTTTTCATATTTACATCCTTATTTTTTTCCCTCCCAGCGCTGATTTTTTTACCGCTGGTTTTCCCTTAAACCAACTCAATTGTCCCACGTCTTATTTGCTTACAAAAACAAAATGATTTTTTTGGAAAATCAATAAGTTCTTAAAAAATTATCATTTCGGGATTACAAAAGTTCGGACTCCACCAAAATATGCAAAATAAGGTTGAACTTTTTGACCGTGGTCCTGGGCAGAAAATGGGCTGTAATAAATTACTTAAGAATTAGCAAATGGGCTACAAATTAATAAAAAAATAGCAAATGGGCTCTATGTTGTCTGCCACAGATTTGGAGGCTGACTTGTGGGCCTACTAAGTTCATGCGTACACAAGGTTTGTCAAAAAAGAAACTTAGTCAACAATCGACTCTACCAAATACGTAATCGTTAGATGTCAATCTAATGGCAATCGTGCTTCTTTAGTCTCTCGATCTTCCTACCCTGACCGCCCAAACCAAAGGTTGCCGGAACCGCTTTGCTTTCTCCCGTGACCGGGTCAGGTTGCAGCAGGCCTCACGGCCCCATCATATACTCGCATCCCTGGCCTGTCTATCCCTCTACTCACCCACACCTCCTGTTATTTTCCGGCGACGGTAGCCGAACCAGTCAACCCTCGTAATCTCCACGGCATGGGCAGCCACTGTCATGTCTTCCCCGGCTCCGTGTCATTCCCTTCGTAGGCCTCACTGTCGTCCATCGCCCTGGTGCTCTCGGCGCGGCGTGGTCAACATGGTCAATGAACGACATCCATCGGAAGTGGACTGTACGTGGAGAGGCTGACAGCTAGGTCCACAGCCGCACACAAGGAAATACCTCCTTCTTACGCGCAAATTAATGATTCCTCCACCTGACATCTGGGACCCGCCGGAAGGGCCTTTGTATTTCGCGAAAAAAACGTTCCCTCCGCTGACAGGTCGGACCCACCAACTATATCTTTGCACGCAAGGAAGTGCATCCTTATTGCGCACAAAAAAATGAAGACCCCCCTGCCAGCTGGGACCCACCACTGTGGGAGGCTGATTTGTGGGCCAACTAAGTTGACGGGGACGGAGGGCTTTGTCAACTTAGTCAATATGATGAATTCTAGCTCCAATGACCGTACGATGTCCATCCAACGGCCTTAATGCTTCTTCAACCTCTAGTCTTCTTGCTCCAGCCGCCCAAAAGCAGCGCTGGTCGTGCCGCCTGCTCCTGCCTCCTGTGGCCGGCTGTGCTGCCGCGGAGGCCTCACCGCCCCCATACCCACCGCTGGCCAGACCATCCCTCCACTGACCCACACCCCCTGTTATTCTGTGGCGACGGCAGCCTCACACCGTAGCCGAACCAGTGAACCCTTGTACTCCTCTCCGCGTGGGCATCCTCTGGCGCGTCTTCCCCGGCTCCGCATCGTCCCCTTCCCAGGCCTCGCCGTCATCCACCGCCTTGGTGCTCTCGCCGCGGCGTGGTCAATGTGGTCAACGACCGACTTCCATCGGAAGAGTACTGTACGTGGAGAGGCTGACAACTGGGTCCACGGCCATAGGCCAGTTTTTTGTGATTTTCCAAGTAAGTCGCTTTGTCAGGCCTGTTGGGCTGCAAATCTTTCAAGACGAGGAGAGCTTCATTCGGCTGGCCGAGAAAATGGCCTATCGGTAATGAGAAATGGGTCGTACATTTTTAAAACACATCAAACTGGCAATTAGTTTCAAATTTCTTTTTTTCATTTCGAGATTTTAAATTGCATTGATTTTTATGCATGGACAATTAGTTGGATTTTATATTGATATACATTTATTTTTAAAATCAGTTTGAATGTGACTCGAAATTTCTGGATTAAAAACAGTTCGGACCGCACCGAAATATGCAAAATTTCGTATAATTTTTTAACCGTGGCCACAATATGGGCTCTAATGCTAACATAAAGAATATGGGATCCAAAAAAAACTTTAAGAATTAGCAAATGGGCTGTAAATTATTAGAAATAATGGCAGATGGGTTGTATGATGTTTTTCACAGATTTGAGGCTTTCCTAAAAAAGGTTGACGACAAGCAAAGGATCGTTGGATGTCCATCCAACGACCGTCGTGCTTCTTCAATCTCTGCTCTTCCTGCTCCAGCCGCTCAAACAAGCGCCAAGTGGACTGCTCGCTTCCTCCTCCTCATGATCGGGTTTGTGTTGCCGCCAGCCTCACCGCCCCATCGCACTCCCATCACCGTCCTAGCCATCCCTCTACTCACCCACACTCTTTGTTATTCTCCCATGACGGCAGACGAACCAGTAAACCCTTGTACATTCGTACTCCCCTCCCCATGGGAAACAACTGCCGAGTCTTCCCTGCCTCCGTGTAGTTCCCTTCCTAGGCCTCGCCTTCGTCCACCACCCTAGTGCTCTCGGCGCGGCCTGGTCAACATGGTCAACGATCGACATGCATCTGAAGTGGATCATGCGTGGAGAGGTCGACAATTTGGGTCCACGGCCGGACGCAAGGAAATGCCTCCTTATTACATGCAAAATAATGATTCCTCCACCTGACATCTGAGACCCATCAAAAGGGCCTCTGTATTTCGCGAAAAAAACGTTACCGCCGCTGACAGCTTGGACCCACCAGCTATATCTTTGCACGCAAGGAAGTGCCTCCTTATTACGCATAAAAAATGAATACTCCCCCTGCTAGCTGGGACCCAGTATAGTGACAAGCTGACTTGTGGGCCTACTAAGTTGACGGGACGGAGGGCTTTGTCAACTTAGTCAATATGCACGATTCTAGCTCCAATGACCGTACGATGTCCATCGAACGGCTGTAGTGCTTCTTGAACCTCTGGTCTTCTTGCTCCAGCCACCCAAACCAGCGCCGGTCATGCCTCGTGCTCGTGCCTCCCGTGGCCGACTGCGATGTGGCGGAGGCCTCACCGCCCCCTACTACTCCCACCGCTGGCCAGGCCATCCCTCTACTTACCCACACCCCCTGTTATTCTACGGCGATGACAGCCTCACACCGTAGCGAACCAGTGAACCCTCATACTCCTCTACGCGTGGGCATCCACTGCCACGTCTTCCCCGGCTCCGCGTTGTCCCCTTCCTAGGCTTCGCCGTCGTCCACCAACCTGGTGCTCTCGGCGCAGTGTGGTCTACGTGGTCAAGGAACGGCTTCCATGGGACATGGACTGTACGTGGAGAGGCTGACAGTTGGGTCCATGGCCGCAGCAAGGAAGTGCCTCCTTATTACGCGCAAAATAATTATTCCTGCACTTGACAGCGGGAACCCACCGGACGGGCCACCGTATTTCACGAAAAAAGACGTTTCCCTCTGACTGCTGGGACCCACCAGCTACATCTTCGCACGCAAAGAAGTGCGCCCGGGCAAAAAAACGATTCGCCTCCCTGACTGCTTGGACCCACCAACTACATCTTCGCAGGCAAGGAAGTGCCTGACAGTCGGGACCCACCTGGTCGAAACGTACGTAGCATTGTCATTCTGGTCGCGAATGTGTACGTACATACTGGTCGATGTAGAGGTGCGCACGTGTTGTAGTAGAGGCGCGCACGTAGCATGTATACGTACGTACAGCGGCAAGTGTGCAAGAAAGAAAATATGGCCATGTACATACATACAGGCAGGGTCTCGAACGCCTACTCGCGCAAACGTACGGCCAGGGCTCGTGTACATGGCTGGGTCGGATCGGAGAAACTGCGTTGTCTTCGTGTTCATGGGGAGCCAACCGGCTGGGTCGGAACGGAATGCGTCGTCGTGTTCATCAGGAGGGCTTGGACGGAACAACTGATGGAAACGAGGCCTGGCGTACCGTAGAACGGAGGAAACGGCCTTGTGTTCGACCAGCCATGGTCGAAACGGGATCCTATTCATCGGGAGAGGTATGGCGTACCGCAAAACAGAGGAAATAGACCTCCTACGGTCGAAACGGGGGTCCTGTTGATCGGGAGGGGTGTGGCATACCGCAAAACGGAGGAAACGGACTTGTGTTGGAGCGATACGGTCGAAACGGGGGTCCTGTTCATCGGGAGGAGTGTGGCGTACCGCAGAATGGGACTCCACGAGATACTGTTCATCTCCATCACCGACCCCCGCCAGCCTCCACGGGCTACTGTTCATCCACCGTCAACCTCCTCCAGCCTCCACCTACGACTGTTCATCCACGGGCTCGTGTTCATCCAGCCTCCACCGCGCTTACTCCACGATTCTTTGTTCAACCAACCAGCCCTCTCCACGGGCTCCTGTTCAACCACCCCTCCATGGGCTACAGTTCACCAAGCCATCCACTGTCTACTGTTCATCCTGCCCTCCACGGGGTGGTCGTGTTCATCCAGCCCTCCACGGGGTCCTGTTCATCAAGCCCCAACCGGCTCGATCGATCGGGGTCATGTTCATCCAGAGGCAACACCACGGGGTCCTGTTCATCCACCCCCACTAGGAACTGTTCATCCATACCCCCCAGCAACACTCACTGTTCACCCAGAGGTAGCATCGATCGGCTTCAGTTAGCAGCAGTAGCGAAGGAATCGCTCGATCAGGTTCAGTTAACAGCCATCGATCGATCGCTCGGGTTCGATGCCAGCGTAACTGCAGTGCAATCTCTCGGGTTCAGTTAGAGCACAACGCCTCGCTTGGGTTCAGTTAGAGCCCAACGCCTCGCACCCACGCGCGTGCGTGTATGAGAGAAATGCGCATCGCTCGGCCCCGACCACCCACGTAACCGGGAACACCCCGATATTTTCCTCACCCTCGCTTCTACCACGGTTTTTTCTGTCATGGACAGCCCAAAGAATGTCATGCAGCTGCGTCTTCGGCCCACCCAGGACGAAAAGCCCATTTTCTGTCATGATTTTTTGTCATAGAAGTAGGACCCCACCACATCTATGATGATACCGGGTTTTTTCACAATTATCGTCATAGAAGTGTCATAAGTATGACATAAAAAAATTCGTTCGGCCCAAAATGTCACGGATGTGTCTTTTTTTGTAGTGGATATAGAGGCTAGTCAGCAAGGTCAGGCTATTGGCCCACTCCGAACTCTCAATAGTCGAAGTCATGGCGATCACAATAAAGAGGTGTGTGCAGCCTCTTCAATCCAGGGTAACTCCTTTATGGTGCTACAACGGAGAAGACGACGCATCCCGTTACAGACGGCAGGGTCCGGATACCCCCGCCGAGTTGGCCTCCATTTTGGCTGATCTGTATAAGGGCGAAAAAGAAGATTTTCTCTGGCTAAACTGCCGGGAGGCCTATTCCATGTACACCCCTATTGAGTGGGTAAGATCTTGATTTGTCTATGCTTATTTTACTGCATTGCAGATACTAATTGAATGTACCTTTTATTGCCACCAACTTAGTCATGGAGGAGGATGATCAAGGACGTCCACTGTCCCGCTCCTCAGCCGGAGGATCATAATCGTGACAAAGATCTCGGCTTTTGCGAGGATCCGGATATATATAATTAATTTGACGATGTGGTATTCTATCAAGTGAGCCTTGACGGTTAGGAACACTACTAGAGAAAACCTTACTAGTGGCGCTGGTTTTTTACACAGCAGTAGCGCGGGCACCCGCGCTACTGCTAGGGCGCTACAACTATTGTTTAGCAGTAGCGCGTTTCTTAACAAGCGATGTAGCTAAAATACTTAGTAGTAGCGCCTCTTTCTCTACCAACGCTAGTACTATCATCACATAGTAGTAGCGCCCTATTTTCTCCCCACGCTACAACTAGGTAAATAGAAATAAAAAATAAAAAATGGAGTCAGATGCAATATTCATGGAAATCAATAAAAGTCCAGTGCAAATAAACTAAGTTCACAGAACCATCTCACAAGCATTAACGACAGTACCACATTTAATATAACCACACAATCTCACAAACTCATATATAGTAGTCAACAATGCATGGATAGATCATAGTTGATAAGTCTACTAGGTAGTCATACTAGCATATATATGGTTCAGCAGCCACACGCATGCATGGATAGATCTCACAAGCATATGTAGTTCTAGATGATATCGATGACGACCATCATCCTCAAGCCTGGGCGGTGGGTGTTCCTAATAGTAATTAGGATTGCCTGTCCAACATGAAGATTCTTGCCGACGAGGAAGCTCTTCCACCCAACCGAGTTGATGTGTGTGCGACCGTCTGTCCACGCCAGACGCACATGTGGTGACGGAGCCCCTCAAGGTAAGGTGTATTCCGATGGAGCCTTCTTCATCGGGCTTGATACCACAACTCTCGATAGGCTCTTTGGCAATTTCTGAATAAGAAAAACATATCAATTAATAAGTAGCCTCACACATTCTACACTATCAAAAGACAGTACTACATTTCTACACTAAGTATAACAATAAAGCATACATATCATCGGATTCACTAAGCATATATATCATCGGATTTACTAAGCATATGGACCATCGGATTTACTAAGCATATAAGATTCACTAAGCATATAAGATTCACTAAGCATATAAGATTCACTAAGCATATATATCATCGGATTCACTAAGCATATAGACCATCAGATTTACTAAGCATATAAGATTCACTAAGCATATATATCATCGGACTCTACACTAAGTATAGCAATAAAGCATATCATCAAATTACTAAAGTAAATGCAACATACCATGATATGCCGATCAACAATGGTACTTGTCAGGCGGGTCACGAATGGCACCCCGACGAATTCAGCACGTGGCGGAATGATGTCCCATAGGTTGCACACCTCCTCCTCGCTCAACCTCATTCTTTGAGCAACGATGGCTTCACCAAGTGGGTCGTCATCATCCTCATCATCCTCAGCATCTTCATCATCTTCAGCTTTGTTGACATAAATCACGACCAACTTGGATCTTTCTGCTCTGAGGGAGAAGCTGATCAACTCACCACCAGTGATACGCATGTGGGCGATGAAACGGACCCATCCATCTCCTCCCACCTGCGTCATGTTTCGTCCTTTCTCGACCTCCGTAGTGTAGGGCCCCCCAGGAGCCTCAAAGGTCACAGAGTCTCCGGTCAGCTTGTTGAATTCTGACCTCACATTTCATGGGACGATCTGTGTACAAAAAGCGAAATGATATATACATGATGCATTAATGCTAATAACACTAAAAACAAAATAGTGGTTACTAGTTTCATATAATTTATTACCGCCGCATGAAGAAAACTAGACTCGAAGTAGATGCCGAACAGAGTGCCAGTTGCAAAGCCGCTGGCGCACCTTGACTTGCACCAACGACATGGTGGTGGTGGTGGTGGTGGCGCCATTTCCCTAAAACAATATGATTAGAGGATTAACGATCCAAAAAGTAAACATACAGTTTTCAATACATACATCAGGTTTTGAATAATATACACATTAGGTTCACATCATAGAGAATACACATGAGGTTCACATGGCAAGCAAAATAACAACTAAATTGTAGTTCAGTTCAGACAATAACCTAATAGAGATCATTTAACCCAAACAGAGCCTAATAACCCAAACAGAGCCTAATATAGAATTCACAAGTGGGTGAAAATGTAGCCAACATTTTCTACAACAAAATATAAGCACCAAACTAAGAGGTAATACAAGGGAAGAACAATCGCACACACAGACAAAAGATAACATCAACATGTCCTAATTAACACAGCAAAGTCAGTTTTCTCATTCAAGAAAATAGAGACATGAGACAGATCAGTTAGCATTTCTTTTTCGAAACGGGTGTTAGCATATATTCAAATGCGCACCCTAAGAACTTGGCAATTTGAGCATCAACACATACAGACACTCTATTCAATCTAAAAGAGTATCAAATCAAGCATTGATTTTTCCATGAAACCACATAACAGTGAGGGATTCTTGGTCATATCTTTATATGCATCAACAAAGAAGCTAGTGGATCAAATTCACACATAGGGTAGCTCATCACGAGGATACAAACATTTAGACCTTTAAGAAGAATGGCACAATCAACATCATTCAGATGAAAGGAGGTGCATTCACGACATAACCCTAGTGTCAGAAAGAACCCTCTCTAAACCCTAGAACACTAGGGCACCGCCACCGCTTTACTCCAGGGACAGCAGCCAAGAATTGAAACCCAAGTTTCAATTATATGTGCTAAACTGCTAATCAAGAATTGAAACCCAAGTTTCGGTGAGCAACAAAAAGCCTCTACTTCTCATCTCTCTACTCTCTACTCAATCACGCGAGGAAACAAGCCTGGAACACGTCGCATCAAAGCACGGAGTCACAGTGCAATCCCTAAATCCCTTTCCCCCACGTGAAATCCCAAAACATGGCGAGCCGCCGCGGCGAATCGATTGGAGCCTACCTAGTGGTGGCGCGCGCAGGGAGGAGGAGATCAAGGGGGACTTACGAGGCTGGAGCGTCGGAGGAGGCGAGAGGCGACCGCGCGTGGTGGTGGCGCACGACGCCGTTGACGGGGGTGAGGCGGCCAGTGAGGAACCCTAACCGCGGCGGCGGTGGCGGGCGGAGGGGATCAATTGTGAGAGTGTGATGGGGTGCGAGGGGCGCTCGGGCAGGTTTTATTCCCCTAGTAGTAGCGCTGGGTAGAGGCGGGCGCTACTGCTAAACCCACCAGCTGTAGCGCCCGTTCGAAACAAACGCTACAGTTATTTGGGCTACCGTTTTTGCCCTGCGGCCCATGTAACAGCAGCGCGACCCAAGCTAACAAACGCTGCTGTTATTTGGTAGTAGTAGCGTGTTTCCTACCCAGCGCTACTGGTAAATACTAGTAGCGTGGGGTCAAGAACAGGCGCTACTGGTAAACTTCTACCTATAAGCATTTTCCTAGTAGTGGAAGTGGCCATCATCGCCGACTACCCTCGCCTTTACCCATTTTGCATCGTGAGTATCCAGAGGCTTCCTATGAAGAGATCCTCATTTGTATCCCTTCATGTTGTACTAACCCGGATTATATCAAGATCAGCGCTCCAGGGACCGTAACTCCTCGAGGGCGGCCCCCACGAAGGCAATCATTCAAAATGAAAAGGGACCGGGAGTACTGCGGAGACCTCACAGTCTTCCAAGAGGTATGTATACTTCAATGCATGCCTAGGCATGAGTCTGGACTGTTTAAGAGTCTCCCCTTCTTTATTCTTAGGAGGAGCGCGGCAAACGGTGGGAAAACTCCCGATTAGCCAAATGCCCGCTAATCCGGTGCTAGGCTCTTCAGCTAGGACGCAAGCAAATACCACGCCCATTCCGACTCCTCAAGAGGATTCGGACGAAGTCCGAAGTGGAAAGCGTGATGAACCACCGTCGCTTGAAGGAAGCTATTCGTGCTCCGGCCTTGTCCGAACAAGAATTCACCGCACTAAGTTCGACAAATGCCTATATCCGAGCCGCTCGAGACGGTCTTGCCGGAGTTATTCAACTGTTCTTGAAGAAAATTCACATAAAATTTGACACGATTTTACATGATCATATGCCAGTAGCCCATGAGACTTGAAACGGTGAAACAAACTAATTTAAGGATCATTTATATCATCAGGTTCTCACGGAGAAAGATAACATATTTTCCAAGGAGCTTGAAGAGTATCGGACTAAGCTAACTGTTGTCACCACCGAACTGGAAATTCTGAAGAATTCCAAGAAGGCGCCTGATGGTATGCGCAACAGTGTTCGGAGAATATGATTCTGCACCAACAATGATTTTTAAATATACATTGTTTTATTTTCAGCAGCATGATCAATAGAGCAGTTGGAGGAGAGGCTAAAGGCTGCTCAGGCAGACAAACAATATGCCGAAGGGCAAGAAACCGCTGATCAACGTATATTAACATGGACCATTGATGAGAAGAACAAATTATATGATGCAAACATCAAGCAAGCCGAAGAGCTAAAGGACGTACGAGCCGAACTGCCGGATGCCTTGAAGGAGAACAGAAAACTGAAAGTCGGCATATTCAGTATGTCCCTCATCCTGACTTTCATACGGTCCCCTGATGGAAAGTTTTACAAAATTGTTCCTGTAGGTTTATTAACCGGGCGGCCTGAGGGAGAAGTGTCCGGATTTCAAGGCGATTAGCTGCAAGAGCTATCCCGAGTGCACGAACGAGCTCGGAAAGCCATGCGAAACATGGCTAAGGATTTATGGCCATCCGATTCTTCTTCAGAAACTATGGAGGAGCTCATGAATTTATTCAAGGGAGCTTGACACCGTTTTGAACTATGGAAGGCATCTGCAGGTCGAGAAGGTGCACGAGAAGCCCGGGCCATGGTGAAAATGCGGTATACCAGACTTGATCCGAATCATATGGCCCGGGTAGGACCTCGAGGACCAGACGGAAAAGAAATTCCGGTTAGCTTGGTGTATGACCAAGTAAGGATAGCCGCCCAATTTTCACATCAGGACTGTAAACTAGACAACCTTATAGATGGTATAGATAAAGAGTAGGCGTTTGATTCCATGTAACAATGCACTTTGTCACCAAACTTATCTCCAGCCGAATTTGAAAATATTTTCATGGCAGACCTTCCGCTTCACCCTCCAAAACCCAAGGGTTGGAGTGTTTCCGAATACTATACCTGTGCTAAACACCAAGTATGTTCGGAAACCAGGCAATTCGGTCATGGTGCTTGAATAGACAAACTGTATTCGGGGAGTTATGTTATATTAATTTTAACATAAGAAACATCTTCCAGAGAGAATAGTTCTGTTAAGGGTTCCTCTCCTTAGGTCATCATGTGTTATTTATGCATGCCTAAGCTGTGATGCTAAAATAATCACAGGAAGCTTTATGTTTTGGGAGTTTTATTATTACAACAAAGGCAGTTCATCGTTTGTCCACCGATCAATTATTCTCTTAAGAACGCTAGCTTTCGGCTTCACCCATCTGAGGTACATGTCCAGATAACCCGGTTGTAACAATCGCAGAGGTGCTCCCTTTATGCCCTAGCCGAACAAGCGGGAATGTAGGGCATAAGCACAGGAGCCAGGCAACCCAGCTTGGCAAAAACTTAAGTCATAGAGGTGCATATAATGGAGAAGAAAGGATGTATATGAGCAGGAGACACATGTATATGGTGAGCTCTATGCTCAAAATAATAATAAGCTTCTATTGAGAGAAGCCCCCGAGTGTGGTGGGGTGTGTACATTTTAAGGATGTATACCCCTCAAGTGTGCGGCTTACCTGAACACACGTTAGAAATTGTATAAAAACGAGAAAAAGGAAAAATTGGAAAGGAGAAAAAGGAACAAACAAAGGTATATGTCCGGACTTTAGGCGTAGAATCTTCGGAGCCGAGCGGCATTCCATGGGTTTGGCTCTAAGAGATTATCCGATGCACTTTGAAGGTGATAGGCTCCTCCAGTGAGAACTTCATCTATAATGAAGGGACCCTCCCATTTGGGTTTGAGCTTGTCCTTTTTCTTCTCTGGAAGGCGTAGAACGAGCTCACCGACATTATAAGTCTTTGCCCGCACTTCTCTCCTTTGATATCTTCGAGCCTGTTGTTGATAGAATGCGGAACGGGCCTTCGCAACATCGCGCTCCTCCTCCAGGCCGTCTAGATCGTCCTACCGATCGAGCTCGGCTTCTCTCTCTTCATACATGCGCACTCGAGGTGAGTCATGAATAATGTCGCAAGGCAAGACAACCTCTGCGCCGTACACCATAAAGAAGGGTGTGTATCCGGTCGTGCGATTGGGCGTGGTCCGCAGCCCCTAGAGTACGGAATCGAGTTCCTCAACCCAGTGTTTATCCGACTCCTTTAGGGAGCGCACTAGTCTAGGTTTGATGCCGCTCATTATCAGGCCATTAGCCCGTTCCACCTAACCATTTGTTTGAGGGTGATAAACGGAGGCGTAGTCGAGCTTAATGCCCAGATTAGCACACCAAGTTTTCACCTTGTCGGTTGTAAAGTTAGAAAAATTGTCTGTAATGATGTTGTGCGGGACACCATAACGGTGTACAACACTGGATATAAAATTGAGCACCAGTCCAGCTTCGACCGTTTTTACCGGTTTGACCTCTATCCACTTGGTGAATTTATCCACCATAACCAGCAGATACTTTTTCTTATGGCTTCCCCCTTTAAGGGGTCCAACCATGTCTAGCCCCCAGACTGCAAAAGGCCAGGTAATGGGGACTGTTCTGAGGGCAGTGGGCGGCAAATGGCTTTGATTGGCAAAAACCTGGCATCCAACACAACGCTATACAAGAGCCTATGCGCCTGCTCGGGCCGTGGGCCAAAAGAAACTTGTACGGAAGGCTTTACTTATGAGGGCCCGAGTTGTTCCGCGATGGCCGCCGGGGCCGGCATGTATTTCAGCCGAGAGCTGTCGTCCCTCCTCTTCGGAGATACATCTTTGAAGAACTCCTGTCGTACTTTTCTTGTAGAGTTCTCCTTCATGAACTTTGTAGGGTTTTGAATGTCGAACTATGCGACGGGCCTCGTTCTGATCATCAGGGAGCTCCCGCCTATTAAGGTAGGCCAGGAAGGGCTCGGTCCATGGAGCAATGACAGCCATGATTACATGGGCGGAAGGTGTCACTTCGGTTTCCGAGCCCCAGATGTCATTACAGTTGTGTTCGACGTCTGAGGGTATGATCGGTGCTGGACTAGTATTGCCGCTCTCATCCTGCCATACCACAGATGGCTTGAAAATCCTTTCAACAAAAGTGTTAGGTGGGATGGGGTCGCACTTAGCACCCATCCGAGCAAGGATGTCCGCTGCGTGATTACTGTCTCGAGCTATGTGATGGAACTCGAGCCCCTCAAACTGAGCTGATATTTTGAGTATGGCGTTATGGTAGGCCGCCATCTTTGGGTCTTTCACATTGAATTCTCCGTTTATTTGGGATATTGCAAGGTTCGAGTCCTCGCGCACCTCGAGTCATTGTATGCCCATAGAAACGGCCAACCGAAGTCCATGCAGTAGTGCTTCGTATTCGGCCGCGTTGTTGGAGTCCGTATACATGATTTGTAGTACATAACATACTGTTTCCCCTATAGGGGATGTTAGAATGACACCAGCCCCCAATCCAGCTAACATTGTAGAGCCGTCGAAGTACATCACCCAGTTGGAGTATGTGATGTACTCTTTACGGAGTTCAGCTTCTGTCCATTCAGCGACGAAGCCGGCCAACACCTAAGATTTAATAGCTCGGTGTGGCTTGTATGTTATTTCAAATGGTAAGAGTTCGATAGCCCATTTGGCAATGCGGCCGGTGGCGTCTCGATTGTTTATGATGTCGTTGAGTGGAACTTCGGAAGCCACCGTGATCGAGCACTCTTGAAAGTTGTGCCGCAGTTTCCGAGATGCCATGAAGACCACGTAGGCTATCTTTTGGTAGTGTGGGTATCAGGATTTACATGGTGTAAGGACCGCCGATACATAGTACACTGGTTTTTGGAGTGGAAATTTGTGTCCCGCTTCCTCTCGTTCGACGACGAGCACAGCGCACACCACCTGGCGAGTTGCGGATATGAAGAGCAACATTGGCTCGCCGACGTTCAGTGCGGCAAGGATTGGGTTGCTTGCTAACAAGATTTTTATTTCTTCCAATCCGGATGTTCCCGCATCCGTCTACTCAAAGTGGTCAGTGCGTCGGAGTAGGCGATAAAGTTGCAGTGCCTTTTCTCATTGTTTGGAGATGAAACGGCTCAATGCCGCCATGCACCCCGCCAACTTTTGGACTTGCTTTAAGACTGTTGGCGTTTTCAATTGTGACAAGGCCCGAAATTTTGTTGGGTTTGCTTCAATTCCTCTATTGGATACGATGAACCCGAGCAGTTTTCCGGCTGGGACGCCGAAGACACACTTTTCCGGATTGAGTCGGATGTCGTATGTCCGGAGGTTGTCAAATGTGAGTCGTAGATCATCCACTAATGATTCGACGTGCTTGGTTTTGATGACGATGTTGTCTACGTAGGCCTCCATCGTCTTGCCAATTTGTTTTTGGCATGTATGAATCATGCGTTGGTAAGTGGCACCGGCGTTTTTTAGCCCAAAAGGCATAGTGTTGAAGCAGAAAGGCCCATAGGGAGTAATGAATGCTGTTGCAGCTTAATCGGACTCCTTCATCTTGATTTGATGATATCCGGAGTATGCATCGAGGAAACACAATGAGTCGTGTCATGCGGTCGCGTCAACGATTTGGTCGATGGGAGGTAGTGGGAAGGGGTCCTTAGGCCGCCAGGATTTGTCCTTCTTTGGTACCATGACCAGGTTCGCCAGCCAATCCGGGTGTTTGATTTCTCTAATGAACCCGGCTTCAAGTAGCTTCGCAAGCTCCTCCCCCATGGCTTGTCGTTTGGATTCAGAGAACCGTCGCAACATTTGCTTGACTAGTTTCAACCCCTTTATTATGTTGAGGCTGTGTTCGGCCAGTCTGCGCGTGATTCCTGGCATGTACAAAGGATGCCAAGCAAAGATGTCCCAGTTTTCGCGCGAGAATGCTCGCAAAGCAACGTCGATCGCCGGATCCAGCTGTGCTCCAATGGAGGCTGTCTTGTTAGGGTCCGTTGGGTGCACTTGAAATTTAACTATTTCGTCTGCTGGTTTGAAAGAGGTGGACTTGGATCTCTTATCGAGGATTACATCGTCCTTGTCCACCGTTGTTCGTAGAGTGGTTAACTCTTCAACCACGAGGGCCTCCGATAGTGCCTCGAGGGCCAGGGATGCGCTTTTGTCTTCGGCGCGGAGTGCTATATCCAGGTCACTTGTGATGGTGATGATTCCGTTGGGCCCTGGCATTTTGAGCTTCATGTACCCGTAATGGGGTATTGCTTGGAAGCGTGTGAAAGAATCTCGCCCCAACAAGGCGTGATATCCGTTGTTGAAAGGTGCCACGTGGAAGAGTAACTCTTCAGACCTGTAGTTCTGCGGCGTGCTGAATACTACATCAAGTTTAATTTTTCCCGAGCATAGTGCTTCTCGGCTGGGGATAATACCTCAAAAGGTTGTACTGCTCTGCTCGATGCGGCTCTTGTCCATCTGCTTTTTGTGAAGTGTGTCCTCGTAGATGAGGTTTAGTCTGATGCCGCCGTCCATGAGCACTTTAGTGAGTCTGAAGCCATCTACAATGGGGTTTAAGACCAAGGCGGCAGGTGCTTGGACTAATCTGGATCTTGGTTTGTCATCGGCATTAAAATTTATTGCAATGTCATTCCAAGGATTTATTACGGCTACTTGGTTGACTTCGGCAAGGTCGCGGAGCGCCCTTTTGCGCCGATTGTTTGACAAAAAGGTCTCGAAGACCATAAAGACGTTGAGGTCATCGTTCTAGCTCCTAGCCACCGGGAGTACGCCTCCGGGGTTTTATTTGAGAGGATGGCTTCGCCGCTCCTAGCCACCTGTCGGAGTACCCAACATGCTCGAAGGCTATGTGTTGGTTCCGTATTCGCCGTAGTGTGTGTTGGACAGGGCCTGTCGAGTAATGCGTCCAGAACGGTTCTATGACCTATGGATTTGATTCTTTTGTCAATGAGGTGATGATTAGGTGGCCCATGAGGGTGCATCCTTTTTGCCCGTCCGACGGGTTGCTTGAAGGCAGGGGGATCCCATCGGGCTGTCTGAATTTTCCAGGCGCTTTCCATTGCGCAGTACTTCTGTACTATGTGTGCCAAATCTGCAAAGTGCAGTATGCGGCAGCAGTTGAGGGTGTTGAGGATTCCCTCATCCGTACAGTTGCGGCAGAAAACTGAAACCGCATCGTCGTCGTAGCAATCTTTAATATTGTTTTTGACAAGGAGGAATCTGGCCCAGAAGTGACGGACCGCTTCCTAAGGTTGCCGTTGTACGTACATTAGGTCACATACAGTGGGAGGACCTGAATTGCTTGGAGAATATTGCTTGCGGTGGGTGGGCGAGTTACACTACAAAAAAATGACACATCCCTGACATTTTGGGCCGAACGAATTTTTTTCCTGTCATACTTATGACACTTCTATGACGATAATTGTGATAAAACCCGGTATCATCATAGATATGGTGGGGACCTACTTCTATTGCAAAAAATCATACCAGAAAATGGGCTTTTCATCCTGGGCGGGCCGGAGAAGCAGCTGCATGACATTCTTTGGGTCGTCCATGACAGAAAAAACCATGGTAGAAGCGAGGGCGAGGAAAATATCAGGGAGTTCCCGGTTACGGTGGGTGGTCGGGGGCCGAGCGATGCACGTTTCTCTCATACATACGTGCGCGTGTGTGAGGCGTTGAGCTCTAACTGAACCCGAGCGATTGCACTGTAGGCTACGCGTTACTGAATCCGAGCGATTGATCGATCCCTTGCTGTTAACTAAACCCGAGTGTGATTCCTTCGCTACTGCTGCTAACTGAAGCCGATCGAACACCGCTGCCTCCTTCCCTGGATGAACAGTGAGCGTTGTTGAGGGGGTTTGGATGAACAGTTCCTGGTGGGGGGTTGGATGAACAGGACCCCCGTGGTAGTAGAGGCCATTGCCGCTGGATGAACAGTACCCCGATCGATCGAGCCGGGGGATGAACAGGACCCCTCTCGGTCAACAGGACCCCGTTTCGACCGTAGGAGGTCCAACAGAAGTCTGTTTCCTCCGTTTTGCGGTACGCCAAACCCCTCCCGATGAACAGGATCCCGTTTCGACCGTGGCCGGTCGAACACAAATCGTTCCTGCATTACCGCGGTATGCGAACCTCGTTTTCATCGGCTGTTCCGTCCAAGCCGGTTGGCTCCCGATGAACACGACGACACATTCCGTTCCGACCCAGCCGGTTGGCTCCCCATGAACACGACGACGACGCAGTTTCTCCATTCCAACCCAGCCACAGCCATGCACGAGCCCTGGCCATACATATGCTTGAGTAGGCGTTCGATACCCCGCCCGTATGTACGTACATGGTCGTATTTACTTTCTTGCACCCTAGCCGCTGTACGTACGTGTACATGCTACGTGTGCGCCTATACTACCACACGTGTGCGCCTCTACATCAACCAGTATGTACGTACACGTTCGTGACCAGAATGACAACGCTACGTACGCTTCGACCGGGTGGGTCCCGACTGTCAGGGACTTCCTTGCGTGCGAAGATGTAGGTGGTGGGTCCCAGCAGTTAGGGGGGCGAATCGTTTTTTTCCCATAATATGGAAGCACTTCCTTGCGTGCGGAGATGTAGCTGGTGCGTCCCAGCAGTCAGGGGGAACGTTTTTTCACGAAATACGGTGGCCCGTCAGGTGGGTCCCTGCTGTCAGGTGGAGGAATCATTATTTTCCATGAAATAAGGAGCCACTTCCTTGCTGCGGTCGTGGACCCAGCCGTCAGCCTCTCCACGTACAGTACTCTTCCGATGGAAGTCGTTACTTGACCACGTTGACCATGCTGCGGCGAGAGCACCAGGGCGGTGGACGATGACAAGACCTAGGAAGGGGACGACACGGAGCCGGGGAAGACGCGGCAGTGGATGCTCACGCGGAGAGGAGTACGAGGGTTCACTGGTTCGACTGTGGTGTGACGCTGTCGTCGCCGCAGGGTCTGGCCTCCGCGGCATCACAGCCGGCCACGGGAAGCAGGAGCACGCGGCATGACTAGCGCTGATTTGGGCGGCTGGAGCAACAAGACCAGAGGTTGAGGAAGCACTACCACCGTTGGATGGACATCGTACAGTCACTGGAGCTAGAATCGTTCATATTAACTAAGTTGACAGAGCCCTCCATCCCCGTCAACTTAGTAGGCCCACAAGTGAGCCTCCCACTATGGAGGGTCCCAGCTAGTAGGGGGTATTCATTTTTTTGTGCGTAATAAGGAGTCACTTCCTTGCGTGTGAAGATATAGTTGGTGGGTCCGATCTGTCAGCGGGGGGAACGTTTTTTTCACGAAATGCAGAGGCCCTTCCGGTGGGTCCCAACTATTAGGTGGAGGAATCATTATTTTGCGCGTAATAAGGAGGCATTTCCTTGCGTGCTGCCGTGGACCCAGGTGTCAGCCTCTCCACACACAGTCTATTTCCGATGGATGTCGTTTGTTGACCACGTTGACTACTCCGCTCCGAGCGCATCCAAGGTGGTGGACGACGGCGAGGCCCCGGACATCAATGAGCCGGAGATGGGAAGACGCGGGAGTAGAGTCGCAGACGGAGAGGTGTATGAGGGTTAACTGGTTCTGGTGCGGTGTGGTTCGGTAGTCGGTGGAGAAGAACAAGAGGTGTGGAGGGGTGGAGGGATGGCCTGGCCAACGGTGGGGTAGCGCTTCACAGCGAAGCGTTCTAAGCAGAGCTGCAAGCTATAGGAGGCGGGAGCAGGTGGTCCCGGCGGCGTTGGAGGAAGAAGACGAGAGATTGAAGATGGATGCCGGTCGTTGCATGTAAATCCAACGGCTAACGATGTCAAAATCATTTGTTGACTAAGTTGACAACGACTTGCGTCGACTTCGACCTCTTGGCCCACATTTCAGCCTCCAAAAATGTGGCACGTATTCAACCCATTTTTCAGAATTTACAGTCAATTTGATCTCTTTTTTAGAATTATGGTCCATTTGCTGGGCTGGGTGAACAAATAATGTAGTGTCCATGCGGCCCATTTATTTTTCTCCTAAAAAATTATAGGCCATTTGCACTTTCTCGAAATACACGATTTTGCTGGGCTGATTCTAATTATAATGTTGGGTTGGGCGCAACAATGTTATCAAAAAATAAACAGGGCCTGCGCATTTTGTTATAAATATATTTAACTAATAAGTGATTTATTATTTCATTGGTCCTTAAATCTTACCAAGCTTTTGTACACAATCACCAGGATTTTCGTTGCCAAAAAAATCCAGTATTTTACTGTTAAGAAATTATTTTTATAAGTTAATAAGATGTGGGATACTGTTTTCTTACATATCTAAGTATCTGTTAAATATATGTTGACAATAAAAATAATATATAATAACATATAAAATAATTTAAATATATATAATATAGTTAGAAGGGAAACAAAAGTTGGACCAGGCATTCCTATTCTTATATAGAAAAATAGAACAAACCTCTGCGTTTTCTTCAAAAAAATACATAAATAGGGCTGCCAATGTTTCAGGAAAAATAAAACCTCGGATGGGAGGTCCATAGGCCGGTTGATACATGATGACCCTTCAAAAATACAAATTGGCATGTCGTGGGCTGCACATGTTAAAAAAGAAAGCCTAGACGGGGCAGCCCAAAACCCAGCGGATACTTGCTGCCCCAGTGATAATAAATGATATTACCCGCCAGCTCCAAAGCTTCGTTGTGAATTTATCTCCTACGTTGAAGCACCCAAAAAAATGTAACTATGTTGACAAACCCGTGGGCCCCAACGTCAACATAGCATTAGGAGAAAGTTTTTTTTGATGAGGCACTTGCTTGCGTACGGCCATAGACCTCGTGGTCCCGATTGTCCGCCTCTCCACGTACAGTCCTCTCCAGATTCCTCTCGTTTGTTCAGCATGTTCACAATGACAGGCAATGGCGCTTGGCCCAGCGCTAAAAGCGCAGGAGGTGATCGGACCACCCAAGGTAGTGCCTTATTTGTAACGAAAGTACTGAAATAGCCCAGTGGCCAAGTGACACTACCCGGCAGATGTTCCGCCCGGGTTCGATTCCACCCAATGTAGGGAAAATATCTCCAATTTTTTTGCCTCTACCATTATTGACATGTGGGTCCCCATTGTCATCTCCTTTTCCACGTCCAACACTTGCCAAAACTTCGTCCCTTGCTTTCTCTGTTTTTCGCACACTCGACATTGTGTGGGCATTTTGAAAATAGCATATCTTTTTGACTGTGCATCATATGAAGATGTGCTATGCATGAATGTTGATCAGCATGATGTTAACTGGCCGGTAGTTCCATTTTCGACCATGAATAAAACTTCCAACATGATGTTAACCCTATTTGAAAAGGCCGTGTTAATATAAATGCTCTGCCTCTGAAAGTTGCAGTTTCTTATCTGAAACTGAAACTTGCAGTTTATTCTCTGAGAACCACATAGTCTGCACTTTTATACTCCTATGAAACTACATTTTTTAAGTGCTAAAAATAGATCTCTAGAATTCATAAAGTACTTCATATGCTCAATACTGCAAATCTGAAATTCAAAAGACATTCATATCTGAAAGTACTCTCAAAATACACAACATAAAATACAATTCACAACCTGCAAATACTGACAACCCTTAGCTCCTCCTGACAATTCACAACCTGCCCGACTATTGGGCTGGGGGGGGGGGGCAGTCCCCTCCTATTCCTCGGCGGCAGACAGCCGCCCCATGAGACGATGTGAACGGCGAGGGAGAGTATGGCGGGGAAGCGTCCTCGGGCCAACTGCTTTTCTCCTCTGGCAGCTGAGTTCGGTCGACGAAGACTCTACCGGCTCGCTCTGGCACGACACGCTCACAAACGACACCCTGTAGATGCTCAATCCTTCAATCTCTGGTGGATGCTCCATCTAGGATCGATACTCCCACCACCGATCCCTCACAATCGGATTCGGTGAATCTGTTTGCTCCATGGCCCAGAGGAGCAACTCTATGTACTCCCGGGCGACTTCCTTCGGAAGTATCGCCGCCTTTTCGCTCTGTTGCAGATATTTGGACATGGATGTCGCCGTCGCCGCTAGTTGGTCCTTGTTGTCAAACCAAGACTGTAGCTCCAACATCCTAGCTAGCTTCACAGGGTCGCCGTCTGCGATCCTCACGTATCAGTTGTACTCCTCCATTGATCTACTTCTCCACAGCACCTTCACTCGTCGACGATGGTTTTTGAATGGAAAAGGAGAGGTATAGCGCTGGTTTTGGATTAGAACGGGAGAGGAGCGATGCTGGTTTTGGATTGGAACAGGAGAGGAGGGGTGGTGGTTTTGAAATGGAAGAGGAGAGGAGCGGCGCTGGATTTGGATTGGAACAGGAGAGGAGCGGCGGTGGTTTAAGAGGAGAGGAGCAGCGCGGGTCTTGGAAGTATTTTTTGTTTTGCGTATTCTGGGTCAAAGTTTGACCACGTACTGTATTTGACAAGCAAAATGTGAATGCATGTCACCAAAAATTGTATCGTTTGGTTCGTATCTGAATGTACTTCCAAACTATATTATTTTTGCAAGGTATAACATATATTTTATTTGTGAAAATCATGGTAAATTATGACCCAGAATAAAAGGGAGACTAGTCAATGTGAGGTCGCTTTCTTAATTGAAGCATAAATTGATTTTGATTTTGATCCAGTCTGTGGCCTTGGCCCTCTCGTCCAATCCTAAATCGCTGCCGCACGCTCCTCTCCCTCTTCTCCATTGCAAAACCACCTCCTCTCCTCTCCATCATCTCCATTCCAAAACCACGGTCTCGCCTCTCCCTCTTATCCATTGCAAAACCACCTCCTCTCTCGTCGGACGAGGATCCCCTGACGTAGCCCATCCTGCCATTGAGACACTGACACATGGGTCACACCAAACACGGGGCCCACCTGTCAGCGACCGAAAGGCAGGGAAACCTCTCCTCTCCATCATCTCCATTCCAAAATCATCGTCTCACATCTCCCTCTTCTCCATTTCAAAACCACCCCCTCTCCTCTCCATCATCTCCATTCCAAAACCACCATCTCGCCTCTCCCTCTTCTCTATTGCAAGACCACCGTCTCTCCTCCCATCTTCCAAAGCTAGCATCGGACCACTCAAAAGGACATCTATGGAGAGGATGCATCAGCGAATCAGGCAGATCGCTGGCGGCGACCAGGCAAAGTTAGCTAGGTTGAAGGAGATCCTTAATTGGTTTGATAATGAGTGGGAGATTTCGAGGACAGTGAGGGCCATGTGGCAACGTATGCGAAAGAGCGAGACGGCGGTGATGAGGGCGGTGATGTACTCCTCGGCGGCAGTCACGCTGCAGTCCTTCGAGTTCATCGAGTATCTTCTTTGGGCGATGGAGCAGACAGATTCGCCCGAGGCGAAAGTCAGGCGGAGGTGGTGGGCGTACAGGTCAAAGGTCGAGCACCCAGAGGATACTGAATCGATCGAGTACGGTGTGCCGTTCGTGAGGGTGCAGAGCCAGCCGGAGCCAAAGGAGTATTCGTTCTCCCACCGCAAGAGGAGGCCGGATGGCACGACATCGCTTCCCCGCCGTTCTCCATGGTTCCCTCGACGCTCGCCTCGTTTCAACAGCGTCGGTAGGGTTTAAGGTAAGCTTCGCACTAACCTAATCTTCCATCTGCTCATGCTTATAATCAGTGTGACAGCTAATAAAAATCATGCTTACAATCAGTCTCCGAGTACTATGCCAATCACCCTAAAATAGCTCTGGAACTTTAGGTTTTGACACTGTGTACAAATAAAGAAAAATAGATTGGTGCTTCGTTCAGAACAGAGTACACCCCTAGAAAACTGCCAATATAAGCTACTAGTATTTTTTTTGAAGTCTAAGCTACTAGTATTTGGTTAGAGGATTTGCTGCCGAGAAAGATCCGTCCACAAAGGAGTGCCACACATCCCATTGATGGTGGTGGATGCCAATGCTTAGATGGAGCAGGTTGGTGTCGGTAATTTTACTTGGCACCTCACTCTGCATATATGCCGGTTCCATCCGTACATTTGTGCAGTTCCACCAATATGCAGCTGAATAACCCTGTTTGCACAGATAATGAAAAGGCGTGATTACATTATAGTGGCACTAGTTGATGAAACATACACTAATAAATAGAAGAAAATATTGCGATAGTAACATAGTATGCCATCTTTGCGAGGCGTGATGGGCCTGACGCCTCTCATCTTGAAATCGACCCAAGTCTCCCCGGTACACCTTCTGCCAGTGATGAACATTAGTGTACAGCGGTAGTACAAGGAGGGGCCTTGAGACATTCCAATCTCTATTTTTGTGCAGATCAACTAAAATTAAGCACCCCAGTATAGAAACGCTTAAACATTAACAATGGGACTAGTTGATGAAACATATACTAACAAAGACAAGCACTTTCTTTATCTACATTGGAAATGAAATGATAGAGAGGACACTCGCTCTATTTTAACGGTATTATTACTTCAGTTTATCTGTGGCACTAGGGTCGAGAAAGTGGCAAACGAGGTGTACCGTGTGTCGCAAGGATGGAGGCCGGGGGTGCTTAGACTGGGATGTTGAAGCTGGCTCTTTCAGTCCCTATCTTCCCCTCTGATGTTTCTGTGGTAGCATTTGGGTTGTAATCCAAACTTGGTCGAGGTGGTCCTGCGTCCCCCATACCTGCCTAGCTTATGTGGCAAACTTGTCTCCTGCTAATACTCAGTCTGTTGTAGTAGTAGTTGCATAACTGCCCGTTTACACTAACATGTTGTCGGATAATGGTTCTCTATGGTTGGATTTCTTTAATGAAATCGGAGGAAACCCCCTCTTTCGATATATAAAAAAAATCAGTGCCACTAGCGGTGCCAAAACATTGCCTCAAATTAATAGTGCCACTAGATTAAGGTGCAAAATAATAACATTACTGCTTTATCATGGCAGTGCCAAAACAGTAGCACAAGAGCAGACTCAACATGCAGGATCTTTGGCAAACGGTCAGACCAAAAAGTAACATACCTCGTGATGGGAACCAAGTCTGTAGTCAACGCCGTCGTAGAAGGGATGACACCAGTCACCAACATGGATGATGCAATTCTTGGGACCTTTTGGTGCAGTTCACCTAAAATGAAGCAATGTCCCATGAGCTAGCAGCTTCTTCTTCACTTTTTTTAAGAAAAGGGCTCCAGCCCCGGTTCCATTTCCATTAGAAAACGAAACCCACAGAGCTTCTTCTTCATTAGTTGCAATAGAATTGAGCAACATCAAGGTTGGTTGTGAAGCTCCTGGAATGTTCAACTATAAATTGGATATCATTTGTCCAGTTCAACTAAGATCAATCGTGAAATGTATGTCTCTGTTTGCACAAAAAAGGTGGAAAGGAGTGTGACAAACAAGTGATGAAACATACATCAAATGAAAAGAAGCATGTTCCTTATCTGAATGGCAATCCTACAAGGACAGTACCAATTTCTAAAGCAGCAACATTGCTAGATATTAGTGTGGGCATTAGGATTAACTATGAAAATCGTTAAATATGACATTACTTTAATGGTGCCATTGCTTCATTTTACCAGCAACATCTGTTTAACCTGTCCTTACTTTTAGCAGTGCGACGGCTACATTTTACCAGTGGCATTACATAAGAGTGGCTCGGGAAACAAACATCATAACAGTATATCTGGGTTGGTCCTATTTTTGTTCGGTATAGCCACCTTATACTGTGTGAGGCTAGCAAATCTAGTGTTGGACTTACTCTGTTGACTTGTCCCCCTGTCCATACTTTCTTTCCTTTTTCAACAAATAGATCGGGTTTATATTGAGTTTGTACTGCGTTTCCCTTTATTTCCCTATTAGACCTAGAGACCAGTTGGATAGCTAGTCTCTGCTACTTTTCGCCCCCATTATTTCCTCTTTCGACCAAGCCCTAGATTCAGGTAAAAAATCTTCCCCACCCCCACCCCACCCCCTTTCTTCCTTGTGTGAACCAAGTAGTACTAGATTCGAGTGCATGAACTAGTTTTACCTCTTAACAGTAAAAATTTAGGTGGCTTTCGAACAGCCGATCGATCCTATCTACGAGAGGGCCTAGACAATAGTAAAAGATACAAATGCAGTGACGTCAGTAGCTCGGGAAGTAGAGCAAGGCCGGTTTCAAAGGAAGTTATACCTGAGGGTCGCCGGGATGTCGCTAGGTGGGCGGCGGGAGGCCGGATCTGCCCACACTACGGGAGCGAGGAAGAAGGGGTCGGAGGCTGATACGTCTCCGTCGTATCTACTTTTCCAAACACTTATGCCCTTGTTTTGGACTCTAACTTGCATGATTTGAATGGAACTAACCCGGACTGACGATATTTTCAGCAGACTTTCCATGGTGTTATTTATGTGCGTAAACAAAAGTTCTCGGAATGACACGAACTCCACGGAACATCTATTTGGAAAATAAGAAAAATACTGGAAGAAAAATCCACGTCAGGGGGCCCACACCCTATCCACGAGGGTGGGGAGGCACGCCTACCCCCCTAGGGCGTGCCCCCCTACCTCGTGGGCCCCCTGACGCTCCACCGACCTCAACTCCAACTCCATATATCCACTTTCGGGGAGAAAAAAATCAGAGAGAAGGATTCATCATGTTTTACGATATGGAGCCGCCGCCAAGCCCTAAAACCTCTCGGGAGGGCTGATCTGGAGTCTGTTCGGGGCTCCGGAGAGGGGGATTCGTCGCCGTCGTCATCATCAACCATCCTCCGTCACCAATTTCATGATGTCACCACCGTGCGTGAGTAATTCCATCGTAATCTTGCTGGACGGTGATGGGTTGGATGAGATCTATCATGTAATCGAGTTAGTTTTGTTAGGGTTTGATCCCTAGTATCCACTATGTTCTGAGATTGATGTTGCTATGACTTTGCTATGCTTAATGCTTGTCACTAGGGCCCGAGTGCCAAGATTTCAGATCTGAATCTATTATGTTTTCATGGATATATGTGTGTTCTTGATCCTATCTTGCAAGTCTATAGTCACCTACTATGTGTTATGATCCGCAACCCGAAGTGACAATAATCAGGACCACTCCCGGTGATGACCATAGTTTGAGGAGTTCATGTATTCACTATGTGCTAATGCTTTGTTCCGGTACTCTACTAAAAGGAGGCCTTAATATCCCTTAGTTTCCGCTAGGACCCCGCTGCCACGGGAGAGTAGGACAAAAGATGTCATGCAAGTTCTTTTACATAAGCACGCATGACTATATTCGGAATACATGCCTACATTACATTGATGAATTGGAGCTAGTTCTGTGTCACCCTATGTTATGATTGTTACAAGATGAACCGCATCCGGCATAATTCTCCATCACCGATCCAATGCCTACGAGCTTTTCACATATTTTCTTCGCTTATTTACTTTTCCATTGCTACTGTTACAATGACTACAAAACACCAAAAATATTACTTTTGCTACCGTTACTTTTGTTACCGTTACCACTGCTATCATATTACTTTGCTAGTAAATACTTTGCTGCAGATACTAAGTTATCCAGGTGTGGTTGAATTGACAACTCAACTGCTAATACTTGAGAATATTCTTTGGCTCCCCTTGTGTCGAATCGATAAATTTGGGTTCAATACTCTACCCTCGAAAACTGTTGCGATCCCCTATACTTGTGGGTTATCAAGACTATTTTCTGGCGCCGTTGCCGGGGAGCATAGCTCTATTCTTTGAGTCACTTGGGATTTATATCTGCTGGTCACTACGAAGAACTTAAAAGACGCTAAGACAACAATTTATCCCTCAACTATGAGGGGAGGTAAGGAACTGCCATCTAGCTCTGCACTTGATTCACCTTCTATTTTGAGTAAGCTTGCGACACCTAAACCTGCTTCTGCTATTCGTTCTGATATGTCGCATGTTATTGATGATGCCACTTCTGCTATGCATGATACTTAGTGAATTTCTTGATGAACAAATTGCTAGGGTTAGAGAGAAAGAAATTATTGAAACTGATTATATTGATGAAAGTGATGATGAAGACTTTCCTGTTATTCCCGAGGGTTATATTTTTGAAAAAGAAGTTGCTTTAGCTATTTTAGCTTGCAAACATAGATATGAGCTCAAGAGGTTATTAGCTAAATGGAGTCAGCAATCTCTTAATGCTAGAATGAAACCTGACCCTGCTTTTGCTACTTCACCTATCTGTGTTACTGATAAGGATTATGAATTCTCTGTTGATCCTGATATAATTACTTTGGTTGAATCTGATCCTTTTCATGGCTATGAATTTGAAACTGTTGTGGCACATCTTACTAAATTAAATGATATAGCCACCCTGTTCACTAATGATGAGAAATCTCGCTATCTTTATATCCTTCAAATATTTCCGTTTTCATTAAAGGGTGATGCTAATATATGGTTTAATTCTCTTGATCCTGGTTGTGTGCGTAGTCCCCAGGATATGATTTATTACTTCTCTGCTAAATATTTCCCTGCTCATAAGAAACAAGCTGCTTTGAGGAAATATACAACTTTGTGCAAATTGAAGAAGAGAGTCTCCCACAAGCTTGGGGGAGGCTTCTCAAGTTACTTAATGCTTTGCCTGATCATCCTCTTAAGTCTTAAGAAAAATCAAATACTTGATATCTTTTATAATGGACTAACCGATCCTTCCAGAGATCACCTGGATAGTTGTGCTGGTTCTGTTTTCAAGGAAAGAACACCGGGTGAAGCTGAAATTCTATTGAATAATATGTTGACAAATGAAAATAATTGGACACCTCCTGAGCCAATTCCTGAGCCTATTCCTAAACCAACTCCGAAGAAAAGAGGTGTTCTATTTCTCAGTCATGAAGATATGCAAGAGGCAAAGAAATCTATGAAAGAAAAAGGTATTAATGCTGAAGATGTTAAGAATTTACCTCCTATTGAAGAAATGCATGGTCTTAATCTACCGCCTGTTGAAGAAACATATGATATTAATCCTCCACCTATTGAAGAAACTCATGGTATTTATAACCCAACACAGGTAGTAAAGGTAAATTCTCTCTATAGATATGATAAAGCTGAAATCCCTCCTACTAAAATTGCTAGCCAATGCTTGGATGAGTTTGATAACTTTATGGCTAAGCAAGAAGATTTCAATGCTTATTTTGGTAGACAATTAAAACAAAATGCTTATATGATTGAACACTTGGGTGATTCTATGGCTAATGTTAAAGGCGAACTTAAACTCATTAGTAAACATGCTTCTATGGTTACCACTCAATTAGAACAAGTACTTAAAGCTCAAAAAGATTTGCTCAATGAAATGGATAGTAAGAAAAATGATTATGCTTTTAGAGTGGCTACTAGAACTGGTAGAATGACTCAGGAACCTTTGTATCTTGAAGGCCACCCTAAGAGAATTGAGCAAGACTCTCAGAGAAATAATATTGATGCACCTAGTCCTTCTAAAAAGAAGAAAAAGAAAAATGATAGGACTTTGCATGCTTCCAGTGAACCTATTGCTGAACCACCTGAGAATCCAAATGATATTTCTATTTCTGATGTTGAAACACAATCCGGTAATGAACATGAACCTAGTGAAAATGCTAATGATGATGTTCATGATGATGCTCAACCTATTAATGACAATGATGTAGAAATTGAACATGTTGTTGATCTTGATAACCCAAAATCAAAGAATCAACGTTATGATAAGATAGACTTTGTTGCTAGGAAACATGGTAAAGAAAGAGAACCATTTCAGAAACGCATGCCTTTTCCTCCCAAACCATCCAAGAAAAAGGATGATGAGGATTCTGAGCGCTTTGCTGAAATGATTAGACCTATCTTCTTGCGTATGCAATTAACTGATATGCTCAAAATGAATCCTTATGCTAAGTACATGAAAGATATTGTTACTAATAAAAGAAAGATACCGGAAGCTAAGATTTCCACCATGCTTGCTAATTATACTTTTAAAGGTGGAATACCAAAGAAACTTGGAGATCCAGGAGTACCCACTATACCATGCTCCATTAAAAGAAACTATGTTAAAACTGCTTTATGTGATCTCGGAGCCGGTGTTAGTGTTATGCCTTTCTCTTTATATCGTAGACTTGATTTGAATAAGTTGACACCTACTCAAATATCTTTGCAAATGGTTGATAAATCAACTGCTATACATGTCGGTATTTGTGAGGATGTGCCTGTTGTGGTTGCAAACGTTACTATTTTAACGGACTTTGTTATTCTTGATATTCCCAAGGACGATAGTATGTATATTTTTCTTGGAAGACCCTTCTTGAATACTGCAGGGGCTGTTATTGATTACAACAAAGGCAATGCCACTTTTCATGTTAATGGTAATTAGCATCCGGTACACTTTCCGAGGAAATAACCTCAAGTTCACAGTATCAATTCTATTGGAAAAATTCCATCGATTATTTTCGGAGGTTTTGAATTTCCTCTTCCTACTGTCAAGAAGAAATATGATATTCTTATTGTCGGAAATATGCCCTAGAGGCAATAATAAAGTATTATTATTATATTTCCTTGTTCATGATAATTATCTTTTATTCATGCTATAATTGTATTATCCGGAAATCGTAATACACGTGTGAATACATAGACCACAATATGTCCCTAGTGAGCCTCTAGTTGACTAGCTCGTTGATCAATAGATAGTCATGGTTTCACGACTATGGACATTGGATGTCATTGATAACGGATCACATCATTAGGAGAATGATGTGATGGACAAGACCCAATCCTAAGCATAGCACAAGATCGTGTAGTTCGTTTTTGCTAGAGCTTTTCCAATGTCAAGTATCTCTTCCTTAGACCATGAGATCGTGTAACTCCCGGATACCGTAGGAGTGCTTTGGGTGTACCAAACGTCACAACGTAACTGGGTGACTATAAAGGTGCACTACAGGTATCTCCGAAAGTGTCTGTTGGGTTGACACGGATCGAGATTGGGATTTGTCACTCCGTGTTACGGAGAGGTATCACTGGGCCCACTCAGTAGTGCATCATCATATTGAGCTCAAAGTGACCAAGTGTCCGGTCACGGGATCATGCATTACGATGCGAGTAAAGTGCCTTGCGATAACGAGATTGAGCGAGGTATTGGGATACCGACGATCGAATCTCGGGCAAGTAACATACCCGTCGACAAAGGGAATAGTATCACGGGTTGCTTGAATCCTCGACATCGTGGTTCATCCAATGAAATCATCGAGGAGTATGTAGGAGCCAACATGGGTATCCAGATCCCGCTGTTGGTTATTGACCGAGAGCCATCTCGGTCATGTTTGCATGTCTCCGAACCCGTAGGGTCTACACATAAGGTTCGGTGGCGCTAGGGTTATTAGGAAGACTAGTATGTGATTACCGAATTTTGTTCGGAGTCCCGGATGAGATCCCGGACATCACGATGAGTTCCGGAATGGTCCGGAGGTAAAGATTTATATATGGGAAGTTGTCAAACGGACACCGGAAAGTTTCAGGGTCATATCGGTATTGTGCCGGGGCCACCGGAGAGGTTCCGGGGGTCCACGGGAGGGCCACCCTCTTGGAGGGCCTCATGGGCCACAAGGGCAGGGAACTAGTCCCTGGAGGGCTGCGCCCCCCCCCTTTGGGCCCATGCGCCTAGGGTTGGGGGGAACCCTAGTGGGGGCGCCCCCCTTTGCTTGGGGGGCAAGCCCCCCTCCCTGGCCGCCGCCCCCCCTCTAGATCTCATCTAGAGGGGCCGGCCCCCCATGCCCCATCCCCAATAAATAGAGGGGTGAGGGGAGGGCTGCAACACACATCCAAGGCGCAGCCCCTCCCTCCCCAACACCTCTCCTCCTCCGTTGAGTGCTTGGCGAAGCCTGCCGAGTATCTTGCCTCTCCACCATCATCACGCCGTCGTCTTGCTCTTTGGAGCCTTCTTCCTCAACCTCTCCTTCCCCCTTGCTAGATCAATAAGGAGGAGACGTCGTCCGTTCCGTACGTGTGTTGAACGCGGAGGTGTTGTCCGTTTGGCACTTGGTCATCGTTGATCTGAATCACGGCGAGTACGACACCATCATCACCGTTCCCTTGAACGCTTCCGCACGCGATCTACAAGTGGTATGTAGATGCAATCTCTCTCCCTTGACTCATTGCTTAGATGAACTCATAGATGGATCTTGGTGAAACCGTAGGAAAAATTTTAATTTTCTGCAACGTTCCCCAACAGTGGAACATGAGCTAGGTCTATGCGTAGTTCTCTATTGCACGAGTAGAACACAATTTTGTTGTGGGCGTAGATCTTGTCAACTTGCTTGCCGCTACTAGTCTTTTCTTGCTTCAGCGGTATTGTGGGATGAAGCGGCCAGGACCGACCTTACACGTATGCTTACGTGAGACGGAGTTCCACCGGTGACATGCATTAGTTCCATAAGGTGGCTAGCGGGTGTCTGTCTCTCCTACTTTAGTTGGAGCGGATTAGATGAAAAGGGTCCTTATGAAGGGTAAATAGAAGTTGACAAAATCACGTTGTGGTTATTCGTAGGTAAGAAAACGTTCTTGCTAGAACCCAATTGCAGCCACGTAAAAGATGCAACAACAATTAGAGGGCGTCTAACTTGTTTTTGCAGCAATTGTCATGTGATGTGATATGGCCGGAAGTTGTGATGAATGATGAATGATATATTGTGATGTATGAGATCATGTTCTTGTAATAGGAATCACGACTTGCATGTCGATGAGTATGACAACCGGCAGGAGCCATAGGAGTTGTCTTAATTATTGTATGACCTGCGCGTCATTGATTCAACGCCATGTAAATTACTTTAATTTATTGCTAAACGTGTTAGCCATAGTAGTAGAAGTAATAGTTGGCGAGCAACTTCATGGAGACACGATGATGGAGATCATGATGATGGAGATCATGGTGTCATGCCGGTGACAATATGATTATGGAGCCCCGAAGATGAAGATCAAAGGAGCTGTATGATATTGGCCATATCATGTCACTACTTTATATAATTGCATGTGATGTTTATTATGTTTATGCATCTTGTTTACTTAGAACGACGGTAGTAAATTAGATGATCCCTTAGAATAATTTCAAGTTAGTGTTCCCCCTTACTGTGCACCGTTGCTAAAGTTCGTCGTTTCGAAGCACCACGTGATGATCAGGTGTGATAGATCCTTACGTTCACATACAACGGGTGTAAGACAGTTTTACACATGCATAAACACTTAGGGTTAACTTGACGAGCCTAGCATGTACAGACATGGCCTCGGAACACAAGGGACCGAAAGGTCGAACATGAGTCGTATAGAAGATACGATCAACATGGAGATGTTCACCGACTATGACTAGTCCGTCTCACGTGATGATCGGACACGGCCTAGTCGACTCGGATCATGTAACACTTAGATGACTAGCGGGATGTCAAATCTGAGTGGGAGTTCATTAAATAATTTGATTAGATGAACTTAATTATCATGAACTTAGTCTAAAGTCTTTGCAAAATATGTCTTGTAGATCAAATGGCCAACGCTCATGTCAACATGAACTTCAACGTTCCTAGAAAACCAAGCTAAAAGATGATGGCAGCAACTATTGATTTGGGTCCGAACACGAGATCATCCTCATAGCAGCCAAGAAACAATATGTCCTAGAAGCACCGCTAGGTGATGCACCCATCCGGAGAGCCAAGACATTATGAATGCTTGGCAGTCTCGTCTTGATGATTACTCCCTCGTTCAGTGCGGCATGCTTTACAGCTTAGAACCGGGGCTCCAAAAGCGTTTTTGAGCAACACGGAGCATATGAGATGTTCGAGGAGCTGAAAATGGTTTTCCAAGCTCATGCCCGGGTCGAGAGATATGAAGTCTCCGACAAGTTCTATAGTTGTAAGATGGAGGAAAATAGTTCTCTCAGTGAGCACATACTCAAAATGTCTGGGTTGCACAACCCCCTGTCCCAGCTGGACATAAACCTCCGGACGAGGCGGTCATTGTGAGAATCCTTGATCACTCCCACCAAGCTACAAGAGCTTTGTGATGAACTACAATATGCAGGATGATGAAGACCATTCTGAAGTATTCTCAATGCAAGTCAGCAGAGGTTGAAATCAAGAAAGAACATCAAGTGTTGATGGTCAATAAAACCACTAAGTTCAAAAAGGGCAAGGGTAAGAAGAACTTCAAGAAGGACGGCAAAGATGTTGCTTGCCCGTAAGAAAGTTGCGGGAAGAAGTCAAAGAATGGACCCAAGCACGAGACAGAGTGCTTTTATTGCAAAGGGAAGGGCCCTTTGGAAGCGGAACTGCCCCAAATACTTAGCGGACAAGAAGGCCGGCAACACTAAAGGTATATTTGATATACATGTAATTGATGTGTACCTTACCATTACTCGTAGTAACTCCTGGGTATTTGATACCGGTGCCGTTGCTCATATTTGTAACTCACAGCAGGAGCTGCGGAATAAACGGAGACTGGCGAAGGACGAGGTGACGATGCACGTCGGGAATGGTTCCAAGGTCGATGTGATCACCGTCGGCACGCTACCTCTACATTTACCTACGGGATTAGTTTTGAACCTCAATAATTGTTATTTAGTGCCAAGTTTGAGCATGAACATTGTATCAGGATCTCGTTTAATGCGAGATGGCTACTCATTTAAATCCGAGAATAATGGTTGTTCTATTCATATGAGAGATATGTTTTATGGTCATGCTCCGATGGTCAATGGTTTATTCTTAATGAATCTCGGCGTAATATTACACATATTCATAGTGTGAATACCAAAAGATGTAAAGTTGATAACGATAGTCCCACATACTTGTGTACTTGCCGCCTTGGTCACATTGGTGTCAAGCGCATGAAGAAGCACCATTCTGATGGACTTTTAGAGTCTCTCGATTATGAATCATTTGACACATGCGAACCATGCCTCATGGGCAAAATGACCAAGACTCCGTTCTCCAGAACAATGGAGCGAGCAACCAACTTATTGGAAATCATCCATACCGATGTGTGCGGTCCAATGAGCGTTGAGGCTCGCGGAGGATATCGTTATGTTCTCACTCTCACAGACGACTTAAGTAGATATGGGTATGTCTACTTGATGAAACACAAGTTTGAGACCTTTGAAAAGTTCAAGGAATTTCAGAATGAGGTAGAGAATCAACGTGACCGAAAAATAAAGTTCTTCTGATCAGATCATGGAGGAGAATATTTAAGTCACGAATTTGGTACACACTTAAGGAAATGTGGAATCGTTTCACAACTCACGCCGCTGGAACACCTCCAGCGTAGCGGTGTGTCCGAACGTCGTGTCGCACTCTATTGGATATGGTGCGATCTATGATGTCTCTTCTTGATTTACCGCTATCATTTTGGGGATCGCACTAGAGACAGCTACATTCACTTTAAATAGGGCACCGTCTAAATCCGTTGAGACGACACCGTATGAATTATGGTTTGGGAAGAAACCTAAGCTGTCGTTTCTAAAAGTTTGGGGATGCGATGCTTATTCAAGAAACTTCAACCTGAAAAGCTCGAACCCAAGTCGGAAAAATGCGTCTTCATAGGATACCCTAAGGAAACCATTGGGTATACCTTCTACCTTAGATCCGAAGGCACGATCTTTGTTGCCAAGAATGGATCCTTTCTGGAAAAAGAGTTTCTCTCGAAAGGAGTAAGTGGGAGGAAAGTAGAACTCGATGAAGTACTACCTCTTGCACCGAAAAGTAGTGCAGCTCAGGAAAATGTTCCTGTGGTGCCTACACCCTCTTGGAGAGGAAATTAATGATGATGATCAAGGTACTTCGGATCAAGTTGCTCTTGAACCCATTAGGTCCACAAGGACACGTTCCACACCAGAGTGGTATGGCAACCCTGTCACCGGAAATCATGTTGTTAGACAACGGTGAACCTTGAACTATGAAGAAGCGATGGCGGGCCCGATTCCAACAAATGGCTTGAAGCCATGAAATCCGAGATAGGATCCATGTATGAAAACAAAGTATGGACTTTGGCGGACTTGCCCGATGATCGTGACGATAGAAAACAAATGGATCTTTAAGAAGAAGACGGACGCGGATGGTAATGTCAACATCTATAAAGCTCGACTTTTCGCTAAGGGTTATCGGCAAGTTCAAGGGATTGACTACGATGAGACTTTCTCTCCCGTAGCGAAGCTTAAGTCCGTCCGAATCATGTTAGCAATTGCCGCATACTATGATTATGAGATATGGCAGATGGACGTCAAACAGCGTTCCTTAACGGTTATCTTAAGGAAGAGCTGTATATGATGCATCCGGAAGGTTTTTTCGATCCTAAGAATGCTAACAAATTATGCAAGCTCCAACGATCCATTTATGGGCTGGTGCAAGCATCTCGGAGTTGGAACATTCGCTTTGATGAGATGATCAAAGCGTTTGGGTTTATCTTGAGACTTATGGAGAAGCCTGCGTTTACAACAAAGTGAGTGGGAGCTCTGTAGCATTTCTCATATTATATGTAGATGACATACTTTTGATGGGAAATGATATAGAACTCTTGGACAGCATTAAGGCCTACTTGAATAAAAGTTTTACAATGAAGGACCTTGGAGAAGCTGCTTATATATTAGGCATCAAGATCTATAGAGATAGATCGAGACGCCTCATAGGTCTTTCACAAAGCACATACCTTGATAAGATGTTAAAGAAGTTCAAAAGGGATCAGCCCAAGAAAGGGTTCTTGCCTGTACTGCAAGGTGTGAGATTGAGCTCGGCTCTATTCCCGACCACGGCAAAAGATAAAGAAGAGATGAGCGGCATCCCCTATGCCTCGGCCATAGGGTCTATTATGTATGCCATGCTGTGTACCAGACCTGATGTAAACCTTGCCGTAAGTTTGGTAGGAAGGTACCAAAGTAATCCCGGCAAGGAACACTGGACAACGGTCAAGAATATCTGAAGTACCTAAAAAGGACAAAGGACATGTTTCTCGTTTATGGAGGTGACGAAGAGCTCGTCGTAAAGGGTTACGTCGACGCTAGCTTTGACACAGATCTAGATGACTCTAAGTCACAAACCGGATACGTGTATATGTTGAATGGTGGAGCGATGGCTGGTGCAGCTGCAAGCGGAAGCGTCGTGGCGGGATCTACATGTGAAGCGAGTACATGGCAGCCTCGAAGGCAGCACATGAAGCAATATGGGTGAAGGAGTTCATCACCGACCTAAGAGTCATACCCAATGCGTCGGGGCCGATCAAACTCTTCTGTGACAACACTGGAGCTATTGCACTTGCCAAGGAGCCCAGGTTTCACAAGAAGACCAGGCACATCAAGCGTCGCTTCAACTCCATCCGTGAAAATGTTCAAGATGGAGACATAGAAATTTGCAAAGTTCATACAGATCTGAATGTCGCAGATCCGTTGACTAAACCTCTTCCGCGGGCAAAACATGATCAACACCGTAACTCTATGGGTGTTCGATTCATCACAATGTAACTAGATTATTGACTCTAGTGCAAGTGGGATCTTTGTTGGAAATATGCCCTAGAGGCAATAATAAAGGATTATTATTATATTTCCTTGTTCATGATAATTGTCTTTTATTCATGCTATAATTGTATTATCCGGAAATCGTAATACGTGTGAATACATAGACCACAATATGTCCCTAGTGAGCCTCTAGTTGACTAGCTCGTTGATCAATAGATAGTCATGGTTTCCTGACTATGGACATTGGATGTCATTGATAACGGGATCACATCATTAGGAGAATGATGTGATGGACAAGACCCAATCCTAAGCATATCACAAGATCGTGTAGTTCGTTTTGCTACAGCTTTCCAATGTCAAGTATCTCTTCCTTAGACCATGAGATCGTGTAACTCCCGGATACCGTAGGAGTGCTTTGGGTGTACCAAACGTCACAACATAACTGGGTGACTATAAAGGTGCACTACAGGTATCTCCGAAAGTGTCATTGGGTTGACACGGATCGAGACTGGGATTTGTCACTCCGTGTTTCGGAGAGGTATCACTGGGCCCACTCGGTAGTGCATCATCATAATGAGCTCAAAGTGACCAAGTGTCTGGTCACGGGATCATGCATTACGGTACGAGTAAAGTAACTTGCCGGTAACGAGATTGAACGAGGTATTGGGATAGCGACGATCAAATCTCGGGCAAGTAACATACCGTCTGACAAAGGGAATAGTATAAGGGATTGCTTGAATCCTCGACATCGTGGTTCATCCGATGAAATCATCGAGGAGTATGTAGGAGCCAACATGGGTATCCAGATCCCGCTGTTGGTTATTGACCGGAGAGCCGTCTCGGTCATGTCTGCATGTCTCCCAAACCCGTATGGTCTACACACAAGGTTCGGTGACGCTAGGGTTATGAGGAAGACTTGTATGTGGTTACCGAATGTTGTTCGGAGTCCCGGATGAGATCCCGGACATCACGAGGAGTTCCGGAATGGTCCGGAGGTAAATATTTATATATGGGAAGTTGTCAAACGGACACAGGAAAGTTTGAGGTCATATCGGTATTGTACCGGGGCCACGGAGAGGTTCCGGGGGTCCACCGGGAGGGGCCACCCCTCTTGGAGGGCCTCATGGGCCACAAGGGGCAGGGAACCAGCCCCTGGAGGGCTGGGCGCCCCCCCTTGGGCCCATGCGCCTAGGGTTGGGGGGAACCCTAGTGGGGGCGCCCCCCTTTGCTTGGGGGGCAAGCCCCCCTCCCTGGCCGCCGCCCCACCAAGATCTCATCTAGAGGGGCCGGCCCCCCGTGCCCCTTCCCCGAGAAATAGAGGGGTGAGGGGCGGGCTGCAACACACTTCAGGCGCAGCCCTCCCTCCCAACACCTCTCCTCCTCCGTTGAGTGCTTGGCGAAGCCACAGCCGAGATCTTGCCTCTCCACCATCATCACGCCGTCGTGCTGCTGCTGGAGCCTTCTTCCTCAACCTCTCCTTCCCCCTTGCTAGATCAAGAAGGAGGAGACGTTGTCCGTTCCGTACGTGTGTTGAACGCGGAGGTGTTATCCGTTCGGCACTTGGTCATCGGTGATCTGAATCACGGCGAGTACGACTCCATCATCACCGTTCCCTTTAACGCTTCCGCATGCGATCTACAAGTGGTATGTAGATGCAATCTCTCTCCCTTGACTCGTTGCTTAGATGAACTCATAGATGGATCTTGGTGAAACCGTAGGAAAATTTTTAATTTTCTCTAACGTTCCCCAACAGTGGCATCATGAGCTAGATCTATGCGTAGTTCTCTATTGCACGAGTAGAACACAATTTTGTTGTGGGCGTAGATCTTGTCAACTTGCTTGCCGCTACTAGTCTTTTCTTGCTTCAGCGGTATTGTGGGATGAAGCAGCCCGGACCGACCTTACACGTACGCTTACGTGAGACAGGTTCCACCGACTGACATGCACTAGTTGCATAAGGTGGCTAGCGGGTGTCTGTCTCTCCTACTTTAGTTGGAGCGGATTAGATGAAAAGGGTCCTTATGAAGGGTAAATATAAGTTGACAAAATAACGTTGTGGTTATTCGTAGGTAAGAAAATGTTCTTGCTAGAACCCAATTGCAGCCACGTAAAAGATGCAACAACAATTAGAGGACGTCTAACTTGTTTTTGCAGCAATTGTCATGTGATGTGATATGGCCAGAAGTTGTGATGAATGATGAATGATATATTGTGATGTATGAGATCATGACATTGTAATAGGAATCACGACTTGCATGTCGATGAGTATGACAACCGGCACGAGCCATAGGAGTTGTCTTAATTATTGTATGACCTGCGCGTCATTGATTCAACGCCATGTAAATTACTTTAATTTATTGCTAAACATGTTAGCCATAGTAGTAGAAGTAATAGTTGGCGAGCAACTTCATGGAGACACGATGATGGAGATCATGATGATGGAGATCATGGTGTCATGCCGGTGACAATAAGATCATGGAGCCCCGAAGATGAATATCAACGGAGCTATATGATATTGGCCATATCATTTCACTACTTTATATAATTGCATGTGCTTTTTATTTTGTTTTATGCAACTTGTTTACTTAGAACGACGGTAGTAAATAAGATGATCCCTTAGACTAATGTCTAGAAAGAGTTCCCCCTCACTGTGAACCGTTGCTAAAGTTAAATGCGTTTGAAGCACCACGTGATGATCGGGTGTGATAGATCCTTACGTTCACATACAACGGGTGTAAGACAGTTTTACACATGCATAAACACTTAGGGTTAACTTGACGAGCCTAGCATGTACAGACATGGCCTCGGAACACAAGAGACCGAAAGGTCGAACATGAGTCGTATGGAAGATACGATCAACATGGAGATGTTCACCGACGATGACTAGTCCGTCTCACGTGATGATCGGACACGGCCTAGTCGACTCGGATCATGTAACACTTAGATGACGAGAGGGATGTCAAATCTGAGTGGGAGTTCATTAAATAATTTGATTAGATGAACTTAATTATCATGAACTTAGTCTAAAGTCTTTGCAAAATATGTCTTGTAGATCAAATGGCCAACGCTCATGTCAACATGAACTTCAACGCGTTCCTAGAGAAAACCAAGCTAAAAGATGATGGCAGCAACTATTCGGACTGGGTCCTAACCCGAGATCATCCTCATAGCAGCCAAGAAACAATATGTCCTAGAAGCACCGCTAGGTGATGCACCCATCGAGCAGAGCCAAGACATTATGAATGCTTGGCGGTCTCGTCTTGATGATTACTCCCTCGTTTAGTGCGGCATGCTTTACAGCTTAGAACCGGGCTCCAAAATGCTTTTGAGCAACACGGAGCATATGAGATGTTCGAGGAGCTGAAAATGGTTTTCCAAGCTCATGCCCGGTCGAGAGATATGAAGTCTCCGACAAGTTCTATAGTTGTAAGATGGAGGAAAATAGTTCTCTCGGTGAGCACATACTCAAAATGTCCGGGTTGCGCAACCGCTTTGTCCCATTTGGACATTAACCTCCTGGGACGAGGCGGTCATTGACAGAATCCTTGATCCTCCCACCAAGCTACAAGAGCTTTGTGATGAACTACAATATGCAGGGGATGGTGAAGACCATTCGAAGTATTCTCAATGTTGAAGTCAGCAGAGGTTGAAATCAAGAAAGAACATCAAGTGTTGATGGTCAATAAAACCACTAAGTTCAAAAAGGGCAAGGGTAAGAAGAACTTCAAGAAGGACGGCAAAGATGTTGCCGCGCCCGGTAAGCAAGTTGCCGAGAAGTCAAAGAATGGACCCAAGCAAGAGACAGAGTGCTTATAATGCAAAGGGAAGGGCCACCGAAGCGGAACTGCCCCAAATACTTAGCGGACAAGAAGGCCGGCAACACTAAAGGTATATTTGATATACATGTAATTGATGTGTACCTTACCGATTTTCGTAGTAACTCACGGGTATTTGATACCGGTGCCGTTGCTCATATTTGTAACTCACCGGCGGAGCTGCGGAATAAACGGAGGCTGGCGAAGGGCGAGGTGACGATGCACGCGTCGGGGAATGGTTCCAAGGTCGATGTGATCGCCGTCGGCACGCTACCTCTACATTTACCTACGGGATTAGTTTTGAACCTCAAGAATTGTTATTTAGTGCCAAGTTTGAGCATGAACATTGTATCGTGATCTCGTTTAATGCGAGATGGCTACTCATTTAAATCCGAGAATAATGGTTGTTCTATTTATATGAGAGATATGTTTTATGGTCATGCTCCGATGGTCAATGGTTTATTCTTAATGAATCTCGGCGTAATATTACACATATTCATAGTGTGAATACCAAAAGATGTAAAGTTGATAAGGATAGTCCCACATACTTGTGGCACTGCCGCCTTGGTCACATTGGTGTCAAGCGCATGAAGAAGCTCCATTCTGATGGACTTTTAGAGTCTCTCGATTATGAATCATTTGACACATGCGAACCGTGCCTCATGGGCAAAATGAACAAGACTCCGTTCTCCGGAACAATGGAGCGAGCAACCAACTTATTGAAAATCATACATACCGATGTGTGTGGTCCAATGAGCGTTGAGGCTCGCGGAGGATATCGTTATGTTCTTACTCTCACAGACGACTTAATTAGATTTGGGTATGTATACTTGATGAAACACAAGTCTGAGACCTTTGAAAAGTTCAAGGAATTTCAGAATGAGGTAGAGAATCAACGTGACCGAAAAATAAAGTTCTTACGATCAGATCGTGGAGGAGAATATTTAAGTCACGAATTTGGTACACACTTAAGGAAATGTGGAATCGTTTCACAACTCACGCCGCTGGAACACCTCCGGCGTAACGGTGTGTCCGAACGTCATGTCGCACTCTATTGGATATGGTGCGATCTATGATGTCTCTTCTTGATTTACCGCTATCATTTTGGGGATACGCACTAGAGACAGCTACATTCACTTTAAATAGGGCACCGTCTAAATCCGTTGAGACGACACCGTATGAATTATGGTTTGGAAAGAAACCTAAGCTGTCGTTTCTAAAAGTTTGGGGATGCGATGCTTATGTCAAGAAACTTCAACCTGAAAAGCTCGAACCCAAGTCGGAAAAATGCGTCTTCATAGGATACCCTAAGGAAACCATTGGGTATACCTTCTACCTTATATCTGAAGGCAAGATCTTTGTTGCCAAGAACGGATCCTTTACGGAAAAGAGTTTCTCTCGAAAGGAGTAAGTGGGAGGAAAGTAGAACTTCGATGAAGTACTACCTCTTGAACCGGAAAGTAGTGCAGCTCAGGAAAATGTTCCTGTGGTGCCTACACCGGAGAGGAAATTAATGATGATGATCAAGGTACTTCGGATCAAGTTACTACTGAACTTCGTAGGTCCACAAGTACACGTTCCACACCAGAGTGGTATGGCAACCCTGTCCTGGAAATCATGTTGTTAGACAACGGTGAACCTTCGAACTATGAAGAAGCGATGGCGGGCCCGGATTCCAACAAATGGCTTGAAGCCATCATCACGCCGTCGTGCTGCTGCTGGAGCCTTCTTCCTCAACCTCTCCTTCCCCCTTGCTGGATCAAGAAGGATGAGACGTCGTCCGTTCCGTACGTGTCTTGAACACGGAGGTGCTGTCCGTTAGGCACTTGGTCATCGGTGATCTGAATCACGGCGAGTACGACTTCATCATCACCATTCCCTTGAACACTTCCACACGCGATCTACAAGTGGTATGTAGATGCAATCTCTCTCCCTTGACTCGTTGCTTAGATGAACTCATAGATGGATCTTGGTGAAACCGTAGGAAAATTTTTAATTTTCTGCAACGTTCCCCAACACTTATTATTGGGGATGTGCATATCCCCGTTGAGGTAACATAGTGTTATTCGAACTTTCTCCGGTTCCATATTATTCGGAATGAGTTTGTTAACAAGACTTGATCAACCTTGTTAGTGGATTCCTTTTGATGAGCATGAGATGGATGAAACTAGAAGGCACAACCTTCTACATGCCCTCTTTCTACTTTACATTATTTAGTTGAAATAAAGTAAAAATAGTATTTTTCTGCATTTTCTGATTTATCATGCAATATAAAAATACCACGAAAATAAAAGTTCTCCAAATGCCACGAAAATGGAATATGATTTTTCTGGAATATTTGAGAATATCTCGCACCGAGAACAACTGCAGGAGGGGCAAGCACACAGCCACGAGGGTGGAGGCGCGCCCTACCCCCTGGCGCCCCCCTGCCCGTGGGCCCACGGTGGCCCCCTCCACTCATTCCTGCACCCACACTCCTTCTTCCTCCCACCAACACCAATATCCAGCTCAAGCACGAGTTCTAGCTCATTTTGCTGCGATTTTCGATCTCCTTGCTCAAAGCACCTCTCACAAAACTGCTTGGGGGGATTGTTCCTTGGTATGTGACTCCTCCATTGGTCCAATTAGTTTTTGTTGTAGTGCTCTATTCATTGCAAATTTGTGCTGCCTAGGTGACCATGTTCTTGAGGTTGCATGTCAAATTTATATGGTTCCAAGTTGTTCTAATGCTTATAGAGGCTCTAGGCACTTGTAGGAGTAGTTGTTATCAATTTTATTGAGCTTGGTTCACTTTTGTTTGAAGTTACTAAAAATTTGAGAAATTTTTCAGAGGAAGAAATATGCTTAGGAAAATGTTCCAAGGTGGTTCTTCAAGGAAGCAAGGACCCAGGCTTGCAATACGTGATGCTGACGATGAGCCACCAAGGGACGCTCTAGTGCGGCCCTTTGAATGGCCTTCAGAATATTTTATGGATCAAGCGGGAATCAAGGAAGAATTTAATGCATATTTGCATAACGCTGATCTTGTGAGCTTCGAGGCAGAGAAGTGCAGCCAATACCACCATCTCACTAGTTCATTTGTGAGGAGGTTTGAATTTTTATCTTCACGTAATTCTCCAACTGTCTTGTTCCATCTTTATGAAAAATCTTATACCATGGACTTAGAGGATTTTACCGCTGCTTGCAAACTTCCACAATGGGGTAGTGCTAGTGAACCCCGCAAATCTGAATTTAGAAATTTTCTTGCTAGTATAACTGTGGGGGAATCTAGAGATATAGCACAAGCTACCATAGGGAGCATTCATTTTCCTGCTATACATTATTTTGCTCTCTTCATAGGTAGGTGCATAAATGGTAAAGATGAAGCGTATCATATGTGTGTCCCTGACCTTAGTATTCTTAGGAGTGCTGTGTTAGGAGACAAATCTTATAATTTGGGAGCCATTGTTGCACGTATGTTGCATAATAATAGATTTAATGGAGATTTCTTTGGAGGAATTTATGCAACCCGCTTAGCTGATTTTCTTGGTGTGGACATTCGTGAGGATGATATTGAGTTGCCTCCTACTTATTTAGACTATGATGTTATGGTACACCACCAGTTTGTCGAGAGGAATGAATAACCTCTCCGGTACCGCTTAATCTTTGACAAACGTCGTGCTGTCCGTATTACTCTCCCTGCTCCTGCCTTCTTTGATTATTAGGCAAAAGTAAGATATGTTATTACCAGAGAGGAGGCAGATAAGTACGAGAGGAGGGCGGAGGCAGCTCGCCGCCACGCTGCAGCTCAGGAGGCGATAGCCGCTGCATCTCAGTACAACCCCGGCTACAACTACGGATATCCGCCAGGCCGTCCTTGGCAATAAACCAACTTAGGCCAAACGCCTAAGCTTGGGGGAGTACGTATTTCCCACCGACATTACATTTATGTCACACACTCATTGCTAGATGTCAGTGCTCATACTCTTTCACTGTAATATCCATGCTAGTTTATTTTATTTTCCTTGCTTTCTTCTTGTGTGTTTGAAAACCTTTAAGAAAAACAATAAAATTAGTGCAGCTTTTAGTTAGTTTAGTTTTATTGCTGTAGTAGTAATAATTAAAAATAAAACCCAAAAAGATTTCCTGTTCTTCCTTTTGCTTGTTGGGAGCTTTCCCGTGTAAATAGTTTTTATTTCTTTTCTTTTCTTTGGGGGTCGACAGGAGAAGACCATTATGAAATTGTTGAAGTGGCTCTTATATGCATTATTGTTGATTTAACCAAGAGCCCATATTGCCTTGTCTTCTCCTGTTTATTGAATGCTCGCAGATTCCATCTTAGTACGATGCACATGCACTCTTATTATTATTCACATCGTTCGGTCGTGCAAGTGAAAGGCAATTATGACGATATATGATGGACTGACTGAGATGAGAAAATCTGGTATGAACTCAACCTCTCTTGTTTTTGTAAATATGATTAGTTCATCGTTCTTGATTCAGGCTATTATGATTAAACATGTTTGCAATGACAATTAGAGATCATAGTTGCTCGTGCCATGCTTGATTAGCTATGAGTTATAATGGTTTACCTTGCATGCCAACATGCTATTAAAATGGTTGTGATGTGGTATGATAGGGTGGTATCCTCCTTTGATTGATTTAAGTGACTTGACTTGGCACATGTTCACACATGTAGTTGAAACAAATCAACATAGCCTTCATGATATTTATGTCCATGGTGGATTATATCCTACTCATGCTTGTACTCAATGTTTATTAATTTTAATGCATGTTCATGACTGTTGTCCCTCTCTAGTTGGTCGCTTCCCAGTCTTTTGCTAGCCTTCACTTGTACTAAGCGGGAATACTGCTTGTGTATCCAATCCCTTAAACCCCAAAGTTATTCCATATGAGTCCACTATACCTTCCTATATGCGGTATCTACCTGCTGTTCCAAGTAAATTTGTATGTGCCAAACTCTAAACCTTCAAATAAACATTCTGTTTTGTATGATCGAATAGCTCATGTATCAACTAGGGTTGCCCTTATCTTCCATGCTAGGCGGGTTATTCTCAAGGGGAGTGGACTCCGCTCCTCACTCACAAGAAAATGGCTGGTCACCGGGATGCCCAGTCCCATGCTTTATGCAAACTAAATAAAAATAATTGCAAACACAACTCCCCCTGGGACGGTTGCTTGTTGGAGGCACTCGTTGTTTCGAGCAAGCCATGGATTGATGCTTGTTGGTGGAGGGGAGTATAAACTTTACCATTCTGTTTGGGAACCGCCTATAATGTGTGTAGCATGGAAGATATCGCCGTCTCTTGGTTGTTATGTTGACAATGAAAGTATGCCGCTCAAAATATTATTTATCTCTATTTCAAAACCGAGCTCTGGCACCTCTACAAATCCCCGCTTCCCTCTGTGAAGGGCCTATCTATTTACTTTTATGTTGAGTCATTACCCTCTCATTAAAAAGCATTAGCTGGAGAGCGTAGCTGTCATTTGCATCCATTACTATTAATTTATATTGGGTATGACTATGATTAGATCTCTTTTACCATGAATTACAATGTCTAGTCAGTCCTTGATATTTAAAGGTGCTCCGCATTTATGTTTTTCGGTCTCAGAAAGGGCTAGCGAGATACCATCTTGTTATATCATATCATGATTGTTTTGAGAAAGTATTGTCATCCGAGATTTATTATTATTGCTCGCTAGTTGATTATGCCATTGATATGAGTAAATATGAGACCTAAGAGTTACTATGAATGTGGTTAGTCCTAATCTTTGCTGAAAACTTGAATGCTGGCTTTACATATTTACAACAACAAGAGCAAACAGATTTTGTAAAAGTTTTTCAACTAAGTTGCTTGAGGACAAGCAAAGGTTTAAGCTTGGGGGAGTCGATACGTCTCTGTCGTATCTACTTTTCCAAACACTTTTGCCCTTGTTTTGGATTCTAACTTGCATGATTTGAATGGAACTAACCCGGACTGACGCTGTTTTCAGCAGACTTTCCATGGTGTAATTTATGTGCAGAAACAAAAGTTCTCGGAATGACCTGAAACTCCACGGAACATCTATTTTGAAAATAAGAAAAATACCTGAAGAAAAATCCACGTCGGGGCCCACACCACCTTACGAGGGTGAGGCGCGCCCCCCCTAGGGCGCGTCCCCTACCTCGTGGGCCCCCTGACACTCCACCGACCTCAAGTCTAACTCCATATATTCACTTTTGGGGAGAAAAAAATCAGAGAGAAGGATTCATCGCGTTTTACAATACGGAGCCGCCGCCAAGCCCTAAAACCTCTTGGGAGGGCTGATCTGGAGTCCGTTCAGGGCTCCGGAGAGGGGGATTGACTGCCGACGTCACCCTGACGTCATGATGATGAAGTATTTCCTTTTTATTAATAATTTCAGAATAGTGTTTAAATATTTGAAAAATCATATAAAATAAACTGTAGCTCGGATGAAAAAGTTTTCTACATGAAAGTTGCTCAAAACGACGAGACAAATCGAAATACGTAGCCCGTTCGTCTGCCACACGTCCCTAGCATAGCAAAAGTTGAACCTTTCCCCTCCGATTCATCTGTCTGACAGACGTCCGGAACCGGGAAAACTTTCCCAGTTGTTATCCCACTTCACCGGTATCGTGTAGCACTGCGTTAGAACACCTCTAGCATCGCTTATTGTCATGTTATGCATATGTTTGCGTGTATTTACTGTTTCTTCCCCCTCTTCTCTCCGGTAGACCCTGAGACCGCTGCTGATGCCACTGTGATCGACTACGTCACCGACGACCCTCCTTGTCTGAGCAACCAGGCAAGCCGCCCCTTTGATCATCCTGATATCGCCCATTCTATACTCTCATGCTTGCATTAAATTTTGCTACTGTTATTGTTTGCTCCTATTCTGATGCATAGCCTGCTTTTGTACCTGCTATTGTTACCTACGTGCTTATCCTAAACTGCTTAGTATAGGTTGGATAGTGATCCATCAGTGACCTCCACCTTGTCCTTATTGCCCCTGCTTCATCATCGACGACTCGAGCTACATGATCGACGACCAGAGCCCGACACCGCACATCACATCACGCCCCTTTAGTTGTTCGACTCTGCAGAGCTACTATCAAGTGCCGAGGGTGATCCCTCATAACGCACTCCTGATGATAATTCTGTAGTGTAGCTATTCGGTCGTGGTCATCGAGGGTGATTTCCTCCTTCACCATTCCTGATACGGCTCTGTCGTGCAACCCCTCAAGTGTGAACCTCGAGGGTGGTTCCTCTTACGTTCACCTTGATGATTACATCGAGTGGAATCCTCCGAGGGTGATTCCTTGCGTTTTCACTTGATGTTTGGACACATGGTTACCTTGACATTACTTGAGACCTTTGGGATAGTCGGGCGGGCCCGGAGAGCACTGCAAGATGGTTACGAGGCACGGCCAATCGAAGTCGTGCAGCCTCGTGTGGGCTGGGCTTGCCCTTGCCGTATTTCCTCGAGGCAGGCGGCGGGGTCACATTATCGTGAGTCTCTGCTCGTCTCCATGAGCTAACAATACACTATGGTTTGGGTATTTGTTCTGAATTGGCCTTTGGCCTTTTCGCACTAACCACCACGCGAGAATAGATATGGGCCTCGACGTCGCGGTATCAGCCGAAGCTTTGTCAGACGTCCAGTTCAGCAGTGCGGCACGGCTGGGCCGGCACCATCCTGTAGTGGTGGAGCCTGGTCCGCCCTGCTCGCAACGACCCGGAGTGCAACGGGCGATGGGCCCAGACCCCGGAGTGCTTAGGAGGTAGACCGGCGGGGACCTCTCTGCTGAGCCTAGGTCGGGCTGCGACGTGTTGATCTTCCGAGGCCGGGCATTGACCCTAGAAAGGTGTGTCCGGCCAGAGTGATCGAGCGTGTTGGAAAACGTGGTGCACCCCTGCAGGGAAGATCGGTATTCGAATACTGTGTCCACGGTAATGGACGTTCAGACTTATATCTTGATCTAATACAACTAGAAATGGATACTTAAGATATGTGGCTCCGGGATTGCTTTCTCGCAGGGAGTCGAGGAAGGATCTCTGGGCATTGTTGCTACAAAATGTTTGTTAAATATAAACTGCTATCCTTTACTCTTCTACATGCTGCAAGATGCTCGCAGCTGCTTGAAGATGCTAGTCTTCGTTAGGCTAGGCCTTCCCCCTCTATTCTACCATCCTGCAGTTCAGTCAACAAATACAACCCTTCCATTTGATACCAATGCATACTTAGTGTAGATCTGATGCTTGCGACTACTTTGGATGAGTACTCACGGTTGCTTTGCTCCCCCTTTTCCCCCTTCCTTCTTCTTTCCGGTTGATGCCACCAGATGGTGGATCCTTGGAGCCAGATGCCACCACCGACGGATGCTACTACTTGGAGACCGCCGACGACCTGGAGTAGTTTGGAGGTCCCAGGCAGGAGGCCTTGCCTCTTCGATCGTGTTGCTTTTGTGCTAGCCTTCTTAAGGCATCCTTGTTTAACTTATGTCTATACACAGATATTGTTGCTTCCGCTGACTCTTGTGTATCGAGCCCTCGAGGCCCCTGGCTTGTAATATAAAGCTTGTATTATTTCTTTTTGTGTCTAAAGTTGTGTTGTGATATCTTCCCGTGAGTCCCTGATCTTGATCGTACACATTTGCGTGTATGATTAGTGTACGGTTGAATCGGGGGCGTCACATATATTGTCGGATGTGGGGTTCCGGCAAACCCTTAAGGTTCGAACACTGGGGTGCGTGTGAAGTCTTTCCCTCCTACCGATCTATGCTCTACCTCGCTAAGATCTTGCGAACGAACTCGACGAACTCATAACACAGAAAGAGACACGGGGTTTATACTGGTTCGGGCAACCGTTGTGGTGTAATACCCTACTCCAGTGTGGTGGTGGTGGATTGCCTCTTGGGCTGATGTAGAACAGTACAAGAGAAGAACAACCTCCTGAGGTTGAGGTGTTCTTGTGCGTGTGTTGGCTTAGCAGGTGAGAGCTGGATGAACTGCTCGATCTGTTCGAGTTGTCCTTCTACTGTGGTGGCTAAGCCTATTTATAGAGGCCCTGGTCCTCTTCCCAAATCTTGAGCGGGAAGGGAGCCAACAACGGCGGGCAAATTTGGAGGGGGACAGCTAGTACAAGCTATCCTGACAAAAGTGGTCTTCGCCTGCGAAAAGCCCTGGGGTGACACCGTCTTGGGCTCCACGATGACCTCCACCTTGCCGTCCTCCTGGTCTTGGTCTTGTTGCACCAATATGCCAACCTTTGCCTAATGCCTCGGTACTTTTCGCCTGCTCTTGCCTCCTTAGCACCAAAGAGGAAATGGGGACGCTGCGCGTACTGGCGCCCACCTGGTACCCGGCTGGCACCGTTCGTCATGGCTTACATCACGAGTGCCTCGTGAGGTTTGCCCTGCCTTGATATCTCCGCTCCTCGTGAGCCCGCCTGGCTAGGCCACTCCAGAGGAAGTCTTGCGTCGTCCGCCTCGCGAGGCTTGGACCGTCGCGAGGGTCTTGGATGCCTTGTTGGTGAAGATGGGCCGTATGGCCCGCTGCTTAGCCATGCTATGGGCCGCACGCAGGCAAGTCTGGGGACCCCCGTTCCCAGAACACCGACAGTAGCCCCTGGGCCCAAGGTGCGATCGGGCTTGGCTTCGCGGCGAAGCCAAGGGTCAAGTTCGTAGCGCCGCGGGCCCCAAAAGAATGCGGCCTCGATCGACGCGTGGCGGTTGATTGGACGTGGGCGTCTCCGCTTCCCCACGCTGCCTCGGTAATTGCACGATTTGACGAGTCCCTACGACATGCAAGGAAAACCATCATTACCTGCGATCGTGGGAGACGCCGGTTGGCCCTCTCTTGTTATAAATGGGGAGGGGGGCGGAGCCCGCGTTGCCCATCTTCTCCTTGCTTGCTTGCTTCATCCTCCTCGCTCTCCTATTGACAGCAATGGCGCCTATTAGAAGGTTTTCGGCCGAAGAGAAAGGGAAAGCTACCCGTGACGAGCCGGAGCTTCTTTCGCCGAAGAAACGGTCGATCCACCGCCGTGAAGAGGCGGCGATGCAAGTGGTGACGAGGCCTTGGTGCGAGCGGCCTCCACCAGGGTACCCGCTCCCCTTGTACGCCTGAGCCAAAGGCCCGGGAGGACGGAGGGACGAGCACCGCACGCGCCGCGTTCAGGGTCACCACGCCACGGCACCACGCGCCATCGCCTCTGGGGTGCACGCCGCTGACTCCTCGCGCGAGTTGGTGCTATGGGCGCTGATGCCACCAAGCTCCTGGATCCGCTTCCCGTGGTTCCTCTCCGACGTGATGCCGCTGCGGGGGCCGCTCGAGCTCTGGCTGCAGCATGCCGACTGCAGTGCCCCGGCAACCGGAGCGGAGATCGAAGCGGTCCCCACCGACAAGATACTCATGACCTGTGGCTGGGGCGAGATCGCGCGGGTTTGCCGTGCGAGGGGGGCCCTCGCTATCCACTTGGAGTATGACGTCGCTTCCACGCTTTTTTTCAAGGTCTTTGACGCTGAGGGCTGCCGCTTGGAGTGCTGCTCTGGAGAGGAGCACCAGGTTGCTGCGCATCCCGCTCACGAGCACTCCAGCAGCAGCAGCCCTTGGGAGTCCAGCAGCTCTCCCGAGCTTTACGAGACTCCGGAGACGAGCGACGACATACGTCCCTCCGAGCTCTCGCCGCACTCGAAGCAGGGCTGCGGCGTCCGGTAGCCGCCACCGCTGATCTGGATCGGGTTGGCGCCGGTCTCCCGCGGACCACTGTTGATGATGGCGTCCTCCACGGGAGGGTGTAAAGAGGATTCCTCTTAGTAACAGCTTTTGTTCCCTGTGAAGGATCACAAATCACCTCGTGGGGGCATGTAAGGGTCTGTAATGTTTCTCGTGTTCGTCTTCCTTGTTATGAAAACTTGGTGAGCATACGCCCCGTTAAGGCTCGGTCCCCCCTTTCTTTCCTCGCGATAGCTTGTTGCTCTACGCTGACAGGTCCCGCTCCCAAGGCGGCTACACCGTTCTTTGGTATGCCAGTCACGTGCCGTGGTCAAGGCTGGGTGTGCGGCCCGAGGTCCAAAGAAGAGCCCCCGAGGCGCCGATGCTCAGGAGGTCCCCCTTAGCGCTCAAGCAGCCATGGTAAGGCGAGAAAGGGAGTAAACGTGGCCACAACGGGGTTACGGCAAGGCGTGAGCGACCATTAGGCCTAAACACTTAGCCAATCCAGGTGCAAGACTTATCTTGTTGATTTCGCGGTGACTCATGACGTTGCGCTAGGGTTGTGCGCCAACTTGTGCGGCATAGACAGGCCGGTCCGTACGTGCCTCCCTTACCCATGCTCTCCTTAGTGCTCTGCGTCCTCAGGTCCCGGCCCTCGAGCGAGCTCAGCCACCGCTGGTATGCCAGGTCACGATGCCGTGGTCAAGGCTGTGGGGTGAGGGCCGGAGAGCCAAGAAGAGCTCGAGTCGTGATGCTCAGGAGCCCCCTTTAACGCATAAGCGGATCGCACGAGGAAAAGGAGACTCGCGGTGTGCCGTCTGCTATCCTTCCTCGAGACTCTCGTGAATGTGCACAAGAAGGAACACGGTTGACTGTTACAGCTGTTAGCCTGCCGCTAGATGCTCTGGGTGAGGCGAAGGCACCGAGGGCCTGGCGAGCTGACGTGTGCGGCGCGTGCCGCGAGCCAGAGCTCGACCACTCATACTTGTCGGACGAGGCAGGGACGGACCCATGCACCAGCGCCGTGCCTGTGTGAAGGCCCCAGGGGAGGCGATGATCGAGCAGGCGATAGCCGTTGGCGGGTTAAGCATAAAGAGCAGATCGACTTGGATAAATGCAGGAAAATGCATGCCATTCGGTCTGGCCCGAGCGGCTTGGGGATGATGCAGCCCGAGGGGCGCCCCCAGCAAGGTAATTAAGCTAAAGACTTAAGCAAATGGGATAAATGCCACAGGGACGGACCCGTGTGGCCTGGGAATAATGCAGCCCGAGGGGCGCTCCCAGCTTAAACGAACTTGGAAGATGTCACCTGGTTCTATAGATGAAGTAGAGTTGATGTAGCTGAAGCCACGCGTTGGAGGAATGACTCCTCATGAGCCACCGGGACCCTGAGCCTCGGGAGGCTCTGGGGGCTCAGGAGATTCCCTGAGGAGCATCTCCATCTCCTCCTGAACGGCGCGGATCCTGGCCTCCTGAGATGCTAGGACCTGCCACAAGTTGCGCTGATGGGCCGACGCCACGCTCGGCAAGCCGAACGGCATGCGAACGTAGCTGTGCGGTGGGCCCTCACAGCGGCCCGCACGTGATGGCCAGAAGCGCTCCTGAGATGCGGCCCTGTTGAGCCCTGGGACATCGACGCAGAGATGCAGCCCGGCATCCTCACCTGGATACGGTGCTACGCCCTGTGAGCGGCTGATGCCGCGCATGGCTCTTGCTTCCTGCAATTCTTGGGTGGTCTTGGTGATGAACTCCTGGGTGTTAGGCACTCCTTGCCCTGTGCTCTCCTGAGGGAAACGCGTCGCAGAACACATCTCCAAGTGGTGCCCAAGTGCCTCCCTCGTCAGGTTGGCAAGGTCTGAGGCCCTCCAAAGGAGAGCCCCCGAGCCCTGCCCGAGGAGGGCGTCGGGCGCGCCTTCCTATGCGATGGAGGGAGGCGCCCCTGGAGCGGGCGCTGATCCTATCGAGGCTCCAGAGGCGGAGCCATCTCCCTGGGGTCCTGCGCGGCGTGGCAACTTCTTCTTGGGGACGGTCTCCTGAGGGCCTTTACTTCTGCTGTCGGGGTCGTCGATTGCTGCGGCTTGAAAGGCACGCTCAAGAGAGCACACCGCATCCCTCTCTTCACACGGGACCGTGATGATTCCTCCGCTTCCTGGCATCTTGAGAACGTTGTAGACGTGATGAATGACTGCCATGAACTTGGCCAGGGCTGGATACCCGAGGATGGAGTTGTATGGCAGGCAGATGTGCGCGACGTCGAAGTCGATGAGCTCGGTGCGCTAGTTGTCGCGCTTGCCGAAGGTGATAGGCAGGCGGACTTGCCCTATCGGTGTGGTGGAACCATCAGTCACTCCTGAGAAAGGCTTGGTTGGCTGGAGCTGCTCATACGGCACTTGGAGGTTGTCGAACGTGTTGACGGATAGGACGTTGAGCCCTGCGCCGCCGTCGATGAGAGTCTTGGTAACTTGCACATTGCTGATGACTAGGGAGCACAGCATAGGGAGTGCGCCCGCGGTGGCCGCGCACATGAGCTGGTCTGCTGAGTTGAAGGTGATGGCACATAGGGACTACCTGAGCGGGCGTGTGGCCTTGAGCTTGGGGAGAACCGCGTTCACCTCGCGAGCAAACTGTTTGAAGATGCGCTGAGAGGCTGGGGCTTGTGCGCCGCCCAAGATGCAAGTGATCGCACGCGGCTCCTGGAAGCCCCCATCCCCCTCGTCCTGGTGGTGGTCGTCGTTCCTTCTTGGTGGCGGCAGCGTGGGAAGACCGGTGTTGCCCTGGGGGCGATCTTCACGAGGCGGGTCTCTCCAGGCGCCCTCGCGAGGTTGGTCCTGCCAGCGGTCCTCACGAGGCCGATCGCGCCACTCCTGGCGCGGGCCACGATCATCCCAGCGTCCGCCTCCACGTCCTCCTCCACAGCCGTAGCCCCGGTCGTTGCGCTCGGGGCGTCGACCGTAGCGTCCTTCCCGTATGGCCCTGAGCTCTTGACAGTCGCTGGTGTTGTGGGTGTTCAGGTTGTGGAAGGCGCAGAACAGACGGCTGTTCTTGGATGACTCAGGGTGATCTTTGCCTCGCTGGGTGTCTGGCTCCGCTGCGAGCACAACCGCCTCCTTGCGCTTCACGTCCTTGGCCTTGGACTTCTTTTCTTCCGCTCCTGTAGCTGGTAGCTCGAGGTAGGAGAGACGCCCCACCTCAGCTCTTGCGCACTTGGCCGCCAGGTTGAACAGTTCCTGAGAAGTGCAGAGCTCCTCGTGGATAGCCAGCTCTTCCTTCATCTTGACGTCACGGACGCTGTTGGAGAATGCGGAGATGATGGCCTCGTCCGTGACCTTGAGGATCTTGAGGCGAGTGTTGTTGAAGCGCTGGATGTACTTCTAGAGAGTCGCCCCTGGCTGCTGCTTGATGCGGCGCAGGTCGCCCGCGGCCGGTGGGCGATCGCGAGTGCCCAGGAAATTGGCGACGAAGCGGTCGCGCATCTCGTCCCAGGAGGAGATCGAGCCCTGCTGCAGGTTCAGGAGCCAAGAGCGGGCCCCATCCTTGAGAGCCATGGGAAACCAGTTCGCCATGACTTTTTCATCGCCGTTGGCTGCTTTGATGCTCAGCTCGTAGAGCTGCAGGAACTCCGCGGGGTCGGCGGTGCCGTCGTAGCGAGGGGGTAGGTCTGGCTTGAACTTTCCTAGCAAGGCAACGCTACGTAGCTCGAGGGTGAAGGCGTGGCAGCCGGCTGTGGTTGCCGGGGCTCGCTTCAGGGGTGGAGCCTGGTCTTAACGGGGCTTGCGCAGCGCCACTGCGGGCGGTGCACGGTCTTGACGAGGTGGCGCGAGGAGAGCGGGTGCAGCTTCTCGCGGCCGAGGGATTTCTTGGCAGCTTCTTTCTTCGCGCGCGTGCACCGGGCGCGGTGGATCATGCCGCGGAGGTGCGCGCCTTGGCGCCAAGGCACCGTCTTGGGGGGTGAGGTGGTGGAGGCGTGCCATGAGCCCCGTCGCCCGCGGCTGGTTGAGGGGGAGGTAGAGAGTTGGACGGCGCCGAAGAGCCCCCTGCGGCGCGGACGAGCTCAGCGACACGGTCAGCCACTCCTCGCAGACGTCATCGACAGGGCGGTAGAGCAGGAGCTCGTTCGCCGCGATGAGCGCGGCTCGAGCCTCCATGGGCGCGCGGTGTGCGCGGGACGAAGAACCAGCAGAGGTGAGCGATGGAGTGGCGGTGCAGCCATCTTGCCGCACCGAAGGATGCAGCGAGGACACCTGCTGCTCGTTCCCCGCTGGGCCGGTGGCGGCGTTGGCGACGGGAGATGGAGAACTACGAGGAGGCCCGCCTACAGGAGTCGTCCGACCGACGCGGGCGGAGTGGGCGGCCCGACACTCAGCTCGAGCGCGGCGAGCGTCCGCCATGGAAACGATGGAGCGACGGAGCAACGAACTGACGGAAGGGAAACTATGGCACACCCCTACCTGACGCGCCAAATGTCGGATGTGGGGTTCCGGCAAACCCTTAAGGTTCAAACATTGGGGTGCGTGCGGAGTCTATCCCTCCTACCGATCTATGCTCTAGCTCGCTAAGATCTTGCGGACGAACTCGACGAACTCACAACACAGAAAGAGACACGGGGTTTATAGTGGTTCGGGCCACCGTTGTGGTGTAATACCCTACTCCAGTGTGGTGGTGGTGGATTGCCTCTTGGGCTTATGATGAACAGTACAAGAGAAGAACAGCCTCCTGAGGTTGAGGTGTTCTTGTGCGTGTGTTGGCTTAGCGGGTGAGAGCTGGATGAACTGCTCGATCTGTTCGAGTTGTCCTTCTAAGGTGGTGGCTAAGCCTATTTATAGAGGCCCTGGTTCTCTTCCCAAATCTTGAGCGGGAAGCGAGCCAACAACGGTGGGCAAATTTGAAGGGGGACAGCTAGTACAAGCTATCCTGACAAAAGTGGTCTTCGCCTGCAAAAAGCCCCAGGGTGACGCCGTCTTGGGCTCCACGATGACCTCTGCCTTGCCGTCCTCCTGGTCTTGGTCTTGTTGCACCAATATGGCAACCTTTACCTGATACCTCGGTACTCTTCGTCTGCGCTTGCCTCCTTAGCACCAAAGAGGAAATGGGGACGCTGCGCGCACTGGCGCCCGCCTGGTACCCGCCTAGCACTGTTCGTCATGGCTTACGTCACGAGTGCCTCGTGAGGTTTGCCCCGCCTTGATATCTCCGCTCCTCGTGAACCTGCCTGGCTAGGACACTCCAGAGGAAGTCTTGCGTCGTTTGCCTCGCGAGGCTTGTACCCTTGCGAGGGTCTTGGATGCCTTGTTGATGCAGATGGGCCGTATGGCCCGCTGCTTAGCCACGCTGTGGGCCGCAGGCAGGCAAGACTGGGGACCCCCGTTCCCAGAATGCCGACATATATGCCTGATGTAGACCTTTGTTTAATTCTTATAGTTCATCTCATTCAAAATAAATTGGTTTTTATAAAAAGCTAGGGCCTCTTTGATTCGTAGGATTTCCAAAACGCGGGAATAGGAAGAACATGGGATTAGAGTGGAATGTCGTCTTGAATCCTACAGGATTATACGAGTGTTTGATTATGGATAGAAAAAACGCAGGATTCTTTCAAAGTGGTGTGAGTGGATGGGATGTTTCCTATGAAATCTAGTCCAAATGAATCCTATGGAAATATTTCCATAGTTTACAAACCTACGAATCAAACAACCAAGATAGGAAAAATTCCTAAGGATTAGAATCCTCCAAAATTCCTTTGAGAATCTTTTGAATCAAAGAAGCCCTTAATCTATTTTATGATTCATGGAATTGTGCGTTGTAAAGCATAAAGTAAAAACAAATAATAGAAATTCAACTAAGAAAAAAGTTTGGGCAGTTATGATACGGAAGATTCTAGAACAAAGGAGAAGCACTTGTGTTTTGAGGTTTGTGCATTATGCTTAAGTTCAACCATGCAGTCTGTTAGGTTGTACATGTGGCAAAATCCGGTGGGGGGCTAGAAGATGGTGCGAGGGGCCAAGTGGAGGGAGACTATGAAGGAGTGCACAAGTGTGATATTGATATTTGAAGAGAGGGGGTGAGAACATGCACTGTTGCGCGCTGTGGCGGAGCCACGAAAAATAAATGAGCTAGGGGCCAAGCATTGCTAATCCTTTACGAGGAGGGCCAATTCATCAACTTAAAGCATTTTACCAGCAATTGTCTAATGATCACATTCATATTAGCCTTGATATATAGTGATGTTAGGGGGCGGGGGCAGGGCCCTTGCTGCCCACTGTCTTTGCCACTATGCGCGCGTCTGAGAGATGAAGCAGAGGTATGGATGATAAGAGGGGGACGTTGGATATATAATTAATGTGGGTGTATTAGCTATATAATCCTATATAGATAGTTATAGATTGATCGATGTGGACGTGGGAAAGAGGGTGAGACCTCACTAGATATATAGATTGATCGGTTTGTGTGGAAAACTGCGAAATACCTAGCTATATATGCACACACATAGAGGAACATCGATCGTTGTGCATGCACGTGAGAGATAAAGAATGCCCGATATGATGGGGAGGGGGAGGTGCATGTGTGTGCATGCATGGGAGACCGACCTGAAGAAAAAGATTGCATGTGTGCGATGGATAATGCCGACTGGTACTGTGTGTGGATGCATGCACGAGAGAAAGTTAATGGTACAATTATAAAGAGAAGATGACTGCGTGGGTGTAAAAGGCTAGGTGACATCATAATCAATGTAAAGTAGAATTCAAATATTTTAATAAGAGATCATGATGTTTGAAACCCATGCATGCATGAATATAACTGAGATATGCGTGGCGTGGTTTGGAAACGAGCATGTTGTACTGTATACACATTGAACAATCCGTGCATGGACACACTATTCTAATTGGAGATGATGGGTGGCTTTCGCATCACATATCTATATCTATACCCCTATATATATATATATATATATATATTTATTTTATATTATTATATAGTGTGCGGATAACTTTAACTTTGAAAGATGGTCGTTGGATGAGGCCAATCCGATGGTGCAGAGATGGCAAATTTGAGCACAACTGGCCGTTGGATATCATCTAGATTCCACCAGATTTTGCCATATGTAAAATCTAGAAGACTCCATGGTTGAACTTAAGCATAATGCACAAACCTCGAAACACAAGCACTTCTTGTTTTTCTACAATCTTCTGTATCAGAATTGCCCAAATGTTTTTCTACATGATTTGCCATTATTTGTTTTTACTTTATGCCTTACAACGCACAATTCCATGAATCTTGAAATAGATTAGCTTTCTTATAAAAACTAGATGATTTTTAATGAAATGAACTACAAGAATTAAACTAACATCTACATCATGCATATATGACTCAAAGCTTACATGCTATAATGTGGTATTTATTCATAATTTGGTTGCCAAATCTCATGCGTGCAATGCATGTGTACCTTACTAGTCTAAATGGTGTTTGTGTGTGTTGTGCTTGTTAAACACATTGTACGTAGTATATCATACATGGTTTAGATTCCGAACATCTAGCTAGAGCATACATGTACTATGATTTGAATTCAACACAAAATCTATACATATATTTGAATTTGAGATCGTATGTACATGTAGTTCGTATTTATATAGGAATTTACTTCTCCTATATTCATGTCATGTGTTGTGAAGATAATATTTAGATGGTTGTATAACTAACCCGAGTACAATCCCATTCAAACAGGGAAAATGTACTCAAATTTAGTCCATATGCTAGACAACACACATTTTTTTATTGTCGAGGGAAGTGCAAATTGTTTTGGTACTGTACACGTTATGTTTGTTGTCCTGATTTTTTTTGTTGTATTTGAATGCATTTATAGTAATATAGTAAAACGGGACATAGCTCTCTCTAGTGATGAGGTGTGAATTGTATTTTTTTGGGGTACACGTTAAGCCAGTTCTCCCGAAATTTCAAACCGTGCTTTGTTATGTCGAAATTTCAAGCTAGCGTCTCTATCTATCGTGCTGCAAAACTCCCACCTCTTCAACCCGCGCCTTGTTACCCCAAAATATTTAAGATATATCTTTGTCTCGTTGTGCTCTGACAACTCCTCCATCTCAACCCGTGCCTTGCTATTCCAAAATTACAACGCGCCCGAAAACTCCCACCTCCTATGAAATCCCGACACATGAAATGCCCGTGATACCACTGAACCGAAAGAACCGCCTAGCTCAAATCGGTGGGGGTAATTTCATAACTTACCCCACATTTCGGACAAACGCGTCCCTAAGCCATGGTTACCCACTCCCATTCCATCCGCCCACCCATTCGTACACCGAGGCCGCGAAAACCCACGAAACCCCACACCCTCCTCGGTCCGCCACCCAGCCGGAGCCCCTTCCCCGACGACATCGTCCACAGCAACACCTCGACGTCCCTCATCCACCGTACCGGATGAGGATCCATCGTCGATCTCGTTGTCCTGCCGGTTCAGCCACCCCGCCCTCCACCTCCAAGGAGTTGCCCCATCGTTCCCCTCGTCCTTCGTGCCACCTCCATTCCCACACCGCCGTCTTCGCCTGCACCACCGGAAGAGCATCATCATCACTGTTTCCTCGGATGAAGCTGAGGCCTAATCGGCGCCACCAAAGAGGTTATACACTAATCGCCGCATTTTCTTCTTGATTCGATCTCATGGTGCTGCCGGCGCTCAGTCCCGAGCCGACACGGCACGGCTCCATCCACGGCAGCGTCACCGGCCACTTCCTCCACGACGTCGCTCCCTCGGCGGTGACGTCCACATCAGTAGGAGCTGCTGCTGATTTAGCACTCGCTCGCACTGCTGCTCTGCTCTTGCTCTCGGTCCCCTGCTTGGTCTGCTCTTGCTCCTGCTCTTGCTCACGCTGCTGCTCTCTCTCTCTTGCTCTTGCTTGCGATGCTGCTCCGATTTAGTTACACTAAAGTCGACTGAATCGACTTTCGAGTCAGTCGATTTTCAGGGGGTGGGGGGGCTCGTCGGAGTTAAGGAAGAACCAACCACAGCAGTGAGGGGGGCTCGCCGAAGAGGTACCCCACTATCTATCTTAGAGTTCAGTGTGGGGGCAGTGGTCGCCGGCAGTGGCATGGGGATCGCTGGAGAAAAAGCTCGGCACGGGGGGCCTAGAGGGATGGCCGAGTCAGCGGCTCGTGGTAGCCTCACCGATCTTTGCTACATGACCAGTTGCCCGGTTGTCGTGCAGCGTTCTTTGCTGCTACTGCTTTTCTGCTATGAACGTCTCCATCGTATCTACTTTTCCAAACACTTCTGCCCTTGTTTTGGACTCTAACTTGCATGATTTGAATGGAACTAACCTGGACTGACGCTGTTTTCAGCAGAATTGCCATGATGTTGTTTTATGTGCAGAAAACAAAAGTTCTCGGAATGACCTAAAACTCCACGGAACATCTTATTAAAAATAATAAAAAAATCCTCGCCAAAGATGAAGACCAGGGGGCCCACACCCTATCCACGAGGGTGGGGGGCGCCCCCCCTAGGACGCGCCTCCCTACCTCGTGGCCCCCCTGGACCTCCTCCGACGCCAACTCCGACTCTATATATTTGCTTCTGGGGAGAAAAAATCAAGGAGAAGAAATCATCGCGTTTTACGATACGGAGCCGCCGCCAAGCCCTAAAACCTCTCAGGAGGGCTGATCTGGAGTCCGTTCGGGGCTCCGGAGAGGGGGATTCGTCATTGCCGTCATCATCATCCATCCTCCATCACCAATTTCATGATGCTCACCGCCGTGCGTGAGTAATTCCGTCGTAGGCTTGCTGGACGGTGATGGGTTGGATGAGATCTATCATGTAATCGAGTTAGTTTTGTTTGGGTTTGACCCCTAGTATCCATTATGTTCTGAGATTAATGTTGCTATGACTTTGCTATGCTTAATGCTTGTCACTAGGGCCCGAGTGCCATGATTTCAGATATGAACCTATTATGTTTTCATGAATATATGTGAGTTCTTGATCCTATCTTGCAAGTCTATAGTCACCTACTATGTGTTATGATCCGGCAACCCCGAAGTGACAATAATCGGGACCACTCCCGGTGATGACCATAGTTTGAGGAGTTCATGTATTCACTATGTGCTAATGCTTTGTTCCAGTTCTCTATTAAAAGGAGGCCTTAATATCCCTTAGTTTCCATTAGGACCCCGCTGCCACGGGAGGGTAGGACAAAAGATGTCATGCAAGTTCTTTTCCATAAGCACGTATGACTATATTCTGGATACATGCCTACATTACATTGATGAATTGGAGCTAGTTCTGTGTCACCCTATGTTATGATTGTTACATGATGAATCGCATCCGGCATAATTATCCATCACCGATCCAATGCCTACGAGTTTTCCATCTACTGGTTTACTTTCCCGTTGCTACTGTTACAATCACTACAAAACACCAAAAATATTACTTTTGCTTTCATTGCTCTTTTGTTACCGTTACCACTACTATCATATTAATTTGCTACTAAATACCTTGCTGCAGATATTAAGTTATCCAGGTGTGGCTGAATTGACAAATCAGTTGCTAATACTTGAGAATATTCTTTGGCTCCCCTTGTGTCGAATCAATAAATTTGGGTTGAATACTCTACTCTCGAAAGCTGTTGCGATCCCCTACACTTATGGGTTATCAAGACTAATTTCTGGCGCCGTTGCCGGGGAGCATAGCTCTATTCTTTGAGTCACTTGGGATTTATATCTGCTGGACACTATGAAGAACTTGAAAGACACTAAGACAAAAATTTATCCCTCAACTACGAGGGGAGGTAAGGAACTGCCATCTAGCTCTTCACTTGATTCACCTTCTGTTATGATTAAGCTTGTGACACCTAAACCTGATTCTGCTATTCGTCCTGATATGTCGCATGTTATTGATGATGCCACTTCTGCTATGCATGATACTTATGATGAAACTACTTCTATGCTTGATACTACTGTGCCCCTTAGTGAATTTCTTGGTGAACAAATTGCTAGGTCTAGAGAGAAAGAAATTATTGAATCTGATTATAATGATGAAAGTGATGATGAAAACACGCCTGTTATTTCCGAGGGTTATATTTTTGATAAATAAGCTTCTGCGGCTATTTTAGCTTGCAAAGATAACGATGAGCTTAGAAGGCTATTAGATAAATGGAATAAGCAATCTCTTAATGATAAAATGAGGCCCAACCCTGCTTTTGCTACTTCACCTATTTGTGTTGCCGATAAGGATTATGAATTCTCAGTCGATCCTGATATAATTACTTGGGTTGAATCTGATCCTTTTCATGGTTATGAATCTGAAACTGTTGTGGCACATCTTACTAAATTTAATGATATAGCCACCCTGTTCACTAATGATGAGAGATATCTCTACTTTTATATCCTTAAAATATTTCTGTTCACATTAAAGGGTGATGCTAAGATATGGTTAATTCTCTTGATCCTGGTTGTGTGCGTAGTCCCCAGGATATGATTTATTACTTCTCTGCTAAATATTTCCCTGCTCATAAGAAATAAAGCTGCCTTAAAGGAAATATAGAACTGTGTGCAAATTGAAGAAGAGAGTCTCCCACAAGCTTGGGGGAGGCTTCTCAAGTTACTTAATGTTTTGCCTGATCATCCTCTTAAGAAAAATGAAATACTTGATATCTTTTATAATGGACTAACTGATGCTTCCAGAGATTACCTGGATAGTTGTGCTGGTTCTCTTTTCAAGGAAAGGACACCAGATGAAGCTGAAGTTCTATTGAATAATATGTTGACAAATGAAAATAATTGGACACCTCCTGAGCCAGCCCCTGCTCCAATTACTGAGCCTATTCCTAAACCAACTCCGAAGAAGATATGCAAGAGGCAAAGAAATCTATGAAAGAAAAAGAACCTCCTGATCTTGATAACCCGACACAGGTAGTAAAGGTAAATTCTCTCTATAGATTTGATGAAGGTGATATTCCTCATTATAAGTCTGCTAGACAATGCTTTGATGAGTTTGATAATTTTATTGTTAAACAAGAAAACTTCAATGCTTATTTCGGTAGACAATTGAAATACGATTCGATATGATTAAACACTTGGGTGATTATATGGCTAATATTAGAGGTGAACTTAAACTTGTTAGCAAGCATGCTTCTATGGTTACCACTCAAGTAGAACAAGTACTTAAGGCTCAAAATGATTTGCTCAATGAAATGAAGAGTAAGAAAAATGATTATGCTGTTAGAGTGGCTACTAGAACTGGTAGAATGACTCAGGAACCTTTGTATCCTGAAGGCCACCCTAAGAGAATTGAACAAGATTCTCAGAGAAATAATATTGATGTACCTAGTTCTTCTAAAAGGAAGAAAAAGAAAAATAATAGGACTTTGCAAACTTCTAGTGAACCTATTGCTGAACCACCTGAGAATCCAAATGATATCTCTATGTCTGATGCTGAAACACAATCTGGTAATGAACATGAACTTAGTGAAAATGTTAATGATGATGTTCATGATGATGCTCAACCTAGTAATAATAATGATGTAGAAGTTGAACCTGCTGCTGATCTTGATAACCCACAATCAAAGAATCAACGTTATGATAAAAGAGACTTTGTTGCTAGGAAACATGGTAAAGAAAAGAGAACCATGGGTTCAGAAACCCATGCCTTTTCCTCCCAAACCATCCAAGAAATAGGATGATAAGGATTTTGAGCGCTTTGCTGAAATGATTAGACCTATCTTTTTGCGTATCACGATTGGTGATATGCTCAAAATGAATCCTTATGCTAAATATATGAAAGATATTGTTACTAATAAAAGAAAGATACCGGAAGCTGAAATTTCCACCATGCTTGCTAATTACACTTTTAAGGGTGGAATACCAAAGAAACTTGGAGATCCATGAGTATCTACTATACCATGCTCCATTAAAAGAAACTATGTTAAAACTGCTTTATGTGATCTTGGAGCCGGTATTAGTGTTATGCCTCTCTCTTTATATCGTAGACTTGATTTGAATAAGTTGACACCTACTGAAATATCTTTGCAAATGGCTGATAAATCAACTGCTATACCTGTCGGTATTAGTGAGGATGTGCCTGTCGTGGTTGCAAATGTTACTATTTTAACTGACTTTGTTATTCTTGATATCCCTGAGGACGATAGTATGTCTATTATTCTTGGAAGACCTTTTCTGAATACTGCAGGGGCTGTTATTGATTGCAACAAAGGCAATGTCACTTTTCATGTTAATGGTAATGAGCATACGGTACACTTTCCGAGGAAACAACCTCCAGTTCATAGTATCAATTCTATTGGAAAAATTCCATCAATTATTATTGGAGGTTTTGAATTTCCTCTTCCTACTGTTAAGAAGAAATATGGTATTCTTATTGTAGGAGATGTGATATCCCCATTGAGGTAGCATAGTGTTATTCAAAATTTCTCCGATTCAATGTTAATCGGAATGAGTTTGTTAACAAGACCTGATCAACCTTGTTAGTGGATTCCTTTTGATGAGCATCAGGCGGATGAAACTAGAAGCACAAAACTTCTGTACCCTCTTTATACTTTCTGTTATTTAGTTGAAATAAAGTAAAAATAGTATTTTTTTTCTATCTGTTTTCTGATTTATCCGTGCAATATAAAAATACCCCGAAAATAAAATTTCTCCAATTGCCATGCCAATTCAATATGATTTTTTCGGGAATATTTGAGGATTTATGGTACTGAAAACACCGCGGGGGGAGCTGCCACCTGGCCACGAGGGTGGAGGGCGCGCCCTACCTCCCAGGGTGTGCCCCCCTGCCTCGTGGGCCCACGGTGGCCCTCCTCCACTTATTCCTGCACCCATCCTCTTCTTCTTCCTCCCACAAACAGGAATATCTGGTCCATGCACGAGTTCTAGCTCACTTTGCCGTGATTTTCGATCTCCTTGCTCAAAGCACCTCTCGCAAAACTTCTTGGGGAGATTGTTCCTTGGTATGTGACTCCTCCATTGGTCCAATTAGGTTTTGCTCTAGTGCTTTATTCATTGCAAATTTGTGTTGCATAGGTGACCATGTTCTTGAGCTTGCATGTCAAATTTATATGGTTCCAAGTAGTTCTAATGCATGATATAGGCAAGAGGCACTTGTAGGAGTAGTTGCTATCAATTTCATTGAGTTTGGTTCACTTTTGTATGAAGTTACTAAAAATTTCAGAAAATGATGAAGAGAATTTTGAGGGGCTCGTCGAGCCGAAGCTCGAAGGAAAAGCAAAATGAAGAGGCACAGAGGCCCAAATTTAATTTGCCTCGTACCGCGGAGGTCCGGCCGTGTGAATGGCCTTCCGATGATTTCTTGAGAGCAGCCGGTATTTATGATGATTTCTATTCATTGGCTGAGAATGTTGGCCTCACCGACTTCCTCCGCGACCAACGTCATCAGTATCTCTTACTCACTAATAATTTTGTGCAAAACTTCTACTATTTTCCTAAGAAAACACCTCCTACAGTAGAGTTTCATTTATATGATGTTGTTAAGGAGATGACATTAGCTGAATTTTGCAAGGTTTGCAAAATACCCTTTGAGGCTACCTTAGATGAACCACACCGTAAAGATGTGGAAGGATTTATTGACACCATCTCTGTGGGAGAAACCAGGAAGGTTTCTGATGCAAGAATCACTAGCATACATTTTCCTGTTTTACGCTACTTTGCCATATTTGCTAGTCGTTGCTTGATTGGTCGTGGAAACTGTGGAAAGCTTAGTGTTCCTGATATTATCATTTTGTTCCATGGTTTATATCGTGATAACACTGTTAGTATGGGCAGAATTATTGATAAACGGTTAAGTCTGAACCGTACCAAAGGCCCCATCTTTGGAGGTATTTATGCTTCACGCCTAGCTACACATTTTAACATACCTATTAGGCTTTATGAGAAAGAAGAAAAGTTGCTGCCTAGTGCTTATTTAGATTATAAGAGTATGCTAGCGCATGATTTTATTGTTAAAGGCAGGGAAGGAGAGCTTAAATATAAACTGTATTTTAATAAACATCACCCTGAGACTATTACCTTGCCTGCTCCGTCCTTGTTTAATTTTGAAGGACCGTATCTTGTTACGCGGGTTGCCGTTCAAGCCTACCGGAATCCTGCACCAGCCCCGCAATCGGAACCACAATATGAGCCTCTAAGACAGTCTGTTTACTCTTGGGATCCGGAGGTGGCTGCTAGTCAATGGCAGTCAGAGTCTTCTTCATCACAGTACAACCCCAGCTACACCTACGGATATCCGCCAGGCCATCCCTGGCAATGAACCAACTTAGGCCAAAAGCCTAAGCTTGGGGGAGTACGTATTTCCCACCGACATTACATTTATGTTTACACACACTCATTGCTAGATGTCGGTTCTCATACTTTTTCACTGTAATATCCATGCTAGTTTATCTTCTTTTTCCTGCTTTCTTATTGTGTGTTCGTTAAACCTTAAGAAAAACAACAACAAAATTAGTAGTAGTTTACTTTTCCTGCTGTAGTAGTAATAATTAAAAGAAAACCCAAAAAGATTTCCTGTTCTTCTTTTGCTTGTTGGGAGCTTTCCCGTGTAAATAGTTTTATTCCTTTTCTTTTCTTTGGGGGTCGATAGGAGAAGACCATGATTAAATTGTTGAATTGGCTCTTATATGCATTATTGTTGATTTAACCAAGAGCCCATATTGCCTTGTTTCTCTTGTTTTTTTGAATGCTCGCAGATTCCAGCTTAGTCCAATGCACGTGCACTCTTATTATTATTCACATCGTTCGGTCATGCAAGTGGAAGGCAATTATGATGATATATGATGGACTGACTGAGATGAGAAAAGCTGGTATGAACTCGACCTCTCTTGTTTTTGTAAATATGATGAGTTCATCGTTCCTGATTCAGCTTATTATGAATAAACATGTTTGCAATGACAATTAGAGATCATAGTTGCTCGTGCCATGCTTGATTATCTATGAGTTATAATGGTTTACCTTATGCGCCAACATGCTATTAAAATGGTTGTGATGTGGTATGATGAGGTGGTATCCTCCTTTGAATGATTTAAGTGACTTGACTTGGCACATGTTCACGCATGTAGTTGAAACAAACCAACATAGCCTTCACGATATTTATGTTCATGGTGGATTATATCCTACTCATGCTTGCATCCAATGTTTAATAATTTTAATGCATGTTCATGGCTGTTGTCGCTCTCTAGTTGGTCGCTTTCCACTCTTTTGCTAGCCTTCACTTGTACTAAGCGGGAATACTGCTTGTGCATCCAATTCCTTAAACCCCAAATTTATTCCATATGAGTCCACCATACCTTCCTATATGCGGTATCTACCTGCCGTTCCAAGTAAATTTGTATGTGCCAAACTCTAAACCTTCAAATAAACATTCTGTTTTGTATGCTCGAATAGCTCATGTATCAACTAGGGCTGCCCTTATCTTCCATGTTAGGCGGGTTATTCTCAAGAGGAGTGGACTCCGCTCCTCACTCACGAGAAAATGGCTGGTCACCGGGATGCCCAGTCCATGCTTTATGCAAACTAAATCAAAATAATTGCAAACAAAACTCCCCACAGGACCTGTTGTTTGTTGGAGGCACTCGTTGTTTTGAGCAAGCCATGGATTGATGCTTGTTGGTGGAGGGGGAGTATAAACTTTACCATTCTGTTTGGGAACCGCCTATAATGTGTGTAGCATGGAAGATATCGCCATCTCTTAGTTGTTATGTTGACAATGAAAATATACCGCTCAAAATATTATTTACCTCTATTTGAAAACCGAGCTGTGGCACCTCTACAAATCCCTGCTTCCCTCTGCGAAGGGCCTATCTATTTACTTTTATGTTGAGTCATCACCCTCTTATTAAAAGCACTAGCTGGAGAGCACAGCTGCCATTTGCATTCATTACTGTTAATTTATATTGGGTATGACTATGACTGGATCTCTTTTACCATGAATTACAATGTCTAGTCAGTCTTTGATCTTTAAAGGTGCTCTGCAATTGTGTTTTGCGGTCTCAGAAAGGGCTAGCGAGATACCATCTTGTCATATTATATCATGATTGTTTTGAGAAAGTGTTGTCATCCGAGATTTATTATTATTGCTCGCTAGTTGATTATGCTATTGATATGAGTAAATATGAGACCTGAGAGTTATTGCAAATGTCGTTAGTCATGATCTTTGCTGAAAACCTGAATGCTGGCTTTACAGATTTACAACAACAAGAGCAAACAGAGTTTGTAAAAGTTTTTCTTTATCTCTTTTAGTTTGTCAACTGAATTGCTTGAGGACAAGCGAAGGTTTAAGCTTGGGGGAATTGATACGTCTCTGTCGTATCTACTTTTCCAAACACTTTTGCCCTTGTTTTGGACTCTAACTTGCATGATTTGAAAGGAACTAACCCGGACTGACGCTGTTTTCAGCAGAATTGCCATGATGTTGTTTTATGTGCAGAAAACAAAAGTTCTCGGAATGACCTGAAACTCCACGGAACATTTTATTAAAAATAATAAAAAATCCTCGCCAAAGATGAAGACAAGGGTGCCCACACCCTGTCCACGAGGGTGGGGGGCGCCCCCCCTAGGGCGCGCCCCCCTTCCTCGTGAGCCCCCTGGACCTCCTCTGACGCCAACTCCGACTCTATATATTTGCTTTCGGGGAGAAAAAAATCAAGGAGAAGAAATTATCGCGTTTTACGATACGGACCCGCCGCCAAGCCCTAAAACTTCTTGGGAGGGCTGATCTGGAGTTCGTTCGGGGCTCCGGAGAGGGGGATTCGTCGCCGTCGTCATCATCAACCATCCTCCATCACCAATTTCATGATGCTCACCACCGTGCGTGAGTAATTCCATCGTAGGCTTGCTGGACGGTGATGGGTTGGATGAGATCTATCATGTAATCGAGTTAGTTTTTTAGGGTTTGATCCCTAGTATCCATTATGTTCTGAGATTGATGTTGCTATGACTTTGCTATGCTTAATGCTTGTCACAAGGGCCCGAGTGCCATGATTTCAGATCTGAACCTATTATGTTTTCATGAATATATGTGAGTTCTTGATCCTATCTTGCAATTCTATAGTCACCTACTATGTGTTATGATCGGGCAACCCCGAAGTGATAATAGTCGGGACCACTCCCGGTGATGACCATAGTTTGAGGAGTTCATGTATTCACTATGTGCTAATGCTTTGTTCCGGTTCTCTATTAAAAGGAGGCCTTAATATCCCTTAGTTTCCATTAGGACCCCGCTGCCACGGGATGGTAGGACAAAAGATGTCATGCAAGTTCTTTTCCATAAGCATGTATGACTATATTCTGAATACATGCCTACATTACATTGATGAATTGGAGCTAGTTCTGTGTCACCCTATGTTATGACTGTTACATGATGAACCGCATCCGGCATAATTATCCATCACCGATCCAATGCCTACGAGTTTTCCATCTACTGGTTTACGCTTATTTTACTTTCCCATTGCTACTGTTACAATCACTACAAAACACCAAAAATATTACTTTTGCTTTCATTACTCTTTTGTTACCGTTAACACTACTATCATATTACTTTGCTACTAAATACCTTGCTGCAGATATTAAGTTATCCAGGTGTGGCTGAATTGACAACTCAGTTGCTAATACTTGAGAATATTCTTTGGCCCCTCTTGTGTCGAATCAATAAATTTGGGTTGAATACTCTACCCTCGAAAGCTGTTGCAATCCCCTACACTTGTGGGTTATCATGCTACTAGTGCGTTCAGTTTCAACAGAAAAAAAATCAGTTTCGACAGTTAAGTTCAGTTTCGAAAGTTAAATTCAATTTCGACAGTTAAGTTCAGAGATGAGCGGCTGATGCATTTTACATCTAGCACTTTGTGGTTATGTATTTTATGTCATCTATTGGAGATGCTACTAGAATTCCACTCAGGTTAATCGTTGTCTCTCTTGTGCTGCTTCAGCCTCGGCGTCGTACAACTCACCGGAGCCGCTCCAATGACGAAACCCTCCATCACAGCAGAGCAGTACCCCGGGCTCCATCTCCAGACGCCTAAGATCTTCTACCCCTCCTCCGACAGCCAAGTCAGCCAGATCATCCTCACCAACCAACCCAATCACGCTGAGATCGACATGGCTTCGCCAAAGAGGTTGTACACTTGTTGCATCTCTTTTTTACTCTACATGTTATATATATTGTCCATTGAGCACACGCAGTAACGTGAAATACGATTAGTTTCTCCTACTATATGAAAAGTAGTGAGGTTCCAGGCAACTTAGCTATCCGTAATGGACTCTCTTGAACGTCATAATTATTAATCTCTGCGCGTTTGAGCTATGCATTTGTCGATGGGCCTGAGAGTTGAGCTAGTAGGGCAGTAGCCTGGGTCCAAAGCAATAGAAGTAGCACAAGAACATTTTTTGACTGTAGGCTTTTCCTTGCTCAAGCCTGCCTACTAGAATCGCCAGTGCTTGAAAGGAAAAGTGAATGAAAAACATAGGAATTGGAAAGTTTCGTATGGTACTACTATTCATGAATTTGGTTCAAAGGAATGGAGCAAAGGAAAATTGTAGGATTTGTTCCTTTAGTGTCTCCTTGCAAGAAAAACCGTAGGAATTTTAATTTCCACTTGTCCTCATTTTCAAATTCCTATTCATGAATCACAAGACTAAGAGATAGTAGCATTATAACCGTACATTTTCTTGTGGTTTGACTTAATGTCACCTTGCTTCTTTGCATCCTGTGATCTTCCAATTCTTGTGAATCAAACACCCAGATTGGCATAAATCCTGTGTTTTTAAATTCTCTGTTTTGCACGTGCATTCCTATCCTATTCCTGTCTATTTCCTATTCCTGGATTGTTAGAATCCTCAAATTCAAACAAGCCCTTACACAATTATTTCATTACATGATATGTGTCAAAGAAAACCTTGTGTGGTTTGTCACTGCTCTGTTGCTGTGTTCCACCCAGCTCGGCTGCTCCAACGACGGAAGGGTTCACCACAGCGAGGATCCGCTCTCTAGACTATCTTTCGCCGCCTTAGATCTTCTTCCCGCCGGCAACTCGACAACTGCATTACCATCATCAATCGAGCAGATGACCTTGAGGACTACGGGTCCGCAAGAGAGGTCGCACTCTTACGTATGCGCTTCGTTATGCATAGCTTAATATGATGACATGCTACTTTATCGTCGTGTTCACCTATTAGACTCGAGCCAGGTCCAAACTAATCTTTGAAACTTGAGTTTTTAAATGGTTGTGGGGTACATATTGGGGCAGCAATCAGTAATATACGTCTACTATCCGTTAATCTCGGTGTCTACTATGAGTTTCATGTTGGGTGCAAACAAACATTAAAGGAGCCATTATCTGTATTTTTTAACTAAAGCTATTATCTGCCTACTATCATTGGTTTTGGGTCTATCCACAGTTTGCTACCATCACTCTGGATTTGTGCATGCACTCCTTACATAATCTCACAATGTTTTATTCTTATGCATGTCAGTTATTGTGCACAATGGAACTGAACATGTAGAGCAAAAGAGACGAGCCTTGCGTGGCAATAAAATTTCATGCAGATGTCACTCCATGGTGAGTGCAAAGGCAGCCCCCCTCCACCCATTTCGGATCGTAATCAAGAGGAAGATAACTATTCTGAGGGGGATTCAGAAGGATAAGACCACTCCTATATAACTCCTGAGGTCTTCGCTCTAACTTGGCATGCTGATGTTGGTAATATCAGGCATATGGTGCCTTGCATTGCTTACTGGATACATCAAATATGTCATCTGCTTAGTTTAGACATGCTTTGTGTGAATGCCATATGTTTAGTTTCTTTATCGTATATGTGAATCATGCAATGCCATCTTGTTTAGCCAGGCATCATATATGTGAATTTTGCAATGCCACCCTAGTTAGCCAGTCATCTTATATGTGAATTATATCATGCCATAATTCTTTTTATTACGTGTTAAATTTGTCAACAATTTTAGTACATTCAATTACTCTTCCTGTGCATCAGCCATTCGGCACGATCATGGACAAAATCTGAAGTGGAAACAAGGTCTTCAGAGAAGACAATGCTATCTGGCGAAGCGCATGTCTTACTGGTTACGGATAGCTCCTTAGAGGAGATTTAGAGACAGATGACCAGTCCTATTCCCCCCCCCCCCGAGGTGCATGCTCTAACTTGGCAGGGTTATGTTGCTCATATCGTGCGTATGGTATCTTGCATTGCTATGTCATTTGCTTAGTTTAGACATGCTTTGTGTGAATGCCACCTATTTAGTGTCTAATTACCATATATGTGAATTATGCGATGCCATCTTGTTGCAAGACATTATATATGTGAATTATGCAATGCTATCTTGTTGCAAGGCATTGTGTTTAGCCAAGCATAATATATGTGAATTATATCATGCCGTCCTATTTTTTGTATTTCTCGTTGCATATGTCGACAATGTTTGTATATTCAACTGCTCTTCCTGTGCATCAGCCATTTGAATTGGTGATGCAGAAATCTAGAGTGAAAACAAGGTCTTCAGAGCAAACAATGCTACCTCTTTGAAGCGAGATATCTTGCTGATTCTGAGATAGCTCTTCAGAGGAGGATTCAGAGGCAGATGACTAGTCCTATTATCCCCCTGAGGTGTATGCTCAAACTTGGCAGGGTTATATTACTCATATCATGCATATGTTGTACTGCAATGCTTAGTTTTTACATCATATGCACAATATTGAATGCCATCTCCTTAGTTGACACATCATATATGCGATTGCCCTATGCTCACTTTCTTAGTATATAAATCATATATTTGAATTATATCATGCCAAGATGTTTACATAGACAGCATGTATCTGAATTATGGCATGCCAACCCATTTTCTAAAGACATAATATAGTTATATCATCTCATCCTGTTTACATAGTCATCATATTTTGAATTATGTCATTCTATCATGTTTAGTTAGCCATCATACATTTGAAATTGTGTCATGTTATCCTGTTTAATTAGCCATCATATATGTGAAATCATGTCCTGCTATTCTGTTTGGTTAGACAACATAAATGTGAATTATTCCATGCCATGTTTTCTTCCCTACTATCCATTGCACCTGTCTATCTTACAATGTCTGTACATTCAATTACTTTTCTTGTTTATCAGCCATTTCAATTGGAGGGGGTGATGGCAGTATCTATGGGAGTAAAAACACGGTCTTCAGAAAATATTGTGCTACCTGTCGATGCAGATAGAACCACGGTTGTACTTGCCCAAGAACGAGCCCCACCACACATAACTCAGACTCACGCCGATTGCACGCCTAACCAGTTGGACAGAGAACCTACTACACCCCTTCTAACCCCAACCCCCAGCAGATAGTAACCCAGTTCCAGTTGACACAGCACCGTCTCCACCACAGAGCACCCAAACACGAGCAGTTAGTAAGGCAACTGCAGTGCCCAAAGCACGAGTACCACCACTCCGAACCCCAAGTCAACGCTTAAAGTAGAAGAAGAATTGTTCTCAGGTCAGGTTCCGTAGCTATGGTTTATACTACTTTGCTCTTGCATCAATGTATTTACTCATACCAACTAATTTTGAATTGAAGGATGCAATTGAAACTCCAATGGCGCAACATGTATGTTTTAAATCTGTTTCTTTAACGTGTTTGCTGTTGTAACTTGCTCTATGTTGATTTTAGTTTCAATTGAATAAACAATTATGTTCTCATGTCATGCACATTACAGGTGTTGTTATTGTTGTGTAGTTTCCCACACTTATATTCTATCTATGCTGCTTTGTCTTAAATAGATATGATTCAAACTGTATCTATCTTGATTTAGTAACATAAACTAGAATGATATAGACCATACAGTGACCATACTACATAGATATATGTTTATTTCATGTTGTTATCCTGTCCACCTTACTACTGAACTGGTTTACCAAAATGAGTTTCATATGCTAGATTGTAAACCTGTGATGTGTTTGTTTGTTTCTCTTTTAGAACGCGGATAAAATATTGGAGAAGAGCACCCCGTTATGCAATGGTAAAGGAAGTAATGCAGATAAGGTTCAAGATAGTGAGACATCCCTATTGGTCTCCAAGAAAGCTGATAAAAACTATATTGAAGACACTCGGACAACCCCACAGTCCTGTCTTGATGTAGTGTTCGAGTTACTGGCTACTGCTGCTGGCACCCGCTCTTCAAACTCGTTGCCTGAATCAGTTCGGCTTCTTGGGTCTCAACTTTAAGTTGAAAGACATCGATCAGATGTTATGCGACAGGAAGCCGAAGGACTGAGGAAGTCCTCAGAGAATTCAGATGCATACTTTACGGTGCAACGACAAGTCTTTGGAGGATTTAAACGCCAAACAAGAGAAAGTTAATAAGCTTGCTAAGCATCTTGCCAGCATTATGGGTACCCAGGATATTGTTTCTTGAGCTCTTTTGAAGTGGTTTCAGTCCTGGACTTGTTTTGCTGCGGCGTTTATTTGCACTGGTCGCCAACTTTGACAACTAGTGTATATGATATGCTGCTTTGTTCCCTATATTTGCACTGGTGGCGAACTTTGATACCCAGTGGATGTAATATGTGTAATAGCCGTGATAACCTAGCGTAAGTTGCTTGCTTATTTATTTCCTTGTTGTCTTCTTTATTTGTTTGCTTGTAGTCAGTGCAGGTCTTTTTCCGCGGTTTGCTAGTGGCCGCAATAACCTATTTTCTAAAATTAGGCCACAATAACCATGGGCTACATATTTACTGTAGTTACCATGGGCCTCCCACGGGCCGTAGAAACAATGGGCCTTCTTAGGGCCGTAGAAAGAATGGGCCTTCTACGGGCCGTAGCATCAATGGGCCTTCTACGGGTCGTAGCATCAATGGGCCTTGTACGTGCCGTATGATCGATAGGACAAACATGGGCCAATAAAGACCGCATTATGGGCCGTAAATGGGCTAGATTTGGAATCGTCCGTTCATGGGCCGACAATAACAGGTCGTCATTAATCGGCTGTATTTGATGACATTATGAAAACGGCCCAACGGAGTAAGGGGCCGCAAACGGGCCGATTGTCACCGCGGGCTGAATTTGGCCCACATGCAGAAAAGGCCAATGACGGACCGTAAGTAACCGAATGCTGGAAATGAGCCCAAGAATAAATGGGCCCTGAGAAGGCCGAAAGATAACACGGGTTGGAAATGTCCCAATGGAATAATGGGCCGTTAATGGGTATAAAGGGGTACACTATTCATTGCGGGCCAGATTCACCACGGGCCGTTAATGGGCCAAGAGTTACAAATGGTCTCGTATGGGCCGAAAGACATCATGGGCCATACATGGGCCGGAAGTTACAATGGGCTGGAATCATATTGGAAGGCTTAGATGAAGCTACTAGGCTTAATTCGGATAGGCCGTAACGGGCCGTCAGTTGGCGGGCCATAAATGGGCTATATACGAACAGGTTGTTAACATGCTTTCCGTGGGCCGGCCCGTTACCTTTTGACCAAGTCAAACGGGCTGGCCTTTTCACCGGAATGGGCCTCTGTTGGGCCGTGCCACGTGTCAACGTATCATAGGTGCCTCCTGTCCAATGAATGGATGACATCTATCCCAACGGTGAGCCAACACGTGTTTCCTCTGGCTAATGAGAATTTTACATGTGGAAAATCCTCATTGGTCCGGGCTGTTAGCGGGTTATCAGATCCAAAACCGGACCCGATAGCTTAACAGCGTCCCGTTACGGTGGATGCCACGTGTCGGTCACCCTTGACGAAAGCACTTGCATGACGCGCGATTTATCCTCATGGAAGTGGACACTTCCGTGATGATAATTTTGGTAATGTCATGGAACACTTCTACGACAGCATAGGTATGACTATCTTGATTTTGTCATCAATTTGTCATGGATGTACATGCATGACAGAAAACATGACCTACTGTGACAAACATGTATCATCACGGAAGTGTCTTTTTTGTAGTGTTAAAGTCCGACCCCTGACCCACTATTGTATCCAGAGTTTGAAGAGCTTGCACGGTCACCAACCCAGGGTCCGGAGTGTCCTGGCGGCCGTTCATTTCCGTGCTCGATGCTGTGTTTGGAGAACATGAGGTCTCTTCACGAAGATGGGTATCCGGTTGGCAGGACTCGGATATCCGAACATAGCTTGTTCGCAACTTAGGGGGAGAAGTATTCTCGGCTTGTTCTTCCATGACCGCTACCAGATGGGTGATCAGCAGGGACTTGATTTCCCTCTGATCAGGTTTAAGCCCAATCTGATCATAGTTCGTTGCAACTCCTAGGGCGGCGATGCGATCTAGTAGCTCGTTTAAGGACGAGACACCTGTTGGATCCATCTTTTCGGGGTGTTGAAGGCTGATGCGCAGACGATGTTTGGCGATCTCTAGGGCTATCATTGGCTTAACGGCCACGCAGGCGCCCGTGGTGAAACCGCTGAGCTGGAGGACCTGCCCTGGAGCTAGGGCCCCTCCAGAAGTAATATTGTCGTTTATGACAAGGTGAGCCATCGATCCCGCCGTCGACGACACAGTGAAACTCTCAATGAAAGCACCAATGTCGGTGTCAAAACCAGCCAATCTCGGGTAGGGGTTCCCGAATTGTGCGTCTGAGGATCGAAGGTAACATGAGACAAAGGGGACACGATGTTTACCCAGGTTCGGGCGCTCTTGATGGAGGTAATACCTTACTTCCTGCTTGATTGACTTTGATGAGTATAGGGGTTACAAGAGTTGATCTACCTCGAGATCGTAATGACTAAACCCTAGATGTCTAGACTGTATAATTATGATAGCCTCTACGGACTAAATCCTCCGGCTTATATAGACACCAGAGGGCATAGGGTTATACAGCGTCGGTTTACAAGGAAAGGAAACTACATTGCTAGACGTCAAGCTTGCCATTCACGCAAAGGAGAGTCCCAACCGGATACAGGGGAAGGTCTTATATCTTGTAACTTCATGGTCCATCAGTCCGGCCCATACCACATAGTTCGGACGCCCGAGGACCCCATAATCTAGGACTCCCTCAGCGGGATGCCATCGCTTCCTTACCGATTCTTGTGCACCCTTGATTACCATGAACGACGCAACTTGGCGAGAGCTCAGGGGCCGGAGTGGCGGGCAGCCGTCTGATCGGTGGTTTTTAAGAGCTCAACGACAAACGAGAAAGGAAATTTGGCTTCCCTTACAATTTTGCTCATTCCTTATTGCACACAGTTTATCTCCGTTGCGTCCAGAAATAGTGTGCACTGAGCCTATTGTGTGTTGTGTTATGATTGGACGGAACCCCAGCCACGAGGATCGCGCGTCTGCACCATAGGATGCATCGCGATCGAACGGCAATCCACATTCCTCACAACACACCCGTGCAGCTATAGCTGGATTGGATTTATATGCACTAAATGCCTACAAAATGCACATAATCTCCTAAATATGGTTAATGAGCCCGAAAAAATGCCAAATATGAACATAGTGATTTGCATGGTGTATGTTCGTCGTAGAAAAAAACTCCAGGGCAAAGAACGAAGAAAATTTGGAACCTCCTTCAATCTTGGTGATTTCCCTCTTGAAAGCATGGAACTTCCTCGGTGATGGTTCGATTTATGAAGGGCGTGCATGATGACATAAGCCAAACCTTCTATTTTTTTTACCAGGGCATGGTGAGGCCATACCATGGCACCATGCCAAGCGTCATGTTTTCAAGCATTTATTTCATTTTTCTATAGTTGAAAACCCAATAAACAAAAGTTTGTGGTTGACTATTGCCACACATTTCATTGAAATATCTGCCCATTCCTTGTAAAAGGCATGAGAATTTACTAAATGGCACGATCATGGTTTTCTAGGCTGTTCTTGTGCACCCTTTCATGCACCGATTGTTTGAACTTGAATTATGTGCATTAATTCCTAGAAAATGCACATAATCCCCTAAATACGGTAAATGAACCCAGAAAAGCGCCAAATTTGAACACGGTGATTTGCAGGGTGTATGTTCATGGTAGAAAAAAACTCATGGACAAAGGACAAAGAAAATTTGGATCCCCCTTCAATCTTTGTGATTTCCCCCTCGAAACCATGAAACTTCCTCGGTGATGGTTCGATTTATTAAAGGTGCGCATGATGACATAAGGCAAACATTCTCAAATTTTTACTAGGGCACGGTGAGGCCATACCATGGCACCACGTCAGGCGTCATGTTCTCCAAGCATGTATTTCATTTTTTTATAGTTGTTAACCCAATAAACGACGCGTTTGTGGTTGACTATTGCCACACATTTCCTTGAAATCTTTGCCCGTTCCTTGTACAAGGCACGAGAATTTACTAAATAGCACGAGCATGGTTTTCCAGACCATTCTTATGCACCTTTTCATGCACCGATTGTTCGAATTTGAATTATGTGCATTAATGCCTAGAAAATGCACATAATCCCCCAAATATGGTAAATGAGCTCGGAAAAATGCCAAATTTGAGCACGTTGCATTGCATGGGGTATGTTGATCGTTGGAAAAAACTGAATGACAAACTAGGACAGAAATTTGGATTCCCCTTCAATCTTGTGACTTCCCCCTCGAAACCATGAAATTTCCTCGGTGATGGTTCGATTTATGAAGGGCGTGCATGATGACATAAACCAAACCTTCTCAGCTTTTTACCACGGCACGGTGAGGCCATATATACCATGGCACCACGCCAGGCGTCATGTTTTCCAGGCATGTATTTCATTTTTGTATAGTTGTTAACCCAGTAAACGACGCATTTGTGGTTGACTATTGCCAAGCATTACCTTGAAATATCTGCTCATTCCTTGTAAAAGGCATGAGGATTTACTAAATAGCACGAGCATGGCTTTCCGGACCGTTCTCGTGCACCTTTTCATGCACCGTTTGTTTGAATTTGAATTATGTGAATTAATGCCTAGAAAATGCACATAATCCCCTAAATATTGTAAATGAACCCAGAAAAGTGCCAGGTTTGAACACGATGATTTGCAGGGTTTATGTTCACCGTAGAAAAAAACTCATGGACAAAGGAAAATGGAAATTTGGATTCCCCTTCAATCTCGGTGAATTACTATCGCACACAATTCATCTCTGTCGCCTCTGCGAACCGTGTGTGTTCACCCACACATGCAAAAGGAAAAAAGAAAACCCTCGCCCACTTTGTCTCGACCCACTCGCCGCGGACTCCTCTGCAACTCTGCACCTCATCAACTTCTATCGCGGCGGCCACCCTAAGCTCGTCGGCTCTCGTCGGCGGGAGGAGTTCGTGCTCCAAACGACATGGGATTTCGCCCCTACCGCTTGTCGCCGCCTATCTGCATTGACTTGCACCGACATTCTAGACTCTGGTCGATTGGGGTTTTCTGTGGGATTGGGCCGGGGACTTTTCTCATGGAGAAGGTAGTCAATTTAGCGAAATATTCACTTGTCTCTTATCGCAGTCCGTCTGTCGCTGTTAATCAACCGGCAGAAATCTCCGTGGATTAAATTTTCTTCTGGTTGATTCGAGCGTTTTCATTCATGTGTTCACAGTGCAAGCACAAATCGGGCAAGTGTGGTCGTGGCCAGTCGGAAACGAAGTTCTATCTCACCATTTCGGATGACTTCAGGGAGCGCTCGGTATGTTCAATCTCACCCTACCATGGTCAGCATGGCCTAAATTTGTGAACATATACCGTCTATTGCTACATTTGGATAAAAGGTACGGTGGCACGTGCAGCCTAAACGTCAAAGCCAATTTTTCCCTATATTAGGCAAATTTATGATGTATTGTTCATTCAATTACTCTCTGCATCAAATCTTTGTTACGTTATCTATTTTTAATTATATATTTTTTTACTTTGCTTTCAGCTATATATTGATCTGTTATATAATTTACTCCCATATTTGCATCTTGCTATGTTATTTCAATATATCTAATTTACGATCTTAATTTTCATTTCAAGCAGTACATCCCTTGCTTTGCAAGAACGGGAGTAGAAGCAAATCTTGGGCTTTACTTGTTAATGACTCCATGGAAGTCATATTGACAACGCGGCATGGATTTGCAATGACAGTCAGCGTAAAACTTGATAAAGGTGGTCACTCATATTTTGATGCGGACCTTTGGAGAAAAATTTCTATGTGTTATTAACTGAAAGCGGGCAATAAAATTCTAGTGTGTGCACCACAGCCTAGTCTAATTAACATGGATGTTTACTTCCCCGAAGACATCAGCCGATCAAAGTCTGGTCGAGGTTAGTGTCCTTTCAACTTTCTCCATGCTGTATATTACTTAGCAAAATCGGGGTATTTGTTCTGACTAATTGATCACTATTTAAGCAACCAATTGTGATTCATTTTCTGACTCCATTCCTAGGCAGTAACAAATTCTATTTACCAATTTATGCGCACTATATATTCTTCTGCCATGTTCTGAATAAATGATACCTTTCCACCTTTTAAGCAGGATATGTTGGATGCTGATACGTCTCCAATGTATCTATAATTTTTTATTGTTCCATGCAATTATATTATCTATTTTGGATGTTTTATATGCATTAATATGCTATTTTATATTATTTTGGGACCTATTAACCTAAAGCCCAGTGTCAGTTTTGGTTTTTTCTTGTTTTAGAGTTTCGCAGAAAAGACCAAATGGTGTCTAAACGGAAAAAAAACTTTTGCGATGATTTTTCTTGGACCAGAAGACATCCAGAGGACTTGTGGGCCCCTCATGACTCCACCGACCTAGTTTCTTCACCTATATATCCTCGTATATCCCAAAACCAATAGAGAGAGCTACGAAAACACTTTTCCACATGATTTGATATCTTTGCAAGTCTCTTCGAACTATCGATTTGGTTTGGCCAACTAGATTGGTTTTTCTTGCAATAGGAGAAGTGCTTAGCTTTGGGTTAAATCTTGCGGTGTCCTTTCCCAGTGACAGTAGGGGCAACAAGGCACGTATTGTATTGTTGCCATCGAGGATATAAAGATGGGTTTTTCATCATATTGCTTGAGTTAAATCCGCTACATTATGTCATCTTACTTAATGCGTTACTCTGTTCTTCATGAACTTAATACTCTAGATGCAGGCAGGAGTCGGTCAATGTGTGGAGTAATAGTAGTAGATGCAGGCAGGAGTCGGTCTACTTGACACGGACGTGATGCCTATGTTCATGATCATTGCCTTAGATATCATCATAACTTTGTGCTTTTCTATCAATTACTCGGCAGTAATGTGTTCACCCACCCTAATATTTTCTATCTTGAGAGAAGCCTCTAGTGAAACCTATGGCCCCCGGGTCTATTTTCCATCATATAAGTTTCCGATCTATAGTTTTATTTTCCGATTTACTTCCTTTGCGATCTTTTACTTTCTGATCTATAAATCAAAAATACCAAAAATATTTACTTTACCGTTTATCTATCTCTATCGTATCTCACTTTTGAAGTAACCGTGAAGGGATTGACAACCGCTTTATCGCGTTGGGTGAAAGTTGTTGATTGTTTGTGCAGGTATTCCATGACTTGTTCGTTGTCTCCTACTGGATTGATATCTTGGTTCTTGAAACTGAGGGAAATACTTACTCTACTTTGCTGCATCACCCGTTCCTCTTCAAGGAAAAAACCAACGCAGGCTCAAGAGGTTGCAGGAAGAATTCCTGGCACCGTTGCCGGAGAGATCTACGCCAAGTCAAGACATACCAAGTACCCATCATAAACTCTCATATCTTGCATTACATTATTCGCCATTCGCCTCTTTTTTCCCTCTCCCCCACTTCTAAAACAATTTTTGAAATGATTTGCCTTTTCTTCGCCCCTCTTCCGTTTGTCTTCTTCACTTGCCTTTTGTGTGCTTGTGTGTTGACTGCTTGATTTGTCACGGTGACTCAAGAGAATACCAAATTGTGTGACTTTTCCAACTCCAATAATAATGATTTTATTAGTACTCCGATTGCTCCCGCCACTAATGAGGAATCTTGTGAAATTAATGTGGCTTTGCTGAATCTTGTTATGAAAGACCAATTTTTCGGCCTTCCCAATGAAGATGCCGCATCCCATCTAAACAATTTTGTTGATTTGTGTGATATGCAAAAGAAAAAAGATGTGGATAATGATATTGTTAAATTGAAGTTATTTCCGTTCTCACTCCGAGATCATGCTAAAACTTGGTTTTCATCTTTGCCTAAGCATAGTATTGATTCATGGAATAAGTGTAAAGATGCTTTTATTTCCAAGTATTTTCCTCCTGCTAAGATCATCTCCCTTAGGAACGATATTATGAATTTTAAGCAACTTGATCATGAACATGTTGCACAATCTTGGGAGAGGATGAAATTGATGATACAAAATTGCCCTACTCATGGTTTGAATTTGTGGATGATTATACAAAATTTATGCCGGATTGAATTTTGCTTCTAGAAATCTTTTAGATTCGGCCGCGGAGGTACTTTTATGGAAATTACTTTAGGAGAAGCTACTAAACTCCTAGATGATATTATGGTTAATTATTCTCAATGGCATACCGAAAGATATTCCACTAGTAAAAAAGTGCATGCGATTGAAGAGATTAATGTTTTGAGTGGAAAGATGGATGAGTTTATGAAATTATTTGCTAGCAAGAGTGCTCCTATTGATATTAATTATATGCATTTGTCTACTTTGATTGAGAATAATAATGAATCTATGGATGTGAATTTTGTTGGTAGGAACAATTTTGGTAATAACGCGTATAGAGGTAATTTTAATCCTAGGCCGTTTCCTAGTAATTCCTCTAATAATTATGGTAATTCCTACAAAAATTCTTATGAAAATTATAATAAGATACCCTCTGATTTTGAGAATAGTGTTAAAGAATTTATGAGTTCGCAAAAGAATTCAATGCTTTGATTGAAGAAAAATTGCTTAAGATTGATGATTTGGCTAGGAACATGGATAGAATTTCTCTTGATGTTGATTCTTTGGAACTTAGATATATTCCACCCAAGCATGATATTAATGAGTCTCTCAAATCCATAAAATTTCCATTGATGAGTGCAAAGAAAGAACCGCTAAGATGCGTGCTAAAAAAGATTGGTTCATAAAAGTGTGTTCTTCTAGTTTCCGTGAGAATAATGATGAAGATCTTAAAGTGATTGATGTGACTCCTATTGAATCTTTATTTTCAAATATAAATCTTGATAAAGATGGTACTGGAGATGAGTCAACTTTAGTTAAAAGGCGTCCCAATGATTCAGAGTTTTTTGATCTTGATGCAAAAATTGATAAAAGTGGGATTGGAGAGGTCAAAACTTTAAGTAGCAATGAAGGCACTCTTTTGGATTTCAAGGAATTTAATTATGATAATTGTTCTTTAATAGATTGTACTTCCTTGTTGCAATCCATGTTGAATTCCCCTCATGCTTATAATCAAAACAAAGCTTTTAATAAACATATCGTTGATGATATGGTGCAATCTTTTGAAGAAAAGCTTGAATTGGAAGTTTCTATCCATAGAAAACTTTATGATGAGTGGGAACCTACTATTAAGATTAAAATTAAATATTATGAGTGCCATGCTTTGTGTGATTTGGGTGCTAGTGTTTGCATGATTCCAAACACTTTATGTGATGTGTTAGGTTTTCGCGAATTTGATGATTGTTCTTTAAATTTACATCTTGCGGACTCCACTATTAAGAAACCTATGGGAAGGATTAATTATGTTCTTATTTTTGCAAATAGTAATTATGTTCCCGTAGATTTCGTTGTTCTTGATATAGATTGCATCCTGCATGTCCTATTGTTCTTGGTAGACCTTTCCTTAGAACGATTGGTGCAATTATTGATATGAAAAAAGGAAACATTAGATTTCAATTTCTGTTAAGGAAAGGCATGGAACAATTTCCAAGAAAGAAAATTAAATTGCCTTATGAATCTATTATGAGGGCTACTTATGGATTGCATACCAAAGATGATAATACTTAGATCTATTCGTGTTTTATGCCGAGCTAAGGGCGTTAAACAATAGCAATTGTTGGGAGGCAACCCAATTTTATTTTTGTTTTTATTTTTTAGGTTATTTTTTGCATTAAATAATTCATCTAGCCTCTGGTTAGATATGGTTTTGTGTTTTAATTTGTGTTTGTGCCAAGTAAGACCTTTGGGACAGCTTACGGTGATAGTTGATTTGATCTTGCTGAAAAACAGGAACTTTTGCACCCAGGAAAATAATTCTCATTTTTTACAGAAGCGTGCTTTTGAGTTGATTCTTTTTGCAGAAGATTAATAAACAAATTTCTTAATCCTCCTAATTGTTCAGAATTTTTGGAGTTACAGAAGTATTTGAAATATCCAGATTGCTACAGACTGTTATGTTTTTGACAGATTCTGTTTTCTATGTGTTGTTTGCTTATTTTGATGAATCTATGGCTAGTATCGAGGGGTATTAAACGTGGAAAAGTTGGAATACAGTAGATATTACACAAATATAAATAAAGAATGAGTTCACAACAGTACCAAAAGTGGTGATTTATTTTCTTATACTAACTGAGCTTACGAGATTTCCTGTCGAGTTTTGTGTTGTGAAGTTTTCAAGTTTTGGGTAAGGATTTGATGGACTATGGAATAAGGTGTGGCAAGAGCCTAAGCTTGGGGATGCCCATGGCACCCCAAGGTAATATTCAAGGACAACCAAGAGCCTAAGCTTGGGGATGCCCCGGAAGGCATCCCCTCTTTAAATCTTCGCTCTATCGGTAACTTTACTTGAGGCTATATTTTTATTCACCACATGATATGTATTTTGCTTAGAGCGTCTTGTATGATTTGAGTCTTTGCTTTTTAGTTCTCCACAGTCATCCTTTCTGTACACACCTTTTGAGAGAGACACGCATGAATCATGATTTATTAGAATACTCTATGTGCTTCACTTATATCTTTTGAGCTAGGCAATATTGCCCTAGTGCTTCACTTATATCTTTTTAGTGCACGGCGGTGGTTTTATTTTATAGAAATTAATGAAATCTCGTGTTTCACTTATATTATTTTGAGATTCTCTAAACAGCATGGTAATTTTCTTTGGTTATAAATGTAGTCCTAATATGATAGGCATCTAAGAGGGATATAATAAAAACTTTCATATAAAGTGCATTGAATACTATGAGAAGTTTGATTCCTTATGATTGTTTTGAGATATGAAGATGGTGATATTAAATTCATGCTAGTAAGTAATTGTGAATTCGAGAAATACTTGTGTTAAAGTTTGTGATTCCCGTAGCATGCACGTATGGTGAACCGTTATGTGATGAAGTCAGAGCATGATTTATTTATTGATTGTCTTCCTTATTAGTGGCGGTCGGGACGAGGATGGTCTTTTCATACCAATATATTCCCCTAGGAGCATGCGTGTAGTACTTCTTTTTGATAACTAATAGATTTTTCCATAAGTATATGAGTTTTTTATGGCTAATGTTGAGTCCATGGATTATACGCACTCTCACCCTGCCACCATTGCTAGCCTCTCTAGTACCGTGCAATTTTCGCTGGTACCATAAACCCATTATATACCTTCATCAAAACAACCACCATACCTACTTATTATGGCATTTCCATAGCCATTCCGAGATATATTTCCATGCAACTTTCCACCGTTCCGTTTATTATGACACGCTCCATCACTGTCATATTGCTTTGCATGATCATATAGTTGGCATCGTATTTGTGGCAAAGCCACCGTTCATAATTCTTTCATACATGTCACTCTTGATTCATTGCACATCCCGGTACAATGCTGGAGGCATTCATATAGAGTTATATTTTATTCTAAGTATCGAGTTATAATTCTTGAGTTGTAAGTAAATAGAAGTGTGATGATCTTCATTATTAGAGCATTGTCCCATGTTAGGAAAGGATGATGGAGACTATGATTCCCCCACAAGTCGGGATGAGACTTCGGATGAAAAAAAAAGAGGCCAAAAAATGAGAGAAGGACCAAATACAAAAATGAGAGAAAAGAGAGAAGGGGCAATGCTACTATCCTTTTACCACGCTTGTGCTTCAAAGTAGCACCATGATCTTCATGATGGAGAGTCTCCTATATTGTCACTTTCATATACTAGTGGGAATTTTTCATTATAGAACTTGGCTTGTATATTCCAATGATGGGCTTACACAAATTTCCCTAGGTCTTCCTGAGCAAGCAAGTTAGATACACACCCACTTAGTTTCTTTTTGAGCTTTCATAAGCTTATAGCTGTAGTGCATCCGTTGCATGGCAATCCCTACTCACTCACATTGATATCTATTGATGGGCATCTCCATAGCCCGTTCATATGCCTAGTTGATGTGAGACTATCTCCTTCTTTTTGTCTTCTCCACAACCACCGTCTATTCCACCTATAGTGCTATGTCCATGGCTCATGCTCATGTATAGCGTGAAATTTGAAAAGGTTTAAGAACATCAAAAGTATGAAACAATTGCTTGGCTTGTCATTGGGGTTGTGCATGATTTAAATATTTTGTGTGATGAAGATGGAGTATAGCCAGACTATATGATTTTGTAGGGATAATCTTTCTTTGGCCATGTTATTTTGAGAAGACATGATTGCCTTGTTAATATGCTTGAAGTATTATTGTTTTTATGTCAATATTAAACGTTTGTTTTGAATCATACGGATCTGAACATTCATACCACAATAAAAGAAATTACATGGATAAATATGTTAGATAGCATTCCACATCAAAAATTCTGTTTTTATCATTTACCTACTCGAGGACGAGCAGGAATTAAGCTTAGGGATGCTTGATACATCTCCAACGTATCTATAATTTTTTATTGTTCCATGCTATTATATTATCTGTTTTGTATGTTTTATATGCATTAATATGCTATTTTATATTATTTTTGGGACTAACCTATTAACCTAGAGCCAAGTGTCAGTTTCTGTTTTTTCCTTGTTTTAGAGTTTCGCAGAAAAGGACTACCAAACGGAGTCCAAACGGAATAAAACTTTCGCGATGATTTTTCTTGGACCAGAAGACATCCAGAGGACTTGGAGTGCAAGTCAGATAAGCCATGAGGCGGCCACAAGGACGGAGGGCGCGCCCCCCACCCTTGTGGGCCCCTCATGACTCCACCGACCTAGTTTCTCCGCCTATTTATTCTCATATATCCCAAAACCAACGGAGAGAGCCATGACAACACTTCTCCACCACCGCAACCTTCTGTACCCGTGAGATCCCATCTAGGGGCCTTTTCCGGTGTCCTGCCGGAGGGAGATTCGATCATGGAGGACTTCTACATCAACACCATTGCCCTTCCGATGAAGCATGAGTAGTTTACCACAGGCCTACGGGTCCATAGCTAGTAGCTAGATGGCTTCTTCTCTCTCTTTGATTCTCAATACCATGTTCTCCTTGATGTTCTTGGCGATCTATTCGATGTAATACTTTCTTGCGGTGTGTTTGCCGTGATCCGATGAATTGTGGATTTATGATCAGCTTATCTGTGAATATTATTTGAATCTTCTCTGAATTCTTATATGCATGATTTGATATCTTTGCATGTCTCTTTGAACTATCGATTTGGTTTGGCCAACTAGATTGGTTTTTCTTGCAATGGGAGAAGTGCTTAGCCTTGGGTTCAATCTTGCAGTGTCCTTTCCCAGTGACAGTAGGGGCAGCAAGGCACGTATTGTATTGTTGCCATCGAGGATAAAAAGATTGGGTTTTCATCATATTGCTTGAGTTAATTCTGCTATATTATGTCATCTTACTTAATGCGTTACTCTGTTCTTCATGAACTTAATACACTAGATGGAGGCAGGAGTCGGTCGATGTGTGGAGTAATAGTAGTAGATGCAGGCAGGAGTCGATCTACTTGACACAGACGTGATGCCTATGTTCATGATCATTGCCTTAGATATCGTCATAACTTTGTGCTTTTCTATCAATTACTCGGTAGTAATGTGTTCACCCACTGTAATATTTTCTATCTTGAGAGAAGCCTCTAGTGAAACCTATGGCCCCCGGGTCTATTTTCCATCATATAAGTTTCCGGTCTATAATTTTGGTTTCCGATTTACTTCCTTTGCAATCTTTTACTTTCTTATCTATAAATAAAAAATGCCAAATATATTTACTTTACCGTTTATCTATCTCTATCAGATCTCACTTTTGCAAGTAACCATTCAGATCTCACTATTGCGTTGGGTGCAAGTTGTTGATTGTTTGTGCAGGTATTCGGTGACTTGTTCGTTATCTCCTACTGGATTGATACCTTGGTTCTCAAAACTGAGGGAAATACTTACTCTACTTTGCTGCATCACCCTTTCCTCTTCAACGGAAAAACCAACGCAAGCTCAACAGGTAGCAGATGCATAGTTAACAATCTGTATGTTGCTAAGCGTAGAAAATTTCACTGGAAGGACTTGAAGCATGTCATAAAATTTGTTGATAATCTGACAGAGATAGCATAGCGTATGAACGCTGGATTTTGGAAGGGATTAATTATACCTATGGTGCACACATTGAACAAGACCAATTGTGTGCACAAAACGCTGGTAGAAAGTCTTATTTTTATGTTGATTCTCATAAACTATATATATCTTAAACGATATGTTACAGTTGGTTTTTATTCTACATTTCAACAGAAATTGCCCGATGTAGCTCCTGGATCGATTTCCTGGTGTGGTCGAATTACACTTGTGTCTGCTACTAATGCTAAAGTAATTGCAAGGTACTGTATTTCCCGCAAAAATGGAACCATTCAAATTTACAAGTTCTCGCTTGTTGTGGCAATGCATCCATATTGGAAAATTGGAGACACTGTTCTACTCTGCTCTACCAATGCATAGGAGGGTTCTTCCTTTTCATTGACGAGATGCCGAGTCGTCGTGATCAAGCTGCTTCCAGTGGATAGTTGTGGTTGTTGGCCCTCAACCTCTTAAAATGTGCTAGCTGTTACTATGTTAAGTATGTAGATATGGACCATATGGTTGTTGGCCCTCAGCCTCTTAACATGTGATAGTTGTTACTATGTTAAGTATGTACAAATGGACCCTATGGTTTTCAAAACCGTGTTACGAAGATCCTCCTGTTGTCGAATAGTGTAACCACTATATATATATATATATATATATATATATATATATATATATATATATATATATATATATATATATGTTACTCAAATGTTGTTAGCCAAGTTCTTAAATTTTCATGAAAAGTATTAGTATTGTACACAGTTCATTGAGTTTAATCGTGTGCCCAGTAGAGCGGTAGAGTAGAGGACGTCCATGTTTTGGATGTGGCGATCAGCACCGATGTTCAGAAGGCATTTGCGTATTAATTGTCCATATTGCAAATTCACGCATGTGTTAACATAAGGAAACATATGTGTAACTTACTAATCATCGCACAAGAGTACTCGCGGACGCATCGTGTGCGATACTCCTAGCCACCGCAAGCAACTAGTTTGCAATTTTCAAACTTTTTTGTACACACACAATCGCACACGAATTAGCTGTAGTAACCGTCTGTGTTGTAATTTCTCATCGCAAACAGTTCATCCGAGTGGGCTGTTTGCCGCGTATCACACAGATCTTGCTTACAAGACTCGTATGTGTTCTTTTGTCTCATTGCAAACAGTTCATCTATATGAATTTTATGCCGCATATCACACACATCTTGTTAAGTTGAACCGTTTCTATTATGTTCCCTAATCGAAAACAGTTCGTCCGAGTGAATCGTATGCCGTATATCACACACACCTTGATCTGTCTAACCGTTTCTGTTGCACTGCATAATAGCAAACAGTTCATCTGAGCGAACCGTATGTCGTATGTCGCACACACCTTGATATGGCTGCCCGTTTCTGTTGTTATGTCTCATCGCAAACAGTTTGTATGGATCATCTGTGTGCCCTACATCGCACACGCAACTAAAATCTGAACCATGTTCGATGTCTCTGCCATCGCAAACGTTTTGCATCTTTTTTGATAGTTTTTTACATCACCGTTTGTGATTAATGCATCGCACACAGTTTCGGCAAAGGGTCTCTGATCGTAGTGTCGCGTTAGCAGCATCCTACAGTAGTGATAGGTGAATATGACTTGCAATATCAGATCTAGAACATAGATATAAAGGTGATAACATAAACGATTAAGATCTAAAATCATGGCACTTGGGACCAAATTGACAAGCATTAAGCATAGCAAAGTCATAACAACATCAATCTCAGAACATAATGCATACTGGCGATCAAGCCCTAACAAAACTAACTCGATTACATGATGAATCTCATCCAACTCCTCACCGACCAGCGATCCTACGAAGGAATTACTCACTCCTGGTGAGGAGCATCATGGAATTGGCGATGGAGAAGGGTTGGTGATGAAGAAGACCGAATATTTGCCTCTCCGGGCCCCCAAACAGGCTCCAGATTCGGGCTCCCGATGAAGAACAAGAGGCGACGGCGGCTCTGTATTGTGAAACGTGATAATTCTTTCTCCCTGATTTTTTTTCTCCAAAAATAGGATTTTATAGCCTCGGAGTCAGGGTCTGCGGGGCCCCTAGGTTGGCACAACCCACCTGGGCGCGGACGCGTCCAGGTGGGTTGTGCTCACCCAGGGGGCCCCCCTCCGGTGGTTCTTGGCTCCAGTATTTTTCTTTTGTTGTATAAAAATTCTCCAAAAAGTTTCATTCCATTCCGAAAACTTTTATTTCTGCACAAAACCAACACCATGGTAGTTCTGCTGAAAACAGTGTCAGTCTGGGTTAGTTTCACTCAATTCATGCAAATTAGAGTCCAAAACAAGAGCAAAATCGTTAGGAAAAGTAGATACAACAGAGATGTATCATGCCCGAGCAAGTGGGCAAGTTAAACCGTATGACTACGCACATCCGCCTCTACAGGTAAACATGTCCTTTTTAAATTTCAATCTTTGATGATTATGTCTAATCAAAACTAATCATTCTGACTTTTCTATCTGATTGTCTTTTCAGAGTCTCTGCGGATTGCTTTCTTTGGTCCCAAATGTCGATAGTGACCAACAAATGAGGCGTCCGACAACATCGCTCGTCAGCAGTTCCAAAGTGAACATGAATCCGAAGATGTCAATGATAGTGATGGTGGGGATGAAGAGTCTGAGGGGGAGGAAGTAGAATCTTCTCCTTCTCATTATATTGCACGCGAGGGGCGGACTAAGTAGAGTCATGATCCGAGCAAAAAGGCTCCAATCACTCGGGGTCTGAAACGCGGCCTAGCAAGCTCGGATGAACGGATAACAAAGACTCCCAAAACAACAAAACGAGCGTCAATAAAGAAGCTACCAAGCCCAGAAAGGCTATCAATCTTCAAGTGATCAAGATGGCGATGCTAGTTACCTCAGTGTAACAACAATATTAAACTCCTTATTTCATGATACTCGGGTATTGAGCTAGCGGAGTGATTTTCATTGGTGCATGATTGCCAACTCTATGACAAGTCAAGGCTCCAAGCAAGCCGCAAGCAAGGATTAGGAGCAGATTATACCTGATGTTGCGAATTCAAAAGGTATTTGTTTATTCTCCTCACAGTCTACCCGAGTAAACCTTGGAACTAAGACTAACGAGTTTTTTGTGGTATGGGTTGGCAGAGCCGAGGTAGATGATTCTGATAGAAGATGAAGAAGTGGTCTGAGGAGGAGCACTTATGGATGTCGATCCGGCCAGTCCCAAGGATAATCGAGTAGTGGCAAATGTCACTGGTGATATTGTGCCAAATTTTTCATAGGGTCATTCCGGCCTCGGTACTCGGTTGACGACTAACATAGCGCTGCTCGGTCTAAGTGCTTCAGCTGTCATCATGCCTCTACCTACTCCAAACCCAATGGCTTCCCTAACCTCATTTTCTTTACCGAGGACTCCAGAGGATCAAGTGCGAGCAAGCAAGGAGGCTTTGATTCAGATTGAATTGATGAACAGGCACCTGAAAGAAGCTTACGATTCAAGTGACATGTTGAAGGCGAACATCCGAGTAAGTGCTACTGTGAGTCTTGCTTTACACCTTCATTCGGATGCATTCCTCTTCCAGTGGGAGCACATTGAGTGCACCCATTGGGTGTAGCCATTGAGACTGTAATCGACCGCCGGCAGTCGGTTAGAGTATATAGGTTATGTTTCTCACTTACTCGGATGCTGCTTGACTGATCTGAGAAGATTTTTCTTCCTAATTTGGGTCCAGTGGGTGCACGCTGAGTTCACCCACTGGTGTAGCCCCCTAGACTCCAATTGATTGCTAGCAATCGGTTGGAATCTGGAAGACTTTCATCTTTGCATACTTTGAATTATGCGTCGCTCCTGACTTCACTCGGGTGTGCATGTCTCTGATGGCGAGAAGCTCGGCTTCACGGAGAGTGATGTTGCGCGATCATGCCATGGAACTGAAAGTGCAACTATCCCTAGGTGGTTTGGGTAATTCCTAGCGACATATAGCTCATTGAGCTAATGCTATTTCAAGACTAATATTTCAGGAAAGCTCAATGATTGGAATGGCACGGATGAGGAAAGTGGACCCCTCAAAATACTAAGGACAAAAGGATTGGCTCAAGCTCAAAGCTCAAGACTCTACATTTTCTATTTTAGTGATCCAAGATCACATTGAGTCTATAGGAAAAGCCAATACTATCAAGGAGGGATGAGGTGTTGCTTAATGAGGCTCTTGCTCAAAATGCTTAGTGATATGCTCCAAAGCCCTCAACTACTTTCTCACATCCACATATGACCCAAACCCAAAGTCAAACTCGGCCCCACCGAATCTTTCTATCCGGCGCCACCGAGTTCATATGTCATAGCCACTGCCACAAACCCTAGGCAGATCGGTCTCACCAATAGGGATCTCGGTCTTACCGAGATGGGGTTGTAATCTCTCTGTTTCCCTTCCTAACGTTTCGGTCCCACCGAGATGAGCGATCGGTCCCACCAAGATTGCAATGTAAACTCTTTGTTTCCCTTTTGTAACATTTCAGTCTCACCAAAATGAGCGAATCGGTCCCACCGAGTTTACCTGACCAACTCTCTGGTTAGCTTATTACCAAAATCGGTCTCACCGAGTTTTTGTAATTGGTCTCACCGAGATTACGTTATGCCCTAACCCTAACCATATCGGTCCTACCGAGTTCCATGTCGGTCCCACCAAAAATCCTAACGGTCACTAGATTTGCGGTCTAACCGAGTTTATCAATTCAGTCCCACCGAGTTTGGCAAGTGTGTAACGGTTAGATTTTGTGTGGAGGCTATAAATACCCCTCCACCTCCTGTTGATTCGTGGAGAGAGCCATCAGAACGAACCTACACTTCCAACCTACATTTTCTGAGAGAGAACCACCTAAACTTGTGTTGAGACCAAGATATTCCATTCCTACCATATGAATCTTGATCTCTAGCCTTCCCCAAGTTGCTTTCCACTCAAATCTTCTTTCCACCAAATCCAAATCTTGTGAGAAAGAGTTGAGTGTTGGGGAGACTATCATTTGAAGCACAAAAGCAAGGAGTTCCTCATCAACACACCATTTGTTACTTCTTGGAGAGTGGTGTCTCCTAGATTGGCTAGGTGTCACTTGGGAGCCTCTGACAAGATTGTGGAGTTGAACCAAGGAGTTTGTAAGGGCAAGGAGATCGCCTACTTCGTGAAGATCTACCGCTAGTGAGGCAAGTCCTTCGTGGGCGACAGCCATGGTGGGATAGACAAGGTTGCTTCTTCATGGACCCTTCGTGGGTGGAGCCCTCCGTGGACTCGCGCAACAGTTACCCGTCGTGGGTTGAAGTCTCCATCAACCTGGACGTACGATAGCATCACCTATCAGAATCACGACAAAAACATCCGTGTCTCCAATTGCGTTTGAATCCTCCAAACCCTTCCCTTTACATTCTTGCAAGTTGCATGCTTAACTTTCCGGTGCTCATATACTCTTTGCATGCTTGCTTGAATTGTATTTAGATTGCTTGACTTGTTCTAAGTTGCTAAAATCTGCAAAGAACTAAAATTGGGAAAAGGATATATTTTTAATTGGTCAAGTAGTCAAATCACCCCCCCCCTCTAGACATACTTCTGATCCTACAAGTGGTATCAGAGCCGTGGTCTCCATTTGCTTTGATTTCCATAGCTTTGGTGGTCATAGCCTTGGTTTCACAACCTAGGAGAGTATGGCGTCTAGCGAGGGAAATTATCACCGTAGAGGTCCTTACTTTGATGGTACTAATTTTGCTAGTTGGAAGCATAAGATGAAAATGCATATTCTTGGACATAACCCCGCCGTTTGGGATATTGTGTGTATTGGCTTGCAAGGTGAATTCTTTGATGGGAGAGAACCAAACCGTGAAGCTACCGCGGAAGAGTTGAAGATGCTGAAATACAATGCTCAAGCTTGTGATATCCTCTTCAACGGATTGTGCCCCGAAGAATTCAACAAAATCAGTCGTCTTGAGAATGCAAACGAAATTTGGGATACTTTGATTGATATGCACGAAGGTATCGACTCTGTCAAGGAATCCAAGTTGGACGTGCTTCAAAGTCAACTTGACAAGTTCAAAATGAACGATGGTGAAGGTGTCGCTGAAATGTACTCTAGGCTTGCTCTTATCACAAATGAGATTGCCTGCTTAGGAAGTGAAGAGATGACCAACAAATTCATCATCAAGAAGATCCTAAGAGCCTTGGATGGAAAATATGATACCGTATGCACATTGATCCAAATGATGCCCAATTACAAAGATCTCAAGCCGACGGAAGTCATTGGAAGAATCGTTGCTCATGAGATGTCACTCAAGGATAAGGAGGATCTCCATAACAAGTCAAGTGGTGCTTACAAACCTCATGTGAAGCTCCCACATCATCAAGTGAGAAACAAACCTTCAATGAAGAATTGAGCCTAATGGTGAAGAACTTCAACAAGTTTACAAGAGTAGAAGCAAAGAGAGAAGTTCCAAGTCAAGGTCCTACAATGAAAAAAGATCTTCTAGTCGAGAGCATAATTGCTACAATTGTGGAAGACCCGGACACTACTCCAATGAGTGTATGGCCCCCTACAAAACAAGAGAAGATTCTCCCAAAAGGAGAAGTAGAAGAGAAGAATCACCATCAAGGGAGAGAAGGAGTAGGGATGATCGTTATGACCGAAGACCCTCTCGGAGAAGCAAGGATTCGGAAAGGAAGGACAAGTCATCAAGGAGCTACGCAAAACAAAGACATCAAGCTCATGTTGGTGAATGGGTATCTGGTTCCGACTCCGATCATCACTTCGAAAGAAGTTACCACTCCGATTTCGAATATACTCAAGATCAAGGTGTTGCCGGTCTAGCACTTGTATCAACCAACTCCTACGACATATTTGATTCACCAAATGAAGGGATTGGAAGATGCTTCATGGCCAAAGGTCCAGAGGTATCACACCCTGAGTATGTTGATTTCAATAGTGATGAAGATGACTTGTTAAGTGATGATGATTTACTTGTTGACAACTCTAGTGATGAATACTATGATGAAATGTCAATTAATCATGCTAATCAAGATGAAACGAATGACAATGATAAGGAGAAGATTGAGTCTCTAACTAAAGAATTAAACACTCTTAAGTTATCTCATGAAACTATCTTAGGAGATCACCGAGAACTTTTAAAGACTCATGAGAAATTACGCTTTGAGAAGCTCAACCTTGAGCAAGAGCATGAGTTCTTAAAGGCAATCAATGATGATCTTCGTAAGAAAAGTTCTTCTTACATTGCCAAGCGTTTACTCTTATCCACTTATATGCCTCAAGTCAAGTCTAGTAACAAGAACAAGAAAGATTCTTCCTCTAGTAGTAACAATAATCATGCTAAATCCAATGTTGTTGCTTCTAGTAGTTCTCTTGATTCCACTAATGATTCTCTTAGCCAAGTTACACTTGAGCAAGAAAATAGCTTATTGAAGGGAATTATAGAGAAAGGTGTTTACAAGAGCCTTGCGGAGTAAGCAATTCGAGCAAATTATGCATAAGCAAGGAAGGCACCGGAAGAACCAAGGTATTGGTTTTGAATGAAAGTTCAATGCCAATGGAGTTGAGTGGGAAGAAGATCAATACCCCAAGGTGAAGTTTGTTCCTCAACAAGAGAAGTATGATCCTACTTCTTTCAAAGGGACACAAGCTCAAGATGATCTTCCACCACAAGACCACAAGCAAAAAGGCAAGGACAAGCTTCAACAGGAAATTGATGCATTTGAAGAAGCTCCTAAGGCCTTGGTCAAGTGGGTTCCCAAGACTACATCACACTACAAAAAAAAAGACACATCCGTGACATTTTGGGCCGAACGAAAATTTTTCTGTCATACATATGACACTTCTATGACGATAATTGTGACAAAACCTGGTATCATCATAGATGCGGTGGCCTCCTACTTCTATGACAAAAAATCATGACAGAAAATGGGCTTTTCGTCCTGGGCGGGCCGGAGACGCAGCTGCATGACATTCTTTGGGCCATCCATGACGGAAAAAACCATGGTAGAAGCGAGGGGAGGAAAATTTCGGGAGTTGCGGTTCTGATTGGGAGGTCGAGGGCGGCGATGCTGCGCGTTCTCTCTCGTACATCTGCTGCGTGTGTGCGGCGTTGGCTCTAATCGAACAGAGCGAGGCGTTGGGCTCTCGCCCGAACCCGGCGATTACAGACTGCGAGCTACGCGTTCTTGAACCCGAAGCGATCGATCGATGGCTGTTAATCAACCCGATGGAGCGATTCGCCGTTGCTGCCGCTAATCAAGCCGATCGATTGGATGAGCGATGGCGTTGCGGTGGTGAGGGGTTGGATGAGCGATGGCGGTGGTGTTGCCTCTGGATGAACATGACCCGTGGTGTGGAGGGCTGGATGAGCGATGAGCGGTGGAGGCGTGGCCGTGGAGGGGTGGTTGAACAGGACCCCGTGGTGTGGAGGGCTGGATGAACAGTAGACGGTGGAGGGGTGCCCGTGGAGGGGTGGTTGAACAGTAGACGATGGAGTAGCGCGCGGTGGAGGCTGGATGAACAGGAGCCCGTGGAGGCTGGAGGAAGTTGACGGTAGCCCGTGGAGGCTGGAAAAGGTCGATGGTGGAGATGAACAGTATCCCGTGGAGTCCCGTTTTGCGGTACGCCACACCCCTCCCGATGAACAGGGCCCCCGTTTCGACCGTAGGAGGTCCGTTTCATCTGTTTTGCGGTACGCCACACCCCTCCCGATCAACAGGACCCCCGTTTCGACCGTAGGAGGTCCGTTTCCTCCGTTTTGCGGTACGCCATACCCCTCCCGATCAACAGGACCCCCGTTTCGACCGTAGGAGGTCTGTTTCCTCCGTTTTGCGGTACACCACACCCCTCCCGATCAACAGGACCCCATTCTAAACGTAGGAGGTCCGTTTCCTCCGTTCTGCGGTACGCCAGGCCTCGTTTCCATCGCGTGTTCCATCCAAGCCCTCCCGATGAACACGACCAAGCATTCCGTTCCGACCCAGCCAGTTGGCTCCCACGCGTTTCGTTGCCTCCCGATGAACACGACGCATTCCGTTGCCTCCCCATGAACACAACGACGACGCTGTTTCTCTGTTCCGACCCAGCCATGTACACGAGCCCTTGCCGTACGTATGCGCGAGTAGGCGTTCGAGACCCCGCCCGTATGTACACATACGTGGCCGTATTTTCTTTCTTGCACCCTGGCGGCATGCGTGCGTGTACATGCTACGTGCGGCGCCTCAACTTCGACGCGTCGGCGCCTCTACATCCACCGGTATATATATGCGTACCGTTCGCGACCGAATGACAACGCTTCGTGCGCTTCGACCGTGTGGGTCCCGGTATCGAGCACTTCCTTGCCTGCGAAGATGTAGCTGGTGGGTCCCAGTAGTCAGGGGGCGAATCATTTTTTTTGCCCGGACGCACTTCCTTGCGTGTGAAGATGTAGCTGGTGGGTCCCAGTAGTTAGGGGGGCGAATCGTTTTTTTTGCCCGGATGCACTTCCTTGCGTGCGAAGGTGTAGCTGGTGGGTCCCAGCAGTCAGGGGGGAAACGTCTTTTTCGCGAAATATGGTGGCCCGTCTGGTGGCTCCCCGCTGTCAGGTGGAGGAATAATTATTTTGCGCGTAATAAGGAGGCACTTCCTTGCTGCGGCCGTGGACCCAAATCGACCTCTCCGCATACGGTACTCTTCCGATGGAAGTCGGTCGTTGACCACATTGACCACGCCACGCCGAGAGCACCACGGCGGTGGGACGACGGCGAGGCCTAAGAAGGGGCGACGAAGGCGGGAAAGACTTCGGTAGTTGTTTCCCCAGCGGAGGAGTCTTGTTGTCTGAGGTTCTTGGTTCTTCTGCCGTCGCGGAGAATAACAGCAGTGTGGGTGAGTAGAGGGATGGCTAGGCCAGCGAGGGAGTACGGTGGGGTGGTGAGGCTCTTGGCAGACAAATGACCCGCGAGGAGGAGGAACAGCAGTCACCGGGCGCTTGTTTGAGCGGCCGGAGCAGAAGAGCAGAGATTGAAGAAGCCTGACGACCGTTGGATGGACATCCAACCGTCAACTTTTAAATCAACCTTTTTTAGGAAAGCCTCAAATCTTTGGAAAAGCGACATACAGCCCATCTGCCATTATTTCTAATAATTTACAGCCCATTTGCTAATTCCTAAGGTTTTTTGGAGCCCATATTCTTTTGTTAGCATTACATCCCATATTGTGGCCACGGTTAAAAAATTATATGAAATTTTGCATATTTGGTCTTTGTCCGAACTGTTTTAATCCCGAAATTTCGACTCACATTCAAACTGATTTTAAAAATAAATGTATATCAATATAAAATCCAACAAATTCTCCACGCATAAAAATTAATGTAATTTAAAATCTTGAAATGAAAAAAAAAATGAAACTAATTGCCGGTTTGATGTGTTTTAAAAATGTACAGCCCATTTATCATTACTGATGGGCCATTTTCTCGGCCAGCCGAATGAAAGCTCTCCTCGTCTTGAAAGATTTGCAGCCCAACAGGCTTGATAAAGCGACTTACTTGGCAAATCACAAAAAAACTGGGCTGTGGCCGTGGACCCAGCAGTCAGCCTCTCCACGTACAGTATTCTTCCGATGGAAGTCGTTCCTTGACCATGTTGACCACGCCGCACGGAGAGCACCACGGCGGTGGACGACGACGAGGCCTAGGAAGGGGACGACGCAGCCGGGAAGACGCGGCGGTGGAAGCCCGCATGGAGAGGAGTACGAGGGTTCACTTTGGTTCGGCTGCGGTGTGAGGTTGCCGTCGCCCGCAGGCCTAGCCAGTGGGAATAGTAGGGCGGTGAGGCCTCGGCGGCCTGACCGCCACGGAGGCGAGGAGCATGCGGCACGACCGGTCTTTGCTGGTAGCCGGAGCAAGAAGACCGGAGGTTGAAGAAGCACTCTGGCCGTTGGATGGACATCGTCTGATTCTTTGGAGCTAGAATCGTTCATATTGACTAAGTTGAGAAAGCCCTTCGTCCCCGTCAACTTAGTAGGCCCACAAGACAGCCTCCCACCAAGGTGGGTCCCAGCTAGCCGGGGGAGTATTCATTTTTTTGTGCGTAATAAGGAGGCACTTCCGGTGGATCCGAGCTCACAGCGGGGGGAACGTTTTTTTGCAAAATACGGTGGCCCGTCCGGTGGGTCCCAGCAGTCAGGGGGAAACGGTTTTTTCGCAAAATACTGTTGGCCCATCCAGTGGGCCCCCGCTGTCAGGTGGAGGAATAATTATTTTCCGCGTAATAAGGAGGCACTTCCTTGCGGCTGCCGTGGACCCAGCTGTCAGCCTCTCCACGTACAGTACTCTTCCGATGGAAGTCATTCGTTGACCACATTGACCACGCCGCGCCGAGAGCACCACGGCGGTGGATGACGACGAGGCCTAGGAAGGGGACGACACGGAGACGGGCCACGGGAGGCAGGAGCAGGCGGTAGCACAGCCGGCCACGGAGGCGAGGCGGTGACACGACCGGCCGCTGCTTTGGTAATGGAGCAAGAAGACCGGAGGTTGAAGAAGCACTATGGCCGTTGGATGGACATCATACGGTCCTTTGGAATATTGACTAAGTTGACATAGCCCTCCGTCCCCGTCAATTTAGTAGGCCCACAAGTCAGCCCAACAATATGGTGGGTCCCAGCTAGCAGGGGGTATTCATTTTTTTGGGCGTAATAAGGAGGCACTTCCTTGCGTGCAAAAATATAGCTGGTGGGTCCGACCTGTCAGCGGGGGGAACATTTTTTCATGAAATTCAGAGGCCCTTCCTGTGGGTCCTAGCTGCCAGGTGGAGGAATCATTATTTTGCGCGTAATAAGGAGGCATTTCCTTGCGTGCAGCCGTGGACCCAGCTGTCAGCCTCTCCACGTACAGTCCACTTCCTATGGATGTCGTTCATTGACCATGTTGACCAGGCCGCGCCGAGAGCACCAGGGCGGTGGACGACGGCGAGGCCAAGGAAGGGAACGAAACGGAGCCAGGGAATACTCGGTAGTTGTTACCCACGCGGAGGAGTACGAGAGTTTACTGGTTCGTCTGCCGTCGCCGGAGAATAATAGCATGTGTGGGTGAGTAGAGGGATGGCTAGGCCAGCGATGGGAGTACGGTGGGGCCGTGAGGCTCAAGCGCAAAGATAGCCGCCACGGAGGAGGGAGCGAGCAGTCCGTCGGCGCTTGTTTGAGCGGCTGGAGCATGAAGAGCAGAGATTGAAGAACCACGACAGCCGTTGGATGGACATCCAACAGTCACTGCTCTCGTGTGTTGACTAAGTTGACAGGGCGTTGCGTGTGCGTCAACCTTCTTTCTATGAAAGCATACGCGTCAACCTGTAGTAGGCGCACAAGTCAGCCTCAAATCTGTGGAGAACAACATACAGCCCATCTGTCGTTATTTCTAATAATGTACAGCCCATTTGCTAATTCTTAAGGTTTTTTTGGAGCCCATTTGCTAATTCTTAAGGTTTTTTTGGAGCCCATCTTCTTTTTGTTAGCATTACACCCCTTATTGTGGCCACGGTTAAAAAGTATACGAATTTTTGCATATTTCGGTGTGGTTAACTGTTTTTAATCCAGAAATATCGATTCACATTCAAACTATTTGAAAAATAATTTATATAAATATAAAATCCAAATAATTGTCCACGCATAAAAATCAATGAAATTTAAGATCTTGTAATGAAAAAAAATTGAAACTAATTCCCGGTTTGATGTGTTTTAAAATGTACAGCCATTTATGGGCAAACCGAATGAAACTCTCATCGTCTTGAAAGATTTGCAGCCCAGAACCGATAAAACAAGTAGGCCTTGTTTGGGTATTTCTTTAAAAAATAGAACTGGGCTAGCCATTTTCAGCAAGAAAAAACACAACTGGGCTCATGGTGTGGTAAACATAAATAAAACCACAGCTAGACGGGCCCACAGGCCCGCACAGCCCGTTATTTACCTCGATCCGTCGCTAAAACTAGTATAAATAACAACCGCTTGTTCCTAAAAAACTACGCGACTTCTTTGGGTCCCTGATGTCAGCCGCTCGTAGTGTAATTCTCTCGTTTATTGACTACGTTGACAATGGTGTGAGCCCCAGATGTCCGACCATTAGGAGGAACCATAATTTTGGGCTTGTACTATGAGGCACTTGCTTGCGTACTGCCATGACGCTGGTGGGTCCCTCTTGTCATCCTCTCCACGTCAATCATCTCCTTGTTCCTCTCGGTTGTTGTGACGACGTTGACAACGCAAGAAGCGGCGCACCGCGCACGGTGAGCGAACCAAGGCCGCAAAGGCGACGACGACGGCGAGGCCTTGGGCCAAACGAGCGAGGAGCCGTTGAAGATGCGCCGGTCCATCGCAGCGGAGGGGAATCTGAGGTTGATCGTTCGGGCACAAAGTGCGTGTTGGACGTCACGGAGAATAACGGGGCGTTGGAGGGCAATGCGGTAGGGTGGCGGAGGCGCAGCCAGCCATGGGAGGCGGGAGCAGGCAGAGCCGACGGGGTGGTTTGGTTTGGGAGGCTGGAGGAAGAAGAAGACAAGAGATAGAAGATACACGACAGGTGTTGGATGTCAATCCAACGGCTGGTAGGCAGAATCGTTTGTTGACTGGCTAGTAAGTCGACACCACCTTGGATAGGCTATTTCCTCGCGGGTCCCAAATGTCAGAATCCAAATCTGTCATGGTCATGCAGCCTTTCCTATGAAAATTTACAGCCCATTTGATGTGCTACTTCGAAATAAGTTTGTGGGGGCTAATCACTTGGCTTCTGTAATGCACAATGAGCTCAAGCAGCCGGCGTGAGTGATGTTATTTCCCTTGGTTGTGATTTGTTACAATATTTCACTCTAAATTAAACGAGTGGCAAGCCATTTTCCTTTTTTCAAAGAAAATATGACAAATCCTGGTGAGTTGAAAAGGGCGGGAACATCTAACTCCAGCTTACAAAGTGTACAAAAGCACGAGGGTTGATTGTTCATCGTGTTTACAAAAAAAACCCAGATTGAAAAGGGCAACAACATCTAACTCCAGCACTGCTTTTCGGCGATCCGCGATCAAATGGATCGGTCAGGTCCATAGAATGAACATCTGGGTCGTAAAATTTCTTTGGATTATGACCACAATATGTTGTAAATAGAAGCCCGGCACGTTCGTAAGCTCTTTTGCCCACGAAACTCCTTTTTTGCTCTTCGACATACCCATCCGTCAAAACCATCCCGCTGATAAACTTAAGCCTGATGGACAATAGTAACCTTGCATTCAGTAGGAAGAATGTGACAAATCTTGTGTTTGCACGGTTGGCTACATATTGTTCTAGCGTTATTGTCTTCAATCGAATCTCATGAGAAGTGAGAAAATCCCGATGCTTACGAATCAACCGATTGGTTATAACTTTCTTACCCCGTCCTGTTGCCTAAATAGACATGAAGATTGAAAAGCGATTAAGGTCTAAAAGAAGAGTGTCGAAAGAGCAACAATTTGAGCAGTTAACTCTAGTACACTATATGCGGGCTTCCAATGTGCGTGAAATTATCACCTTTATATACAAATTCTCCAGACATGGAAAGCATTGCAGCAAGCCAATAATCTTGTTCAGATCAAAACTATTCATTTGGATATATAAGATCTTGACGGAATCCAGCACCTTTGATAGGCCATCCATGGAGAAACTCTTCATTGAGCATAGAACATAATATTAGTACAAAATGTGTACTCCAAGATGATATATAAATTATGCACAGAAATTTAAAATGCAGCTTATGGTTACAAGTGTAGATGATAATATAAAGTACCTGAAGAACTGTGGAGCCAAACACCATATTGAAGTGAGCACATAGATCATGTATTACACCCAAGGTCTCCAGTTTAGGCGCAGAGAGGACGGTTATTTGCAACGGTGAATAACTAGAATCAAGGATCAACCTTTGAAGTGAAGGGGCATCTTGGATGATGAGCTGCCTTCCGTCAAAGAAATTCCAATTCTTACAAGGTTAGGCGACTTTATTTGGAGACAACCGATTCTAAGCTAATGAAAACAAGCACCAAGCACTCCAAATAAGCAGGCAACTGGAGTGGATGATGCTTTGTGCAATGAGGCCTCCGATATACTAACCCGCACAAGTGAAAGTTTCTTGAGAAATGGGAGTCGAAGGTTTAGTACCAGATTGTATGGTAGGTAGCACAACAGTATAAAGGTGGCGGTGTGGAGAGAGGAGGAAAACCGTGATATGGACATTGGTGCTGAGGGCACAAGTTCATGGCGTTCGGTATGTGGTATGTGATTTCCAGGGGAATAGTAGAACTCAAGGAGCTGTAGTTCTGTGAATTCAGGGGATTTCAGCCAGGCGTCCACCATGCAGGGCATGGTATGCTTGTCCAGGTAGCATGACGGGATGCAGAGGCTTTGAACGGAGCCCTGGTGGGAGGAGATGATGGCTCTGGGGATTTCAAAATCACTGAAGAGAGATAGTTGATGACAATCGATATTAAGGGGGAACGGCGCGCCATAGAGGGCGCCACCAAATTGAGAGGACTTGGGTGCGGCAGCAACCCTTGGTGGGGAGAAGTGAGATGATCTCCCCAAGGATGGCGTCCTGGAGATCGCTGATGCGGTCCACCCGAGATTCTACGGGTTCCTAGGATCCGGGCGGGTCGCCGCTTCTCCCAGCTGCCGGTCTTGGGATCTACAACAGGCGTCGTCGCTAGCGGGAGCCTCATCTCTTGGCGCTGGGGTCAGCCGACTCCATTTTCCTCGAGGGCGTCGCGTCGCGCTCACGGATTTGAGCAGAGTAACGAATGACGAGCCTAGTTGTAGTGACGAAGAAGAAGAAGGGAGCTGGGGTTTTCTCAGGAGTGAGGAAGAAGGGAGGCTGGGGTTTTCTGTAGGAGTGAGGTGAGGAATTTTGGGGTACGAGTGGAGCGAGCTGACGTGAGGTGGGTGGGAGCGAGGAGGAAGAAGAGCACCCAGGATTTTTTGGGGGGGAGGGGGGCGGTGTGCTGGGTGTGGGTAGCTCCTAGAGAAACAATTACTACTAGTATAGTGGAGACACTCTACAGCTACCTAGAAAAACAATTACTACTAGTACAGTGGAGACACTCTACCGCTTCTGGCTCCTCCTAGGTCATTGAAACGTCTCCCTCTACTGAATGTCGTTATACTTTTGTTCACCGACATGCGGGCCATGCAGCGCGCGGGCCCAAATGCCATCCACCAAATTAGCAGGCGTGTATGCAGGCGGAGAGTCACCCGATCATAGCCTTGGCAAGATGTGAGCCGTCGCATCACAAAACCCCACCTCCCATGATCTAAGTTTAGCAGACGAAGCAACGATCATTTCACTCTTTCTTTGAATCCCCTTCTCCCTCACCGTCTTCAAGAAAGGCAACACTCGCATCTGCCATCGTTCTTCTCTCCCAATGAAGGGAAGGTAAGCGGATCCATGAGGTTGGTATATTTTCGTTCGGAGAAAAAAGAACTTTTTACCAAAGCGATAACCGATCCTCACTCTCTTTTTGTTTCATTGTCATTGCGATTGTGTTTTCCTTTCAGTGGTCTCCCAGTATTCGTCAGTTTCATGATGGACCAAGGAGAACCAGGCAAAGATCTGCCGATATTGGAGCAGACGCGGGAGGCTGATCCCCACGAGATAGAGAGCTCCAAGAAGATGGAGGCAACCACCGAGGCGACCCCAGATACGCTCACGGCCACTACTGAGATGGTCAACGCCCGTTTGATTCTGACCCCGTGTACTGCAGTGCAGTTTTCCACCTTCGAGGATGTGTCCCCCCCCCCTCCCCCGCTGAGCTGCCCAAGGTGATTTCCTTCTTTACCGATCTCGATTGTGGTTTTTCATCTAAGTATGTGGTGATTTTTTTAGAAAAGGAAGTATGTGGTGATTAATGATGCAAAATTTTATTAGCTTCAATGCCATGCTATACATAGTGGTATAAATAACTTGTGTTTCTTATACTGAAAAGTAATTCAGAATTTGTTTTTGTTTCAATTAGAGCCCTGATGCAGACAAGGATCGTGTGGTTGTGCATGTCACTCGCTATGAGGCGGACGACCTGAATATACGCCTTTGGGAAAAAACAGAGTTCTTAGGCTGTTGGATCACAGAAGCCATTTGCGGTTATACCAATGAAGAGGTGTATTCCAGCCTCACTGTTGTTAGGCGTGTTTTCCAGGGTGTACTGAAGCACAAGAAGTTCAAAGCTACTCCTTCGTTTGTGAGGCATACTTTTCTTGTCAAGCTTACGCAGGAAGATGACGTGGCCTGCCTTCACAAACAAGTTTATCAGTGGCAAGGCCACAAGGTTGTCTTCATGAAGGTTCACGGGATTGAGCTGCTGCGGGACGTCCTCGATGATGTTCATGGCAAGGTTCGTCTTGTGTCCGGCCCAAATTAGATCGAGGCATGAAATAGTTGCCCCAGCTAGTGTTTAATAGTAGTTTGGATTGTGTCTAATTATCCGAACCTTGCCTGTTATCGACCCCTCTAGGGCTAGTACTCTGTTTGAATCCGTCTATGGGAACTGCTGCTACTTTTGTGTGCCCGTGAATCATATAAGCAACTATGTATCTTGTTACAGTGGTTCATGCAGTTAATTGAGGCCACAATGTAATAAATTCCAAACGTTCAACGCTAGTCCAGCACTCATGTGGAGCACTCACATTAAACTCGTCTTCATAAAAATCTTGAAAAGCATAAGTTAAGAAGTTTTGTACATCTCAATGATTCATAGAACATAACAAACATATACTAGTTCACAGCAAAAGACAAAGTTGTGAGAAGGTTTACAAATCAGGAAAAAACAAGCAAGGCTTCCCTGAGCAAAGGGCCTCCCGGCGAGCTTAAATTTCCTGGAGTTCACTCTGGTTTTTCTTGTTGCCACCATCCGAGTTAGGTTCTCTCATTCCGTAATAACCAATTATAATTGTGGTCTCGGTTGGAATGCTTAACTGAACCATGCGGTAATCTTGACCAGTGAAATTCTTGTGCATTCCACTAAATTTAAGCACCGCTATTTGCATAAATAAGCAGACCACAATGCCTCCTGTCCGCGCATCTGTCCAAAAAACCGTCGTGCAGCCGTGCCAGCTAGTCCTTGGTCCATGGATGAACTGGTAGAAAGTGCATTCCGGACTAGGATGCAGTTGTTTTTGCTCATCCATGCACTGCAATCAGGAAGTAAAACGTACGAATCAGCTTCGTTTAGATTGCGTTGGTTATTCTACCTTAGTTACTACCAATGTAGGGATACCTTGAAGACGGAAGGTTAGGCAATGACAGCGAGGATAGCCATCTCATTTTGTGCGCTTGTACTAAAAGCGAGGTGTGTGCTTTTGATTGCGCGGATAGAAACGATACGGAGACACACATCCCGAAAGCGATATGGAGACAGACATCCCTGTTTGCGCCAAATCTGAAATCTGGTTATTTAAACAAAGGATGATATTACTACTTTCCCCGTTTCCTCTTAGAACCAAGTCCTAGATTCATGCTACAGCTTTCGCACTTTCATCCCTATTTGAACCAATGCTTTGAGTTGACTGTATGAACTAGCTTTACTTCTAATAATAGTAGAAGTCTAGGTGGCTTTGGAACAGCGGACGGAAGTAGAAAAGGATCCACACGAAGGGGAAGAGCTGGGGCAGTAGAGCAAGGCAGGTTTCGAAGGAATATATACCTGAGGGTCGTCGGCATGTGGCAAAGACAGCGTCGGGAGGCCGCATCTTGGCCACAATACCGCAGGGAGGAAGAAGGGGTCGGAGGCCCTCCCGAGCCGGCGCTCTCTCGGAGAGAACGGCACGGCCGCCGATCGGGACACGCGGGCAGCCGTTGGTCTCCTCCCTCACCGCCGACAACAGCGTGAACGATGCACCTACACCCCCTGCCCCGGTCGAGGTTGTCCGGCCGGATTTGTGACCAGTCGTGAGCTGAGAGAGAGAGTGTGGCCACCTATGTCTTGCTTAGATCTGGAGAGCATGAGAGAGTGAACGAGAGGAACCCTAGTAAAGCAAGCGCTAAGGCTCCTGCTTTTATATATAGTGGAGTGATTTTGTTGTACCGGCTTCAAAAAATGCGGCTCCCTCGTGTACCATGAGTGGGTGTGAGAGAACTAGTGCGTGTGTGCACCGCTTCTCTTCGTGAGAGTACAATATATACTATGCCCAAAGAACATTCGCCGCAAGAGTAATAATATAAGTGTGTGACGTGTGAGCTAAAATAAAATGTGCGTGCCATCTTTTGTTTTTTAGAATTTCTGAGGGTAGGGTGTGAAGATCACATATGTGTGTGACGTCTATCTGCAGATAGACGATGGGTGCCACGTGCGAGTCTGCGAGAGGACTCGGGAGAGTTGTGACTCGTGAGGGTGCGTGTGGGTGAGAGAGAGGGGGGCACGTATCAATGCAATGCATGTGTCCGTAAATCATTATCCGATAAATGTTCGCCACAAGCCTTTTCCCCGATTTAACGCCAGAAGAACCGTTAGATCGGCATCCGGCGGTGTCGGTTTGCCATGTCATTTAACGTAACAACCACTCCTCCTACACACAAATCTTCCACGTGAGTGTTAGCAACTGCCGTATGCTCCCTCCGTTCTGAAATGCAAGTGCATATAGCTTTATTGAAAATTAGAACCTCGCAAACTTTTACCGAAGTTTTCATGTACCAAATTGCACATCTAGAATACCTGTATATATCATTTCATTCATCTTGAGAGGTAACTATAAAGATGGGTGAGGAGTCTACAAAGAAAGACCAACGTATCACCCATGGCAATTTCAACCATCCTTTAGTGTCGAGGAATATCATAGGAACTCTATATGATATGATTTTTATAGGATTTTTTCCTTTAGAGCCAATTGGTTCATAGGAATAGATTCATATACTCTACATTTCAAAGGAAATAAACATGATATCATTTCTATAGCTTGAGCCACTTGGTTCATATGAATGGATTCCTATACTCCCTTAATTTCAAAGGAAAATAAACATTAGTGTATATTCAATAGAAAAGTTCCTATGATACAAACCAAATTACATCTCTTTACTAATCCCTCCTCATAGGACTTGAGATACATGTCATCTCTAGATTCAATAGAAAAGTTCCTATGATGTGAACCAAATGACATCTGTTTTCCAATCCCTACTCATAGGAATTGAGATCCTCCATGTCATCTCTTTCCCTACAACTTCCATGTATACATATTCTATTCCTAAATAGATAGTACAACCCACTAGTAGCTTTTTTCCAAAACATGCAACTATGGCACAAGAACTATATAGTGTGCTAATAACTTTAAAAGATGGTCGCTGGATGAAGCTAACCCGACAGTGCGGAGATGGGCAAATCCGAGCACTACTGGCCGTTGGATATCATCAACATTCCACCAGATCTGGCACATGTACAATTAAGAAGACTCCATGGTTGAACTTAAGCATAATGCACAAACCTCAAAACACAAGCACTTCTCCTTTGTTCTAGAATATTCTGTATCATAATTGATTATTTTTTTCTAAATGAATTGCCATTATTTGTTTTTTACCTTATGATTTACAATGCACAACCCCATGAATCTTAACATTTTTATAAAACTAATTGATTTTGAATGAGATGAACTATAAGAACTAAACGAACATCTACATCATGCATATATGACTCAAAGCTTTACATGCTATAGTGTGTATTTATTCATAATTTGGTTTTGAAATCTCATGCGTTCAATACATGTGTACCTTGCTAGTTTTGAGTAGAATAGCAAATTTCATGCGGCCCCGGGTATATCAAAATGCAGGGCCCATGCATCATTGCCTTTTGGTCGAACCTACGTCCACAATTTTTTGTACGTGTTATATCTCCTCTGGTCCCCGAACCCAAAATGCTGCCTCGTTCCCGTAAAACCAAGCGGCCCACACATATTTAAGGCGTCGACTCGAACCCATTTACTACGACGTGGCCCCGCACGCCGTAGTACTCCTACAAACCCTACCGCCGCACTCATCATCGGTTTTCTTCAAGAGGACGAGGGAGAAGCCGATTTGTAGTGGAGGCGCTTTCAAAAAAAAGGATTTGTAGTGGAGACCCCTACCCTAGGGTGCCCTAGGTAGCTACCGCACGCATCATTGTTTTATCTTTTCTTTATGCTCTTGCGCTCTAGAGTGAAATGATGGTTGCTTCGTCCGTCCAGCTTAACGCGGGAAAGGTGGGGCTTTGTGATTTGACCCCTCATTGCTCATATTCTACTATTGTGGCACTACGACCGGGGTGCCTCCAATTCCAACCGCTGCTCCGAACTGTGATTTGGTGCATCGCATGTGGAACAAGACGGTGGATGAGCCACATGTCTGCCAAAGACGGTGGATGAGCCACATGTCTGACGGTGGATGAGATCAAACGGTCGCATGCTAAGTTGCTGAAAATTTGCAGAATAACCCTCCAGGATAGGAATTCACCCATAGGTCTAGAATCACGCCATGCAACTGTTCGATCTCAGATCCAAGGGCTCTCGGAAGCCCGTATCATGGGAGAATGGAAAGCCACTACCCTGCCGTTCGCTGACACCGGGTAGTTCGCTCCTACTCGTCCCCGCACATCCTTTAATACTACGGCGGTTCGCTCCTAGTCGTCCCGTCCATTCACATTACGGCAGTTACACTAATCCTAACCCTCCTCCCAAATCCATGGCGTCCCAAATTTCCCCGATCGATGGTGAGTACAAGGTTAGAACCATCACCGGCGATGAGTTCGATGTCATCTACACCCGTACTTCCGCGACGGTGAAAGGATGCCTTTCTCTCTTCAGACGCATGTTTGAAAACTCACATGATGAGTGGGTCGCTGGGCTAGATGTTGAGTACACCACGATGCGTGGGACGAGAGAAGGATCTAAAGGACGAAGAGAGGAAGAAGCCCGCCGTGATCCGGGTTTTGCGTACATAACGTTTGCTTGGTCTACCACATATGCCATGCCGACGTTGAGTGCCGAGATTTTAAGAACTTCCCCAAGGACAAAAGCAGTGAAATTAATTCTTTGTAGACTTTAAGAACGACGAAGAAGTCACGGGTCGGATAGGCCTCGTTGTAGGCAACCCCTTGACCTCCGTAAGAATCGGTGGTGCCCTCTCGTCGACCTTCAATGCTGACCACAGCAAGAGCCATGGTTCATCCTTCGTCAGATAAAGCGGAGAAACCTCATTACACGCTTTCATCGTCATGCATGGCAGCGGAATGTACTAGATATAGACCACATCCACTACGCTGCAATGGATGGCTACCTTTGTTTCAATATCTACAAGGGTTGGATGAAGAGCAACAGCCAAGTGTGCGGTTAAAGCAAAGAAGTATCGGCCAAGAGGAAGAGGGACAAGGACGAAGTCGAGGTCGTGTATGTGGACTCCGAGTAAGGTGGCAGTGTCGTTGCTCATGGTGGTTCTAAACTTCTAATGCAAAGGTGTCACCGGATTAGTTGCATAGTTTAATTTCAGGTGTGCTTAGTTTAATTTGAGGGGTGTATTGTGCTGAGCCCATAACAGAACTATGTTATGTTTCTTCTCGTTACTTTAACTCTTCAGTATGTACATACTACAAGTATTTCTTTAATAGAATTTAGCACCCCAATTAAGCACGTACTAGCTTTTTAATAGTACTATATGCATAATTTGGCGACGAGCGCTCTCTATATGTACCACCTTTTTTTTAATTTCAATTTTTGCTCCATGGCGCAATCCATCGATAGTACTACTATACAAAAGTATACATTTTTTAAAAGGCTAGAGTACTGTTCATCACATATATAGCCTGTTAAATTCTCAACCTAGAACGACGTGCATGCCATGTAGTAAACTGATACGGAGGAAGTATAGTAAAAATGAGGTGATTCTACCGAGCGATCGGCGAGGGAGCATGGCCTGTCATGCGGTCCCACATGTCATGATGTACCAAGGCGATGCGCGTGTCCCTCTTGAGGCAGAAGCAATACTAGTACGTGGTTTGAGATGATGGCGAACCGAAGTGTGAAATAATGGTTGCTTCGTCCGTCAGGAAGGTGCGGCATTGTGATTTGACGTCTCATTGCTCATTACTACTCTTGGGCGGTGCGAGTGGGGTGCGTCCCCTGCTGTTCTGCTTTGTTATTTGGTGCTTGACGCGTTGACCGGTTGCTATATGTCCCACATGTCGTGACGAAATGCGAAATTCATGAAAGGGAGCGTCGACGGAGGAGTATACTACAGAATTCATGAAAGGGAGCGACTTAGTTTTGGAAAAATCTGTTTTTCTGGATGCACGTACCCACTAGGGTTTATAGGGCTCATCTAAAAAACATTCGTTTTTCCGTTTGATAAGTCTCAATTCTACTATACCTAGTAGTAGTACCATTACATGTTGGATTTCGAGGTGCGTTAGATCACCCGACGCAAGCAGTGTCAAGAGGAAACTAACCAATGCATGTACAAGTTCATGGAAATTTAGTGGTCATTCATGCACTCGTTCTAATTAATGCCTCGGTAAACATAACTTCTTGAGAAAAAGCAGGCTTACTAATTACTTGTGCAAACTACGAAATTAATTCGACCACTCACCGTCTACCTTGGTTGGAGAGATTTTGAAATTGAGCCATAAACTGGAAAGGAGGGAGTAGTAACTTTTGTCTCGATTACTATTTGTGGCCTTGTAAAGACGCAAAATGTATTTTTTTATAGTGGCCTTGTATAAGTAAATAGAGGGAGTACTAACCAAAGTATGTAGTAGGGACGAGGAGTAAACGGAGGGAGTAGTAAAATTTTCTCCTCGTGCTGCGAGCCACCGCGCGCGTGGGCGAGGGAGCGGGCGTAAAGGCGTACAGTAGTAGTAAGCTTCACCTCATCCTGCGAGCCACCGCGCCCATGGGCGGGGGAGACAGCGTACTAAGCAAGTTTCTCCTTGTTCTGCGAGTTGACGGGACACATCAAAAGTACTCCAGTGTATAGAGCCTTGCCTCTAAGGTAGGCCCCACATGGTTTGCCTCTTTTTTTAGTTTAACATAACACGTCAAGTCGCAATTTGTTTGTTCACCCGTGGTAGACGATCCTCCCTCCACCAAGTGGACAACCAGTACACGTGCCAAATTACCACGTGGGCTGCCTTTTTCGTACAGAAATGAGCTCCACCGTATACCCGCTCGGGTGTGGTTGGGAAGGAGACGGGAGTACGTGCCCCGTGCGTGCACCTCTTCTCTTCATGCACGTGCCCCACCTAAGTGGGGGTGTGTGAGAGAGATACAAACCTAGACATAATGCGCCGTCCATCCCCATGCCTCCGCCCAGTCCGACCACCAGTCACCACCACGGCACCATGCCCCACTCCTCCTCACCTTATCTCTCATATTTCTCCCTCCATTTTTATATACAAGGGGCCACTATCAAAATTACAATTTGCGAGATATACAAGGCCACTAACACTAATCGATGCAATATTAATGGTGTTTGCCTCGTGGTACTAGCAAAGGAGGACATTAATTATCCCTTGCATGCATGCGGGAGTTTGTAAAAAAATGCATCTTGATGTTCCGTGCAATGCACGAGCATCTTGCTAGTCCATGAAAACAACACATGGCAAAATTCCACGGCGAACGAGGGATTTTGAATCTGTTGGGAGGGGCTATTTGGATCTTGCCCGGGGTAGCCAAAATATTGGCGACCCTTTTGTCCACCGGTGCCTTTGCCACCGATGAACGAGGAATGGCTCGGGTGTCATGCATCCTCCAGTGCGCACGTTGGAGACGAGCTCGCACGAGCTATGTTTTTTTGTCCCTAACGCCGCCCGAGCCGCCCTTGCAGACTAACCGGCGACCGCAAATTACGCCATCCAACCGAAGCCGCACACAATGTGAAAGCAACTCAACCAACCGGACGAAATTCACGCAAACACGTAGACAAACTGATATTTCATATAAACAACAACGGAAATCATATAAAATACCGGATTTTCACACAAACATGACGGATTTCATTACATTGAAATGAACTACACGGTGCTAGTTCTGGACAACACAGGTATATAATACCTGGCCTAAATGGTCGCCCGCCGATCGATTTGTGTTCCTCATGTCCGGCAGCACGATCATCGGACTGCCGGGAGCCCGGAGGTATATGCTTCAGCGCAAAGGACGGCTCGCTTCCCCACTGCCCAACTGATATCATTGGCTGGTGCCGAAGATGATGGTGGCTGGCACCGGTTCGAGTTCATCACCGGCCACTACTTCGCCATGGCCGGCACCGGCTCGAGTTCATCCTAACATTGACCTCTTCCGTGGAGTCCATGCGGGGTCGACGAAGGTCCTCGCAACAAAAGGATCCCGCAAGACACCTGATGTGTACGCCGGCATCGCCTCCACGGTGGCCTTCATGGGACCCAAGCGGCGGCAGCCTCCCGTGTTCTACTTCTCCTCGATGATGGCGGCGGACGCGGAGGCGCTGGCCACCGACTCGTCGCTCTCCGCGCACCCGGCTTCGCTGCTTGCCAGGCGGCGCGCCCGGCATGGGTGTCTCGGCCACGTAAACGGGAGACGCGGTACGAGGCGGCGGCGTGGACGGCAGAACGACGCCCGGCGCCGCTCCTTGTCGAGCTGGCTCGAGCGGCGAAGTTGCTGAACCGCCGGCTTGGGGCGGCAAATCGCTCCATCGGGCGAGGGAGGAGGTGGTTCAGCGAGCTGCATAGCTCGTATCCGGTGGGCTACCTAGCCGGCTTGGATGCGGAATAACTACTCTTCGTAAGCCATTGTAAGAGTGGACAAAATGGTGGAGGAGATAGGGGAGCGGCGGAGGTGTGCGATTCTTGGCCGGCGTTTGGCCTCATTCAAACAGGAGATTAAATAGACGGCGATGGGAGGAGCTCGGCAGGCGTTGCATTTAAGGCTACTCATAGTGGGGAGTAACATATACTAGTATCATGCATATGATACTAGTATTTGATACTACCTTAGTGCATAGTATCATAAAGTAGTATCATAGATTACCATATTTATTGCCATGCATGACACAAAGTAGTATAGCATTTAACATGATACGGTATCTACCTATGTTACTATAACCCTCTCTCTCTTATTTAATTGTGTGCCACATAAGCATGTTTGCTAGTCCCAAGTGCATGTTACCAGTTATGTTACCCCCACTATGGCTAGCCTAACGCCGGCCCGGTCATGAACAGACGTGTGTCTAGAGTGGGTTTCTCGGCTTCCACACGGGCGGGTTTCATGGAGGCGTTTGAATGCGGCACGGAGGCGTGTTCAGCCGGGCATGCCGCGAGTGGCACCCTCGACTCTGACCTAGGACACCATGTCGTTCATCCACTGACGTGTGGGCTCTTTGGGTGCATGGCCTGCATGTCAATGACCCAACGCAGGCAGCGCACAGCAGAGGAACCTTTGGTGGGCCAAGGCGATCAGAAGCGGGCATTTCATAAACCGATGATTGTTCATTGAGTGTGACGTCATCTTTTTCATGTCGTTAAGCCTACTATGTTGATAGCCCGTTCAATACGTTGTGATTCATAAAGACCAATGCAAACATCAATGTTCTGCTTATCACAGATAAGATTCATTAATACCCATAACAATCCATGTCCTTAACAAAGGGTGCATGCACGTATAGGTTGAGCGTGTGTCTTGAGTCATGTGTTGTGTGCATGCAGGCATGCGAGTGTTGCGTGTGTGCAAGGGTGCGTTTCAGTGTTGCATGCATGGGTGCGTACGTGCGTGTGTTCGTGAGTGCATGTGTACGTGTCAGTGTTGCACGCCAGCATGCGTGCCTGTGTATGTTATGTGTACGTGTCAGTGTTGCACGCCTAGATGCGTGCGTGTCTTGCGTGCGTGCATGTGTACGTGAGGGGTGAGGCTACACGTCAGTTGACTGACTTTTTCATCTACATGATCTTGAGATTTTACGAAGTCACCATAGGTGCCTCGTAGTCGAGTGGAACGTCTCCTCCCACTGAACGTACATCGCCGGAAAATACTGAAATTAACACAAGATAAATGTGAGCACCGGTACTTTAACCTTGGTGGGCTCGAGAAACCACTGTCCTCTAACCATCCAACCACATGTTGGTTAGCACGAAAAAATGTATGTGGTGATCGTGATGAGCTTATTCTGAAGTCCAGTGACCGTATCATGCTTTCGCTTCAAATACAATGACCGTAAGTGTCGTCAAAAAAATACGGAGCATGCATCAAATGCAAAGTCCGTCAGTGCCATCAACAAAATATGGAGACGTATCGTGAGCTAGATACCTTATTTTCTTAGTGGCCGATTGCGTGTGTGGTGTGGTGGGCACATCATTTCTAGTTGTGGTGGGTGAGGGAGTCCTGGATTAGGGGGTGTCCGGATAGCCGGACTACCATCATCAGCCGAACTATCATTTGCCGGACTATCATCATCGACCGGACTCCAAGACTATGAAGATAGAAGATTGAAGACTTCCCCCCGTGTCCGGATGGGACTTTCCTTGGCGTGGAAGGCAAGCTTGGCGATATGGATATGTAGATCTCCTACCATTGTAACCGACTCTATGTAACCCTAGCCCTCTCCGGTGTCTATATAAACCGGATGGCTCTAGTCCGTAGGACAACAATCACAACAACCCATACAATCATACCATAGGCTAGCTTCTAGGGTTTAGCCTCCTTGATCTCGTGGTAGATCCACTCTTGTAAACATCCACAATATCAATATCAATCAAGCAGGACGTAGGGTTTTACCTCCATCAAGAGGGCCCGAACACAGGTAAACAACGTGTCCCTTGTCTCCTGTTACCATCCGCCTAGGCCGCAGTTCGGGACCCCCTACCGAGATCCGCCGGTTTTGACACCGACATTGGTGCTTTCTTTGAGAGTTCCTACGTATGCGTCACACCGATAGGCTCGATGGCCTCTTCATCAACAACGACGCAGTCCTGGGTGAGACCTTTCTCCCCGGACAGATCTTCAGATTCGGGCGGCTGCTGCGGGCCAACTCCCTTGGCCATCTGGAGCAGATCGAAGCTTCGCCCCTGGCCGTCGAGTCAGGTTTGAAGCCTAAACTTCACGGCCGATATCCGGGGACTTGATCCTTGATGGATCTGAGCCACAGCCGGGCGTGCCGCGCTGTCACGATGGGTATGACCTAACTCTGCCGCCGGACAGCCCCTTGGAGGCCGCACACGAATCCGCTCCGACTCATATCCAGAGCCGATCGCTCGGATCGAGGACGGATGGCTGGACACCGCCTCGAGAGCCGCAATTCCTACAGCGATGGAGCCGAACACTTACCTTGTCCCCCGCAAAGCCCATGACTCCGAGGTGCCGGACTCCCTGCCGGACTCTGAACCTCCTACGCCCCTGCCAGTCGAATCCGATTGGTGCCGATCATGGAATTCACCGCCGCGGACATCTTTCAGCACTCGCCCTTCGGTGATATCATAAATTCATTGAAGCATCTCCCGCTATCCGGAGAGCCCTCGCCGAACTACGGCCAGGACGGTTGGGACGCGGATGACGAAGAAATTCAGATCCCACCCACCACCCACTTCGTAGCCACCATCGACGATTTAACCGACGTACTCGACTACGACTCCGAAGACATCGACGGTATGGACGACGATGCCGGAGACTACCAAGAACCAGCGCCTACAGGACACTGGAAAACCACCTCGTCATACGACATATACATGGTGGACACCCCAAAAGATGGGGACGATGAAGAAGCAGCGGAGGCCGATTCCTTAAAAAAACAGCCCAAGCGCCGACGTCAGCGGCGCCGCTCTAAATCCCGCCACGGCAAGAACGGAGATTCCGGCACAGGAGATAATAACACCCCAGAAAGTGCCGAAGACAACTCCCTCCAAAGACGATCCAGCGCAGGAGGAGGCGAAGCAAGCCCTCGTGAGAGGGCGGCAGACGAAGAGGTCGAGGATGACAATTACTTACCTCCCTCCGGAGACGAGGAAAGCCTCGGCGACGACGAATTCGTCGTGCCTGAGGATCCCGTCGAGCAAGAGCGTTTTAGACGCAGGCTAATGGCCACGGCAAACAGCCTAAAGAAAAAGCAACAAACAGCTTCAAGCTGATCAAGACCTACTGGCCGACAGATGGACCGAGGTCCTCGCGGCCGAAGAGTATGAACTCGAACGCCCCTCCAAAAGTTACGCAAAACGCAAGTTGCTCCCCCGATTAGAGGAGGCAGCATCACCAGCGCACAATACGGCAGACCGACCGCC